>CM023481.1:257549379-257806879 GCA_013339685.2 Hyalomma asiaticum
TTCTACAGAAATTTTCGCAGCTATATAAGATACTTTTGAGAAGTTGATAAATAAGCCGTCAATAGGTCAATGGCATCGAGAAACTGACATCTCATGGGGAAATTCATTGAGCTGGGAGACTACGCTGTTGCCTCTTGTAAAACCATGTCAGGAAACAATGAAGACGCTGATACGGACTCAAGAAACTGTGCTCTAGCAGCTGACCGCTTTGAGAGGTTGTGCGGTTCGCTATATAATTTGTTAATGTGTGCTTATTACCAGATTTAGGCAATGGAAGAATCTTGGCAGCCTACCATGAATTTGGGGCTACATTCGGTACAGGAATTTTTAAAAGATAGCTGATAGGTCGTTCGAAATCCGTTAGACATAAAAGAAATGATTTTGGAATGTCATCAGAGGCTGCGTTCTTTTTTTTTTTTTTCATGTAGACTTGCAATTAGACTTTGGACACTTTCCTCGTGTACTATGATGTTACCTAACAAAAAGTCTGATATAATTTCAAAAGGGGAACATCGAGATTATTTGTAATAAAGCAGAATATAAAATAACCGCAAACGCCTTTGAGACTCTAGTGTATCGCTGATAGTTAAATCATATTAAGTTAAAATAAATTGTGCGAAGCACGTGGAAGCAAGTATTAAGACAAAAAATTTCTCTGACTTGCTTTAATTAGATTTGCTAAGTACTTTTCTAGTAATAACTTCCAATCTGAGTCAATTACAAGTTTGGTTTTGAGTGGACATGAGAATTTTTTTCAAATGTTACGAACGTCGTTGGTCATGCGGAACATCCAAAGGCCAAGTTGCACATATGGTGGAGAATGAAACTGAGCCCGCTCTAAAACTTCATGAACAATATCATCGCTTGGAAGATCGACGTCAAAGGACCTCTAATGCACAGCTGAAACGACGACGTCAGCGATATAGAAATTGGATCTCGCGCTGTGTGTTGGATTTCCTTTCTCCAGTAAACGTTGCACGTGAGGTGTGTGCGGTCCTCGTGAACGCGTATGGTGGGTGAGAAGTGGCGCTCAATAAGGACGTGAGAGGCATTTTCAAGGTTTTTCGCCCTCAGCGGTGTGGCTCGCACTGCGGGCAGCTAGGGTATCCGGTCGATTGTGTGCAAATCGGCCGGCGCACACGGTGGGCGATCACGTGCCGGCGCAACCAGACTCGCGCCACGACGTTGACAGACGCTCGAATATAGATGCCGCACCGTTGCTGCAACGCACGGGGCACCGCGTGTGCCCCGTGCGGAAGGATATCGTGGCTGCAATGCCGTCGGCGTTGACCTTTGCCACCGCCTTTGCCTCCTGCTCCTAGAGCGACTCGCGTTTCAGGTTTTCTTCTTGAGCACTCTCACAGTGTTGCCAAGAGGGGTTAGAGATTAAGCAAGCGTACCGAGATGTATGTACGATCAAGGTACACGATTCACCAAGTGTACCCGTGACTGAATTCAACTGTAGTACACTTACGGAATGACAAGGTAAAGAGAGAGGGACGGGGAACCAGCATTCCATGCAAGCGCGGGATTGTTTTCCCAGCCTCCTTTAGTACTTCATATTAAATTATGCTTATTCCATTTCATGTGAATTTCCTTTCTAGTCCTAAAGGCGGATCTTGCACATATATTAGTGTCACTTTTCTACGTTGACGCTGGAGAAATGAATACTTATGTGGCATAAATTCAAAAGCGAGCCATTCCCATTGCCAAACATGATAAGTACCCAGGTTCATACATCATGAAATAAATGAAACGTAAGCTCGCATTTCCCTCCTCACCCTCACTCCTAATTGCGATGCGACGCCATTAAGCGGCATAGTTGCGTTCCTGTGCTCTCGCGGTGGCGCGAGCCTCCTCCTTTTTATTTTTTTATGTACTGTGAGCCCTCACAGTACATCACAACTCGACCTTGAAACCTCGAGGCTTTCGTAAAACAGAAGAAAAAAGCGTATGATTTCAATATTAAATAACACTCTCAGCAGTGAACTGCCTTCTCATAATTTTCTTGTGGAACTGTGCACTGAATCGCGCACACTCACCAAACTTCTCTCGCGTAGGAGTCGTTCGCGATCGGCCATGTTGGGGGTTGTAGTCCTGTTATCACGGCGATCGCTTCTGTGCATCGCTGGCTGTCATTTAAACGATGGCCAATAAAACGCTCTCACGGAATAGAAGTCTTATTACTATGGGGGCCATGTCATCCGGTAAGTATAGTTCAGTAGGTGAACTGTTGCGCTGCTACGCTAGAGTACGGGTTTGATTCCCGGCCTCGACGTTTTCACTTCGATGGGGGCAAACAAGAACACCGCTGTCCAAGAGCACCACCGTACCTTGATTTAAGTACAGGTTAAAGCACATCAGATGGTCAAAACCATACGAAGTCCTCCGCTGTGGTTTGCCTCATAGTGATATCGTAGTTTTGTCACGTAAAAATGCAGACGCTAATAACAAATGTACCTGGATAAACGGGGCGTACACTCTTAGCACGGTAACCTTTAGTTTACAATATAGGTGCACAAAAATGTGAAAATATGCTCCTTTACTAAAGGTTAAAACACTAACGTTTATAAAGAAGCATATTTTCACATTTTTGTGTCCCTATAGAATTAACTAAAGGTTACCGTGCTAAGAGTGTATAAGTCGCAACTGCAATGTATATTTTCCCGTCTGGGAGTAAAGTTGACAAGCTTTTATTTAAGCTAAGCTAGCCCGACCTCAGTACACTGTTAGTCTGTAGCATTCTATCTTTTTCTTTCTGTGCTGGCAGCGTAAACGGGCTTACTCGACATCTTTGCCACGAAAAAGCTTTGATTTGTTGTTGTGTAATTCCTGACCGACTTGAGCAGTAGTGCAATCAAGATGCTCAGTTTTGAAAGAGAAATACAAAGTCTATGCAAGCACCTTGCAAACACTTTCAGAGTTTTTGTAGAGTTCCTTGCGTAGCTCTTCAGTATATTTCTGCTTTGTATTACTTCTTTAATCCTCAGTGAAAATCCTCGGTGTTCATCGACTTCAGACAATGAATCGTGTTGAAAATTGCGCGGAGAAACGGCATTTTCAGAAAAGTACGTTATACCGCACTGTCAGCCCCGCCACCGTGGTCTATGGATATGGCACTGGGCTGTTGATCCGAAGGTCGCGGGACCGAATCCCGGCCGCGGCGGCTGGATTTTGATGGATGCGAAATGTCGAGGCCCGTGCGCTGTGCGATGTCAGTTCACGTTAAAGAACCGCAGGTGGTCAAAATTTCCGGAGCCTTCCTCTACGGCATCTCTCATAACCATATTGTGAAATCGTCATCACACTGCACCATCAAGAAAAACGCGTTTTTGTTGGCGGCGCAGTCATGCAAGCCCTTCTGCAGAAGAAGTAGCGGACACACATAAAGCTACGCGTCGCGGTGCATTGCAGTCGGTAGAGTGGATGGGCTTCACGTTGTTCCTTATTTTTTTTTTTTTCAAAGCAACCGTAGTATTTCTTATTTGGAACAGGAGCAGGGCGGCGTGCGCGTGCAGCACAATAGCGAGAAATCGCCAGTCAACGCGTCAGCGTCCGTTGGTATTATGCCATAAGGCACTTTCGGTGTGGGCACAGCTTACAAACGGGCAGATGAAGCATTTGCGCTCCTCGCCGGGCTATGCACCGGCCGCAGGAAGCGTAAATCGATGTCGATCGCGCCACGTTCGAACGCGCTGCTTGCACGTTTCGTTTGTTTCCTTCATCCTTCGTGTGGCTGCGGGAATCCTCCGGGTGTACCAAAGGGAGCCGCGGTGGAATGCGGAGATGCTATCGCGAACATAGATGTCGACTAATTGGCCATCGGCGAAGCATCATCACCCGTTTGCCGGAACCCGGAGGTCAAGGCGAACCCTTGTTTGGTCGCAGCCAAGGACATTCGAGGTCTGCGAGCGCTCAGTTCCTGGTGGAAGGCAGGAAAAAAAAAGAAATAAAAGCTCGTCGCCCTTTAGCACCTCGCGGAGCGCATGACGCTTTTTCTCGCGCCGTTAGACGAACTGGCTGAGCTCAATGGGCCCGCAATAAATGCCGGGTCACCGTTACTAACCGGTCGGTGGTGGCGAGAGAGAGATTCGCGCGCTGCTCCGCAGATGGTGCTCGCCTGGAGGCCTGCCAGCGCAATATCGCGTCCGCTCGCGGTTCGGCCGTCGCTGTGCTTCTCGCGCGCTCCTCCGGCATCCCCAGGTGGTGACATAACACATCAGACAAGTGCGTGTGTGGGACGCGATCCAGCACGACTAGCGAAAGCGATTCATCTTAGCACGGTCCTTCCTTAACTCTCCCTTTGAATATGATGTCAGGATCTAGTTACTATTGATATAAGAGTTCATTTACTATGTACTGCGTCTAATTAAATGAGAACGTATTGACCCAAACCTGCTATTTTTTTTTGCAAGCGCTTGGATAAAGTCTACATGACCATCAGATGTATGCGCAGCCCGCGCTCGGTTTGGAAATTTGATGATAGGCAGCTGACGACAAAGCCACAGCAAGCGAAAATTGGCGAAAATCATGCACCAGGAAGAGCTGAGCTTTATCTGGGTTGCTCCTTTATAATAATAATAATAATAATAATAATAATAATAATAATAATAATAATAATAATAATAATAATAATAATAATAATAATAATAATAATAATAATAATAATAATATTATTATTATATTATTATATTATTATTATTATTATTATTATTATTATTATTATTATTGCAGCTGCGCACTGTTCAGCAAAAGTTATCGCTGTCCCATAGAAGCGCTATAATTTCTGATTTTTCACATTTTGTTATTGCATGATTGCATGCTTCCTTAACCCTGCAACTGCGTCCGTCTTTCCTGTAACCCGCCACGGTGGTCTAGTGGCTACGGTAATCGGCTGCTGATCCGAGGGTTGCGGGATCGAATCCCGGCTGCGGCGGCTGCATTTCGATGGAGGCGAAATGTTGAGGCCCGTGTACTGTGCGATGTCAGTGCACGTTAAGTAACCCCAGGTGGTCAAAATTTCCGGAGCCCTCCACTACGGCGTCTCTCATATTCATAGCTGTTTTTGGACGTAAAACCCAAGAAATCAATCGTCTTTCCTGTAAAAGCTGACTCGTCATGTAATTCGCATAAAAAAACATATGGACAGCTTGCACTTTTGGGGCAAGGCTGGGCTAAGGCGGAGCTTGTGGCCGACCTAGCTTCTTCCGACTTCTACATGGTCAAGTCACGTGATTTGTCACCTGACTTGCTGGTACATGGTTGTGGCGGAAACATGTCACATGCTGTTACGTCATGTTACGTGATTTGGGTCACGTGTCTAGGTTCGAATTGTCTTGGCGGGCAATGTCCGGTTCTGACGCCTCCTCCTTTCCCTGGTCACCTCGCGTCATTCGTCTTCACCATCACCTCCCCTTCTTACCCCTTGGTACATGCTATACTATACATGTCTATGGTCCGCGTTATGCTTCACCCTCTCTCCTCGTCCTTCTCTCCTCCTCACCGTCACTTACCTTTCCCACCTCCCTTGTTACGCTATACCAGTCTATGCTATGCTATGAACGCATCCGCCCTTATGTAGTAGTGCGCTGAGGGCATGAGCGCAAGAGAACAAAGAAGTGCGCGCACATGCCGTGGATTTCATAGAACTCCACGCTTACATATATCATGATGGTGATCATTTTCATCCAGACAGGACAGATTACGCTCGGCATAAGGAGTTCTACTGTTACAAAGAGAGAGAGAGAAAGGAAGGAAACGGGCGGCGCATGCAGGCAGAAGTGCTAGCTGCAGACCGCGTTTATAAGCCCTTATAAGACGCACTAGTCTCTCGTGCAGTTAGTGTTTATCAGGCAATGATAAACACTAACTGCATGAATTGATGTCATTAGTAAGGAAGTAATTTATACTTCTTTGCGAATGACATCAACTCATTAAAATTTTATATGTTTTGCTGGAAGAACTGATATTATCGGTCCTTGAAGAGATGCTCCAGCTAATGAGTCGGCCATCTCATTTAAATACAATCCGCTATGACCCGGTACCCATAGCAATTTTACGAGGCTAAGATGTGGCGGAACTAATGCTAAAAACATCTGTAGGGCTTGTAGGGATGAAGATGTAGGGATGAAGATGTTGGGACGCGTGTACGATGTAAGTACAGACCGAATGGGAAGAAAGATGTAAGTACAGACCGAATGGGAATCGGTTAAAACCACCACATTATTCGCAGCCGCAGGGAGTTTACTGAGCGCCAAAATGACTGCTAAAAGCTCTGCTGCAAAAATGGGGTTGTAGTCTGGTAATCTCAGTGAGAAGGACCAATCAAGCGTTGACGAAAAGATCCCCACACCTACCTTTTCGCCCTTCACAGATGCGTCTGTAGCTATTATGTAATTTGTTTGTGCTTGCCCAAGGTAGTCTTGCAGCTGATTATTTAAGAACCTAGTAGACAGTAATTTAGCGTTTCCAGGAAAAATATCATCATATTGTTACGTGGCGATTAATGACGCTGACCTGCAGTGGGGTGTACGGTTACAGGGATGTGAAAGACACCCAAGAAAGAAGACGATGATATATCTTGGGTGAGCGTGGTGTGACTCCCAGCTTGGTCGGTCTGAAATACAAACGCTGTAAATAATTCCACCGTTTGTTCTGTTCCGTTTCATTTTTGGTGGAAGTGCTGGGTACCCTTCAGTCTTCTACGACGGAGCTCCGCAGTGGACGCCACCTCGAGTCTACAAGCATGGCTCTGGGCAACGACACGCCTCCGTCCACTTCAGCTACGTCACCACCAGCAATCACAACTCAGTACGTCGCTCTATCACAACCCCGTGATCCCGGTATCTTTGCCGGCGCAAACAACGTTGACGTGGATCAGTGGCTTGGGATGTGTGAGCGCGTCAGCAAGACCTACGGCTGGGATCCAACCGTCATGCTGGCGAACGTGATATTTTACCTGGACAAGACTCCTCGCGTCTGGTTTGAGGCCCACGAGCAAGATATTACCAGCTGGGATACCGTTAAAGAACAGCTCCGCGACCTTTTCGGGAACCCGTCTGGGCGGCAGCTCGCTGCTAAGAAACAACTGGCGGTACGTACCCAGACGTCAACGGAGCCATACTTGTCCTATATCCAGGACGTACTGGCCTTGTGCCAAAAAGCCGATGACAGAATGCCTGAGACTGAAAAAGTCTCTCACATATACTGAAGGGCATTGCAGATGATGCATTCAATCTGCTTGTATTCAATAACGTAGCGACCGTCGACGCTGTGATTAAGTAGTGTCACCGCTTAGAGCAAGCGAAAAGCCGGCGCATATGACACCAGTTTGAGCGCCTTCCGAACACGGCTCCAACGTCTTCCTGCTAGACAGTTCCTTGCGAGCAGTCTGCATCTGAATATGTCACACGAATCGTCCGGCGCGAACTCGAGGCCGCATGCCCTGCTGCGAACAAAATATGTTTTCCGACGCACCGGCCCCAACCGTGTCATTGATCCAGGCCGTTGTTCGGCAAGAATTCACCAACCTTGGTCTGCTTCCTTCTGTCTGCGCCGTAAACAATTCGGATACCCCGTTCGCTTCGTCAGACGCTCCTCGACGCCGTCAGTACCCTCCTGTTCGTTCCAGGAATCAGTCCGAGTGGCGAACAGCAGACGATAAGCCCATCTGCTTCCGCTGTTGCCGCGCAGGACACATCGCTGCTTATTGTCGCAGCCAGTGGCCGTATACGTCGCCTAACCAGTTCGCCACGTATTCCAGTCCCTTCCGTAGACCTGCTCGCCGTTACCCGACCCGCAACGAATTCTCTGCTTTCAACGCTCCTGAAGACAACGGCCGATACATTCCGTCGTCGCCACCTCACAACCGCTCATCTCGTTCACCGACCCGCCGCCGCTCTCCATCGCCCTCTTATAGCCGTCGCCTGTCTCCGGAAAACTAGGTTGCGCAGCTTCTGGAGGTGAAGCTGCACTGTCGACTTTGTCCGAAAATCCTCTTTTGCCCTTACGTCTTCACCGGAACACTCTCGAAGTACATGTCGACAGTATCCCTGTGAGAGCTTTGGTTGATACGGGGGCTCATGTTTCTGTTATGAGTGCCACATTTCGTCGTCGTATGAAGAAGGTTCTTACGCCTCCTATGACCTGTGCCGTACGAGTCGCAGATGGTGGCACAGTCGCCGTTGTTGGCATGTGTACAGCTCGCGTTACAATCGCTGGCCATGACGTAGTTGTCGTTTTTAATGTCCTGGTCAAATGTCCCCACGACATCATCCTTGGCCTCGATTTTCTCGCCGCCACTTCCGCTCTCATTGATTGCTCCAGCGGTTTCCTCCGTCTTGAACTGCCGCAGTACTGTGAACCCGATCACCAGCATCCGTGCCGTTTACACTGCAGCGACTTTGTTCATTTGCCGTCAAAAACTGTGACGTACGTCGAACTGTCATGTTCGCCAATCTTTCTGCACCTCTCACAAACGTGCTCCTTACGCGTTGTGTCACTGTCCCCTATACAGTCCTCAGTGTTACAGGCAGTAGAGCATACCTGCCACTTCTCAACTTTGGTCTCACCAATAATGTGTTCGCACAAGGCATGTCCGTGGCTCTCCTTCCCCCACTCCAAGATTTTCAGGCAGAAGCTTCACTCTCGATGCTGTCGTACCCGAACAAAGCGCACCCAGGATGACCAATTGTGAAAGCCGTGATATCCACAGCATGATTGCCACTGATCTTCCACCTGAGCAATCTGAAGCCCTCCACAGCATTCTGTGGTCCTATCGGGACGTTTTTGACTTCGGTGATCAGCCTTTAGGACAAACGTCAGTTGTCAGGCATCGCATACACACCGGCGATGCTAGTCCCATTCACCGTCGCCCTTACCGAGTGTCCGCGTCTGAGCGAAGTGTCATACAAGACGAAGTATCCAAAATGCATGCAAAGGGCATTATTGAGCCATCCTCCAGTCCATGGGCATCCCCTGTGGTGCTAGTAAAAAGAAGGATGGATCGTGGCGCTTCTGCGTAGATTATCGCCATCTCAATACCATCACGAAGAAAGACTCCTACCCACTGCCGCGAATCGATGATGCCCTGGATTGCTTGCATGGTGCCACTTACTTCTCTTCTATCGATCTTCGCTCTGGATATTGGCAAATCGCTGTGGATCCCATGGACCGGGAGAAAATGGCATTCAAAACGGCGTCACGAGCGTAAGAAGTGTTCGAAGGTGGAACTGGTGGAAGGGACGTGTCCACGGCAAAGTTGGTTCACGGCCGAACAGGAGGTAGAACGGGGAGTACCCAGCAGTGTCGTGGCGTGACGAATTATATGCAAAGGTAACGTATGGCAGTGCAACGTCCCAATCAGATGATCATCCGACACGTACTTAGAAAGCATGTCGGTCAGGGTCCTGTTCAGGCGCTCCGTGAGGCCGTTGGTCTGTGGGTGGTATGAAGTTGCCAGTTTGTGCTGTGTAGAGCAGGAGCGCAGGATATCGTCAATTACTTGAGAAAGGAAGGTACGGCCGCGGTCGGTCAGCAATTGACGTGGAGCACCGTGGACTAAAATAACATCATGTAGTAGAAAGTCAGCCACGTCTGTGGCACAGCTGGTTCGGAGTGCGCGTGTGATGGCGTACCGCGTCGCATAGTCGGTAGCGACGGCAATCCATTTGTTTCCTGCAGCAGATGTTGGAAATGGACCTAGGAGATCGAGGCCCACACGGAAAAAGGGCTCCGCAGGGACGTCGATGGGCCTGAAGGTACCCTGCAGGGAGCCTTGATGGTTTCTTGCGGCGCTGGCAGACTTCGCAGGCATTGGCATAACGCCGCACGAGCGCGTTAGACCAGTCCAATGGAAGCGGTTGCGTACCCGGTCGTAGGTGCGGGCAACGCCTAAGTGGCCAGCCGTTGGGGCGTCGTGAAGTTCCCGGAGAATTGCGGAGCGCAAGTGTGCCGGAATGACAAGAAGGAGCTCAGGTCTGGTAGGGGCCATATTTCGTCGATATAAGGTTCCATTCTGCAGAGTGAACATGCGTACTGAGGTGTCACTTGGTGAGGACTGAAGCCGATGGATCAGTATTATATATATATATATATATATATATATATATATATATATATATATATATATATATATATATATATATATATAACCAAAAGAAAGGGGTCAAGGGCTCGTTTAATTGTTAGAAACAACCTGATGAACGAACAAACATGTTGGGATACATATTGCTTGATTTGCCATATTGCAATATTTGCTGGCATAAATATTTGGCTATGCGTTATAATTACACCAATATATAGTATGTTTGGCCGCATGCTCGAATGATCACAAGAACTCGGTTGCACGTGGACGCACAGACAGCGTATGTGCGTGTCTGTGCGCTGTTTTATGCCCTCGTCCGATCCGCGGTTATTAGACGTCATTAGGGAATACAAACCGCTACATTACGCACAAATGAAATACACAGCGAATAAAACGTGGTGAATGGAAAATAAGACGAGAGAACCACACGCTAATTCTTAGTCGATCTTTATGCAGTCTGGATAGCTTCGATGCATAGGGCAACATTTATACGAGAAAATTGGGCAACAGGACGGCATACCCCGGTCAGCCTTTGTTCATCTGGGCTTGGTTTCAGTCTGCGAACGCAGTTTCTCAAAATAAACGGAGAATATCGCACATGATAAGTAGCCCCAGAAGGCCCCCAGAATCAGGAACACGATGCATGTATTGCTGACGCGTTTGCCGGCTTGTGTAAACGCATCACAATGTCACAGCGCCGACACGAAAGTGTCAGAATGCTTGTAGTAGACGGAAGATCCTGGCAGACAGTTCCGGTGACACCGTCTGGAGAAGAATCTCTGCCTTCTGAAGGTGCATGTTTTCCTCGTTCCTCGATTTGGCTCGTCGCACGAGCACGCGCCGGGGGCAGATTCAAACTACACGTGCACGCGGCATCCCGCTCTGCTTTGGTCGCCGGGTCGCCTGCCTGCACGAAGAAGCATATCCCGCCTGCGTGCCCTCGGCTTAAAATGGCAACTGCTTTCAAATGATGTCGTTTAGCTGTTTGTTCTTCGCCGCTTATAAACGCACGACGCAAATGGGCAGCCACCTACGAAGCACACCGGCGGCTTCCGAAAGAATTGAAGAGACGGGGCGAAAGGTCAGGGTTTCGGCCGGTGACGTTTTCCGGGTGGCGGCATCACTCGCCTCCAGCCTCCGCGGGACGAAACACAAAAGAAAAGGGAAACGACGGCGACCGGCCCGCCAGGATGTTTGACAGAAGTGCAAACGTTCCAGGACCTCCGCCGCGATGCGCCGATGATGCATGACGAAAGGCTAGTGCTCGGAATAGGCGCCTGAGTGGCCTCTGTCACGCAGGCTTGTACGCCCTGCTTCGGGCGCTGCCCTGGCGCTGCAATTCGGCGACGCGAGCACCGCGGTCGCAGCGCATTATGTACTCTGGGACGCTGGACTTGATCGGGGCTTTGTTGTACGAGGTGGGCACACGGTACCAAACGGCGTCTCTAAATGCGTGACGCTGCCGCCTGCGGTCTGTGATGTCCGAATTCAGTCTGCCGATGCCAGTATTTCTTTCTTCTTTTTCTTTTTTGCTTTAATGCCCGAACTTTCAACGCCACACTTGCAATTACTGTGCGAGAAGGCCAATGGGTATACCTCAGTCTCTCCAAACGAATTCACGTATACTTAGCATGGTTATGCTGTAACAATAAGTTAACGCTTTAGGAGACAGTAGTGTAACATTTGCATTATTAGAAACCAGGTGTCGCATGAGGTGCTTCGTTACCAGCAGTGGCGTCGGCATCGAGGCGCTCTAAATATATTCCTGAAGAATATACCTCATAAAAGAACCTCATAAAAGTATTCGCAAAAGAAAATTTCAGCTAATCACAGTGTTGTGCATATCATTACAGAAGCCGGACAGCCAATGGGAAAAAGTACTCACGAAAAAAAGAAAGAATTTTTGTGAATTCGGCCCTTCGGGGCTGAATTCGCGAACCATTTCTTTCGTAAGTGATGTTTATTGCCATTGACAAACCGGTTAACTAATGAAATATACGGCATCAGGATTAACTGAAATTTTCTCTTAGGAACAGCTATAGAGCAAGAACGTTTTATGAATGCGAGATACGTTGTCGCATCTGTCGAAATTAAGTGGCTGGAATGTAACTCTTTGTTTAGGGGCCAGCCGTGTCCGCCGTCCGTCACGCTCCATGCATACCCTTGCCCTGGACCCACTCTTGCCCTCAGCCAACTGCTACATGACAGTGATTATGCAAAGGCAAAGAAAGAAAGAAAGAAAGAAGGAAAGAAAGAAATTTAATTGTACTGTGCGGTGGTGCAAAATCACGGAAAATGATAGAAAATTACAAGGAAAACGCGGGTGAACCAAAGCTTAGCTGTTTCAGCAGGTTCCACACTTGGTGGAACTGGATTTAGGTTTTTTTTTTCTTTAGCCTTAATCAGGGACGTACGTAAACCTAGAACGTCCATAGTGCGTTCTTCATAATCAAAAAGAAAAGAAATGTTGAGAAAGCACACAGTGGCCGTTATGTTCACGCTTCGTGGTAACGTGACCAACATGTTACGGAAAGATCGATCTAGCGATATTTTACCTGCATGACAAACGCTGGACCAGCGAAAAAAAGTGAGCCTAAACTAAGTGTACATCATCTCAGACGGAGCTTGCACAAAGGGATGTGCTGTCACTGTCAGTCAATCTTATGAGCTGAGGGTCGAATGATCAACAGACAGTGCACCGAAGCCATATATATATATATATATATATATATATATATATATATATATATATATATATATATATATAGGAAGGAGTGAAAGGTATAGGGAAGTCAACATCCCTATTTCTTTCAGTTTGCGCCTGGTATGGCTCCATACACGCGGGATAGCGGGATAAAGAGATAGTGAATGTTATTACTCCGAAAACTACTGACGCACACAGATGTCCTGCGCCAATCCAGTATGAGAGAGAGATAGAGAGAAAGTACCATGTAAATATCGCGTTATTTTGTAACAGCGGAGCTGTTTAAGCTTCAGATTGGACTGGTGTGCGGCGCAGAAACATGGGTGGTGTGCGCCAGAGAAACCGGGTATGTACCATGCAGGACTTCGCATAGCTATAGCCATACATGGAACAGTATATTAGGGGGTCGGAAAGAGAAGTGGGAGTGAGGGGAAAGGTAAGGGGTAGGGGAGGGATAAAGCATGGCATAGCTTTGTGCAGTCAAGACAACTTGAAATAGTGAGAGTGACGAGCACTGATATAAGGGGGAGGAGGAGAAAAAGGATGTGAAAGGGAAAATCATAGCGTAGCCATGTACAGTATAGTATAGCAAAAGATGCGAAAGAGAAGTGAGTGTGCGGAGGAGAGAGTCCAATGTAGAGAGCGATAAATAAATAAATATGACAGAAAGAAGAAAGAACAATGCAGATCATGCAGAAAGAGCTAAAGAAAGAAAGGAAGATGAAAGAATAAGATGAAGAAGGATGAAGAAATAACTCAATCTGCGTTCGCCAGGTTGTGGCGCTTGCCCGCCAGCTCCTCTGTTCACTCAGATTTTACAGGCGTGGAACTGAGTCACATTTCTTTTTTTTTTTTAGTCATCGTAAACACGAATAAATTCGTGTGTGGACGCAGTACAGATATGGCTATAGTTTCGTAATTTTGCGGGTGTTTGCCTTGCAGTCACCTACACATCCTCATTCTTATATAAAATCAGAGAACCTCATCGCCGAACTATTGAAACCTGCTGCTCAAATATCAGTGGCTGCCGGGCCATTACGCCATCGCCATCAACGAAAGTGGCGCCAATCAATGTGTTCCTTCCTGTAACAAACAAGTCCACCGTGCGCCTGTGGCATCGTCAAGGCCTGATGCAGCGAAGCAACTTCGCCTATTCGCTCACCGAAGTGTTCTGCAACATTCGATCCTAGCGGAACGCGCGAACTTGCGAGTGTATTCTTCACTGCGCCCTCGACAACCATATGGTATACCACGATGCGATGCAATTTTGCACATCGCTTTCACAAACACCTGTATGTTCTTTTATCGACCAAAAACTCTTGCAACGTTTGTGAGTGAGACGAAGATGGAAAACATGTCTATATATTTTATATTCTACCGTTATATAGCTCTACTTGATCTATAAAATGCGGACGCTGACTGCCACTTCATGGAATATGCTGTCAAAACACTGTGGTGAAACGTGGGAGGTGTTTTCTACGCCGTAACTCGGATAAAGAACCGATCGTTCGCTACTACTCACCAGATATATTCACTTGTACTCGCACCTACGTTCACAATCATTACCATTTTGCTTTTATTGAGATGAACGGCAAATGCGCTAGTTGTCACTGCGTGCTGGCAATGACTACTCCTTCGCGCTTGGTTAACCATGTACAGAATGAAAAAGTTCATCCAATAGTTTATTCACATCAGAATTAAAAAAGCTTATTCTCACACACACACACACACACACACACACACACACACACACACACACACACACACACACACACACACACACACACACACACACACACACACACACACACACACACACACACACACACACACACACACACACACACACACACACACACACACACACACTGTAGTTGTCCATCATAGACAATTCCTGGTAATATTCTATAGCACTAGAAACAAGGCAGCCGGATAAAGGCAAGGACCACTCACGTGCTTGAAGGTTTTAGGACCTGGCCCTGAAAAACTTGTATTTTGTAGTTTTCTATTTATTTCCCTCTTCGTTTCCGATCCTATGCGCCACCGCACACACGGCACATACGCAAGTTTTTTTTAAACTGTGGAAGGGCTCCCAGCTAGCACGTTGGTAGGTAGCGGTGCTTTCACACAAATCAGCGAAACTTAGTGTAAATAGGTAGAGCAGGCGTAGTGAGACATGCGGACATGCTATGAGCACTGCATTACATGGCAAGCTTTTGCGGACCTCCGACACATCCTTGGGCTCTCTCTGGCAAGTCTTTCTTTTAATTGCTATAGTTATAAAGGAATCGAGTAAAACAGTGGAAATTTATATGAATATTCGAAGGGCAAAATTTTCGAGCCGCATCAGATAACAATATTAGAGAAAAGTAATCGTTTAATATCTAGTAAAACTAAATCAAATGAAATGTTTCGTATCTGCTAGCCACAAAATAGACATCCTGCATATTTTGATACATGTGCAACGCAACAGGATCGCACCCGGAAATTCGCGTTGAAATAAATGATAAAAAAGTAAGAGTGAGTTATAATCATAGCGACGTCTACTGTGGAGTGCATCTCGTTGATTGATTTCCGGGGTTTTCCGTCCCAAAACTATCTGTGATTATGAAAGACACCGTACCATGGAGGGTTTCGGAAATTTCGACCACCTGTGGTTCTTTAATGTACACTGACATCATATAGTACGCGGGCCTCAACATTTCGCATCCATCGAAATGCAGCCACCGCGACCGGGATTCGAACCCGCAACCCTCGGACCACCAGCCGAGTACCATAGCCACTAGACCACCGTGGCGGGGCTGCATGTCGTTGGGCAGACGCAATTAGGAGTGAATACAAACGCGCAGAAAATAGCCACAAAATAATTGGGTTTGTCTAAATTGAAACAGGTCATTGATAAGTTGCATAAAAGGGGGTCTTGTTTGCTCACAAGTTTCTTAAAGGTTACGCTCAAATATCATGGAGTTACACAGCAAAACCAACAGAGACATCCTGCAGACTTTCGGTTGGCATTGTTCGCTTGCACATATACATTCAGCGTTGTCGATGTAAACAAAGCTCATTAGAAAATGGTTAACTATACAGAAATTTCTATTTGCGATAAAACAATGCATGTTTTCGTGCTCCACTCCAGCACACTGAACTCCGTTAACTTTCACAGGTGATTCCGAATATAAAGGGTAAATAGTTCTGATTAATTTACGGAAAGAACGCTGTTTTCTGTAGCCCTTGTAGGCAACGCAGCCCATGGAGAGGGGGGTGGGGGTGGAGTGGAAGAGTGGAAACGGAAGTTTTGAGCACCTGGGGTTATTCAGCGTGCACTGACATTGCAGAGTGCACGGCCATCGAAATGTGACCGCTCGGCCGGTTTGCATTCTCGTCTTTCCCGTCACATTCAAGCACCATTAGACCAGCGCAGCGAAAAAAAAAAAGAGGGAAACCGTAAAAAGATGAGTAAAATACATAAATCGATAAAGGCCAACAGTGAGAAAGGCTGGAATCAGTCGCAGCGACGAGGGACTGCTGGCAGGTTTCGACACCGTCGAACCCCTTTGTTTCGAATTGATAACCGGTATTATTTTTATTCGGTTCAGGTTCGGTTCGGGCTCAAGCACGTTCTGAGAATATTGGTTCGAGTTCGTGTTCAGTTTCGGTCAGAATTGCGGTTCGGCTACGGTTTTCGGTTAGGGTCCTGGTTCGGTTCGACACCCTGATTACAAACCACACTGTGAAAGTGGCTGGCGAGCGAAGCTGCGTCATCACATGGTCCGATAGACCAACGTCACGTATAGCCTTGAATGATTGCTGACGAGAACGAAGTGGGTTCTAACCCGGTCGTGGCTGTCACATTTCAATTTAAGCGAAATGCGACAGATGCCCGTGCACTTGCATTTAAGTGCATGTTAAAGATACTCACCATCCACGCACCGCGTACAGATAGGGGACTAGCCGAGCTGAAATTTGCGGCCCCGGTGTTTATTACTAGGTTACCCCCGATGATTCAATAGAGTATTTCTCAGTTATCGGTTACGTCCTTGTGTTGCTTAATAAGACAGTTTTGCTTGGGTTTATCACAGTGTTTATTTGAAACGCTGCACATTGGGGTACGCATAATCACTACCATGTAGTTGTGGGCTGAGGGGACGATTGTGTCGAGCGTAAGCAAAGAATAAAATGCGCGCCCACTGCTTCCTGGGAAACCGCGGATGCCGGACGTTCAGGTTATAGTTACACACGGGTTCGCTCGGGGAAAAAACAAAAAACAAAAAAGAAAAATGCCGTCTAGCCGAAATTTCCGGAGCCCTCCACTATGGCGTGCCTCATAATCATATACTTGTCTTAGTACATAAAACCCCAGGACAGACAGGCAGTCAACGAGCTTTATATAAAGTTCGTTGCCTGTTACGGGAGGTCGTTCTAAGGGCTCGCCGCGCCCTTGTAAAGGAGAGAACACCATGACGCTGCGCCCTTTCCTGGGCCTTCTGCATTGCTTGGGCTTGCTTTCGGAGTACACGCGCTTCTGATGGCCTCCTGCCATCACCAGGAAGCATTATTATTATTATTATTATTATTATTATTATTATTATTATTATTATTATTATTATTATTATTATTATTAATGCGAAGCACTTGGTGAACTTAAGCCACTTGGACCGTATCTATCTATCTATCTATCTATCTATCTATCTATCTATCTATCTATCTATCTATCTATCTATCTATCTATCTATCTATCTATCTATCTATCTATCTATCTATCTATCTACATCTCGGTGCTCTCCTGGTCGCCTCGTTCACCTGTTATACCTAAATATTTGGGAGGTGGGTATAAAGGTATGACGAATATGATTGACTAGTCTTTATATCACTAACACAGTATACTCGTCATGTATGTCACGATTAACGATACCGCAATCACGCGTAGTTTTCTGCGCACGGCTTCACACCACGCACTGCCTCCAGGATCGGCTCACACCCAGGACGGCCGGTTCAAAGAGCTGCGCAAACAAAGAAGGAACATTGTTTGTCCTCGCTTGTGCTTGAAACGTAAACATAACAAGCACACAGACACACACGCAACTTACCAAGTGGTAGGGGGGGTATCGAACACTGGCACCCCGTGTGCCAGTGCTCGATTACACGCTACCATTAGGCCACGGCGGTTCCTCCCACACGGTATAGAGAGTAAGCCTATTGTACCTGCAGTCGCGAAGATGGTGCTTGTGTAACGTGAATTGCACTTCTAATGTGTGAAAAGCGCTATCATAGCAACACATATGTTCTGCTGCCATCCGGTGCGTTTCTGTGCAATTTTGCTCGATCGCGCAGTAATACTTCAACGAACAATGCTGATGACAGTACATCAACGCACCGTACAGTGTATTTTCCTTCGGTAAAAGAGACGTCTGTGTTTTCAACTAACGTGAGTGCCAGCGTTACGTCATACTATGAGCTACGATTCAGTCGCCACGCTGCTGTCAACGTTCCTGGTTAGCCCACGTTAAGCATACTCATGGGTGAGTACTCATGAATTTCGCACAAGGACCTTGATTCTACTCGTCACAGTTGGCTCAACGCCAAACAATTCGTCATAGGCAGTTTCCCGCTGCCAGCTTCGCATGACACTGATTCCCACAATGCGGAGGATCTGCATGATTATTGTCAACATGAAATACACCAGTTTCTTTTTATTGTTGTTGCCCTTGTTGTTGTTGAACGAGTGAGCAATGAACTACTTGAAATTATCGATGGCATGGCAATTGAGTGCACTGTACCAACGTTATTCCTTTGAAATGCTGCTGACAGGTGCCTTGTAATGATCTCCTTTTCGCGTCTTTCCAGGCGGGTTCCCCTTACAAAAATGTATTGAGACACTATTGAAACACTATCGGTCGGTGTTGAGATTGTACTGAAGAGTCATTATCTGCTCGTCGAAATATCATTGAATTCAATGTTGACACTTCTTGTATATTGGCAACCGAAACATTATTGAAAATCTGTTGAGCGAGTTGTGGTAGAATTGTTCTTGTTGAGAGGACGTTGTGCACTAAATATTCACTGAGATGCTTGTATTGGATATCTATTGCGTTAAAATTAAAGCAGCATTGCGACTTACATATACACTTTTCTTAAGTTGACTAAAGGTGGGGCTGCCCTCTAGTGGATGCTTTCTGCGCTCGGTTTGTCTGAATACCCCTACCTTTCT
Organism: Hyalomma asiaticum; assembly: GCA_013339685.2. Lineage (NCBI taxonomy): Eukaryota > Metazoa > Arthropoda > Arachnida > Ixodida > Ixodidae > Hyalomma > Hyalomma asiaticum. Next base: position 257,568,376 of record CM023481.1, read on the forward strand.
TCAGAAAGGCACGCGTTCATCGCCAGTCTGCGAAGGAGGGCTATTTTTTATTTTTTTGCTAGAATACACGAATTAGAACCGCACATTTTATACATGTTACACACATTTATACATAATTATACATCCAACAATGACCAACAAACCCGAAAACTGCCGCGCATATCCCCTGCATATACATACCGCCTTAGCACTAAGCGCACCAACAGGCTTATTCGCGATTCCACCTGAATGCTCGTCACCTAGTGCGCACACCTGGAAACAGGCGACCCAGGGTCGGCCTATAAAGGCAACGTGTTATCCCTTTACCGAATGCTAAAGAAACAGCTATATAGGTCTTTAATCGTCGCCATGCGACCGTGCACCAACCCATAAATGATAAAAGTCAAGTAAAAAGACTTTTGTCTTGCACTAAAATGTATCTTTTCGCGGTGGAAAGGCCGCAACGCATCGTTTCCCGAAAGAAACAGACGACGCACCACGATAGGCGACGTGGAAAATAAACTCGCGCATAGGCAAGAAATTGACCTACATTATGCTGGTTTGCCCGAGCACTTCACTTACTACAACTTCTTTCTCCCAGTTGAGTAAAGCATTATTTACGTGTGTGTGTATGTGCGTGTTATATTAATATCACATGGGCTCCTCAAATTGCATATGTGTACTTTCGTCCATAGGCAAGCGCTTTTATGTATATCGGATGCACGCGAAATGTGGCTACGCTCGCTTTCTGCGCCAGCCATCGCGTTAGCGAGGTTCAAGTTGAGCGGCAGAAATATTCTTGCTGACTTACCTTTCGACGCATTCAACAAAATAGTGACGAAACGCATCTCTCTCAGAGTACTCCTACGCACAAGCAGTACTCTACCTCAACCTCCGGCTCGCTTGAAAGTTACTGATTTTCAAAATGTGTCTGAAGCAGCTGGCCAAACAGGCTGGACGTGCGAACGCGAAGCGCAACTACATTTACGTCGTCTCGTCATTGAAATCCTTCTGACCAATTTAATATGAGGTGATCCGCCAATTTCACCTTCGATAAAACAGCCCCGATTTAAAGCCGCAATCGAGAAACTTCAGCGCAGCACTAAGCGAAATGCCCGCCGTGACCCTGGACATCGTATCCAATTTTGTTTATTTGAGCAGTGTTGCCAGATGAAGCAGCTTTTTCTGGGGTTGCCAATATGGACACTGAATTCCGACCCTCCAAGTTACAGTGAAGGCTTACGTTTCTTCAAATCTATACATTGAATGATTACGCTGAAGATACAGTATACGTTCATTTTGTATTTATCGCTAGGAAACACGGGCTTGTTGATCTAAAGGCACAAAATAGTGGGTGGTGTAGTTACAAAACCTTTGTTAGTGCTTGCGTGAAAGCCATGATCCCGCATTAATTGGCCAGAGACAATGCATACGGTGTCACATGACAGAGGGATCAACCAATTCTTTTTCTATTCTTTCCGTCTTGGTTCTTGTGCACTGTTCATTTTAATGTATCTAATCCACTGCTTAGGGGATCTTTTACCGACAGAGGTACAAAAGTTGTTCAGTAATTGATGATTGATTTCTGGGGTTTTAAAAGAGTAGGCAGGCGTTATGCCCCTCTCGGGGGCAGTTGTCAGCCTGTTCTATTTTCCCTCACGTCCTTGTGCGTATATGTTTACATGCCAAATAAATAGATAATCCAGATAATCCCAAAACCAGCTATGATTTGTGGAGGTCTCAGGAAATTTCGACCACCTGGAGTTCTTTAACGTGCACTGACATCGCACAGTACACGGGTCTCAATATTTCGCCTCCATCGAAATGCAGCCGCCGCGGTCGGGATTCGATCACGCGACCCTCGGATCAGCAGCCGAGTACCATAGCCACTAGAGCACCGTAGCGGGGCAAAGTTGTTCAGTGATGTTGCTTTTATTTTTGTCAGACTTCCCTTTTTTTTAGTGGACCGGGTGCACATTTCTTTCTTCTGCTTGCCATGGTATAAGCAAATCCTGCTTGTTTCTCGGCGAAAGCATTAGCACAAATTCATGACAGCATAGGCTGCACTGACCTGTACTAATGACTGTCGTCCTTACGTTGTTTTCCCGTTTCGTAGGGACGTGGCACTGCGACCGACGACGCTTCGTCGGCGCATGCGTCGTCCCATCCTTGCTCTCCTGTTTGGAGCGTGCCTTGCCGCTCGTTTTCGGTTCCTTTTCCAGACCTTTCGGGAACGGGCACCCAGATTGCGCTGCTAATGCGATGGTTGGTGGTAGCCTCATCGCCTCTAAGACGGTCTCGTTTCTTCTCCTTTTAGCTCGCGGTTGCCCCCTGTCGCGTCGATTTGTGTTTTTCGGATGAAGCTTTACACAAATGGGGGAGCGGGCACCCCCAATATTGACTTTTCTGGACTCGAACACATGGCCATGAAAGTACTGTAAAAACAAATGGAACTTCAGTAAAAATTTAATGAAATATCAATGGAATGCTTTCAGTTGTAAAGTTATAGAGTTCGGAACAACGGAAGCTTATTTGAGCTCCAGTTGTACGGGCTGAGTGTATGTTGGAAACTCAATGCTTACGAGTTCAGTCATTTGAGCTAAAAAACTTCGCAATGGAAACTGAACACCCAATTTTATAAAGGACTAGTGTCCAAAAAAAGCCGCGTCGTCCGCGATAAGATTTCAGGCTGGACTCACAGAGCCTTCATCCGAGTCATCGCGGCTCAAGCTTACGTACCATGTACGCAGCGTCCATGATGAATGTAACGGTGCGTCGCACTAATTGTTGGCAGAAGTATTTGTTGCGTACTAAAAACTACCGTGCATGCAGGCCGCTAAGAATCCAAATAAAGCCAGCATATTTGAAGGTGTGTCAGTATGCCTAAGTCAGTAGGAGTGCCCGTCATATCCGCGCTGTGAAATATTTTCCACTCACTTTCACATATCCGCTCAATTAAATATGCTGATGTCAATCAACACAATACATCATTTAATACACATTTTTCGTTGAAAAGAGATAACGGCATTCTTGTTGGCTGTTTGTTGAGCGAGATGAATGACCTTCGAAATATGCTTGAAAATCCATTGATTCAACAATCTCCAATCGTTTTTAAACGGTAACTCAATAGCCGTTTTCGTAAGCGATACCCTCTCTTACAATTGTCAGTTCTTGGAGCTCTTACGTTTAGCGTGCGCAATCTGCCGCTCGTCTAAATGTGTCTCAAAGACTTTGTAATGATTCTCAATCACGAAGCTTTACTTTTCCTTTACCTCATTTCATCATTGCGCAGCACAGCGAGTCTCTCTCTCTCTCTCTCTCTCTTTTCCCGTTGCTGCGCAAACAGACGGCGCAGTACAAATCGCCGTGAACACGTTTGTCACGCTTCACGACCGATATTGCCGCGTCGGCGACGAGGTGGGAGGCCTGCGCGCGGGTCCACGCCCGGCGAATATGCTCGCCCCCTTGGCCGCAGGCGAAGTTGCCGCGGGCTAGTAACGATCACGAAGCGCCGCAGCCTCAGGCCGAACCGCGTTTGCACTGCAGGCTGCGCGTCCCGGACCACTTCCGGGGTCAGGTCGACAGTTTTGCAGCGACGGCCGGGCACGACTAGCTACGCAGAGCGCGCTGCCGAGAAGTCCGTTTCCGGTACAGCCGGCACTCGCCTTTCACGACCCGACGCCGGGGAGCGGCCAGGGAGACTCGAAACAACTGCGGCCGTCCATCCCCGGCGCACATTATGGAACAAAGCCTCTGCAAACAGAGAGAAAGAGCTCGTCTACGGTTCCGGTAGTGTACCTTGGCAGGGCATTTTCGGAGCGGTGCTAGTTGTCGTCAGGGAGTGTCGTGAGGTGGATCACCGCGCTTCACGAGCCTAGAAACGGCGCGGGTCACCTGGGCCGAACCAGATTGTTTTCCTCGCTTCTCACTTCCGAGAGGATTCGGCGATTTTCCCTCGCAGTTTTCCAGGTTTTCACTGACGGCAGAACTTTCTTCTCCTGTAGAGCCAAATCTAAGTCTTGCTGGGAGACGGCGGAAAGTCTGTATGTAAACGATACAGTACTTACGATATAGGTAAGATATGCACTGCGTGCTACGGCGGCTGTTCGTAACGAGATAGCGTAACGTAAAGAGACCGGGCTATTTGACTAACCGGACGCCCACGCATTAATGAGACCCCCATCGAGGGTAGCCAGGATATTAATGCCCCGTCAGCTGGACCAGTAATGTAAATTTCTGAATTAATATCTCACGATTTGATCATCTGCGGAGTGTAGAGGCTGCGCATGTGGCCCGAAAAAAAAAAAAAGATAACCCGACAGAATAAACGGCAGTGACCACGTCGTGTCGGGAGCATATGTGCCCAACTAAGATAATGAGGTCGAAATGCAACGGTTTGGCTTCAGCCTCTTAGTAAACCACGACCAGCTTCTTTTTTTCCCCCTCTTCCGTCCGGCTGTGAGGGGGCGGAAGCCAGGGGGAAAGTTCGGATCCATTTGGATTCCGGGGTGGCGCGTGTTACATAATAGTGGATAATATGTTATGTACGGAGGGTACCGGCCATTTTGGAGAGATCTGTGGGCACAGCAAGGCCCGAACACTACCGCGCACTCGAGGCGTGTGCGACCTTTGAGGTCCAGATTACATACGAAAACCTTTACGCACTGACAGGCGGATAAGGAACACAGTAGGCAAAAAAAAAAACGTGACAGTCGTAATAACAATAAGAAAAAAAGAAAAGCTAAAATAAAGGGATAATCTTTCCAGACGTCTGTGTACTATTGTTATACGTTACGTGTTCTGGAGCACGGCGTCGGTGGAACGTCTTTCCGGATGTCTTCAATTTCTTTTCGAGGAATGACGCGCGGCTTCAGAGGCCACTCACCACCATTGTTACGCGGCCGGGAAGCCACGGCTACCAAGCAGAATGGTCGCCGCTAATCGTGACTCCGTTGACGCAACGCTCTCTCGTTCGCATGCCGACACAGCGGTTGGCAGAATAATGGCCGTAGAAAAAATGAAATCCTGTTTGCAGAGCAATAAGCACCCTCGCTACTTATCCGACTCTTCAGAACTCTGCCCGCACGGGAATTTGACCGCGGCCCGATTCTCTTGAGAAGTCAAAGTAAAAAATAAAAAGAAAGGAGGGGGGGGGGGGGGGACGACGACTGAAGAAAGAGGAAAGGAAAAGAACGAGAACAAATGCGTAATATAGTAAATATAAAAAAACAAAGAAAAAACCTTATACTGGTTGACATGTAGGCGGTGCACTGAAAAGTTGCTGGCAGCAGTGCCCAGGCTTTACACTTCTGAATTTGTAACATACACCTTCAAATGGCACAGGGTGCACGTGCCCGGCTAGAGCATTGTCCGTCAAACTGCTACAGACTGACCCAATGAGCGAAAGAGGGAGACGGAAAGATGTATATAATAAAAGCAGAAGGGAGGAACTCCGTCCGTTTCTGCCTCAGAGCGCCGATGGAAGTACCGGTCAGATGCAAGATTGAGACGGGGAGCGCTTCCCGTTGGCATATGGAGGCCATAAATCGAAGGCATTGATGGTATATCGGCCTCGGAAGAAGTTGTTGGGGCGCTGTCGCCGAAACCGAAGAACTGCCATTGTAGCTGAAAAGAAAGGAGAACTACAAGAAGGCTAACCGTTATACCCCCCCCCCCCCCTCCCCTTTTTTTTTTTTCCTCGTCTGATTTCGTTGTTACATGTGCAATCACTCACACTCTGTGGTAGAGGTTTTCTCACCAAGGCTGACGTAACAAATTACGACGATGGTGGGATTAGGGGGACGGGACCGACCGGGAAGTGCAGAATAACTGATTACACTTCTGGTAAAAAAGATGTGCCAGGTGCATTTGGCATTATTGTGTTTATCATTCTTGCGATAGAGGCTCAATGTTGCTTTAAGATAAAGGAAGCAAGGAGTCCTGCATAGCCGTGACCACCACCGCTGCAGTTCTCTTTCGTAACAAATGTCACCGGTATCGGAGCGACCTATTCCGTCAATATAGTTGATTTAAAATATAAAATATTATAAGCTTCAATTAACAAGAGGCGATACGTCTAGACCAACTCTGCTTGTCTATGTGATTTATGCGCTTTGATGAACACTGTCTCCGCGAGGAGTATAGTCGAATAAAAGTTTAGAACTTCCAGGTAATTTTACTTTTACTATAGCGACTATGGAACACATTTTATTTGATATTCTGACACACATTCTTATTAGTTAAGGCAGGCGTGTTTTAGGAAAGCCCTCTTTAAATTTTCTGGACTGCTTATGTTTCGCGATATTGTTTATGAAATTTTTACGCTTGCTTCTCTCACTTCACCCTTTACTGCTATTTCGTATCTCGGAATGTGTATATTTCTTCTCGCAAAAACGCGATTGCTGCAGCGCTCGGAGCGCTGTGCGCAACAGTTCGCAGATAATGTGCGAATGTCGCTGTAGCCGCAGCGATATTGCGTGGCAAGTGGCCTAGTAGAAGCTAAGAAATCGCTGGAGAGAGGGTTCACAAGAGTATGCCCACGCTCTAGCAGTACGGTTCTCAACCATTTGGGGAAACTCACAGAATCCAAACACATACGTCATGATTTTAAAAGACTTAGTAGTTCTTCTCAATTAAGATTACGCAGGCAAGCTCAGGACGTGAGCACAAGGCTAACAAAACAAACGCACGAAAGCATTTTGCACTGAACTTCCAATGCTGTCGCGTCACACGCCAAACAGCAAAGCTTTGGGTCTGACACGCGACCACTGGAATGCCTAACTCAAGGAGTTATAACTGAAGTATACTTGTTAAACTTATTGCAGATATACATGAACGATATTTTGACATTTGGTGTGTTCTGGTAATATCCCTACATTGGGCACATTTTTTTAGGGGCGAAGCTCCTCTTAGTCTAACCTTGTCCTGCGTCATGCGTCAGGCGTAACCGGCGTGCCGGGAGGCACGCGCTCGCCCTCGGCGCGTGCCTCTCTCTCTCTCTCTCACTGTTCCATCTGCTGTCTTGTGAGGGAGAGAGAGAGACAGAGAGAGAGAGCGAAAGGCGCGCGTTGACTATGGAAACGTTCTTTCTTAGATGAACGCTCTACCAGCTCGCAAAGAAGGAGAACGCGCCCTCACCCGCGAGAGACAACGTTGGCGCAGGCAGCGTCTCCTAGCGAGTTTCTTGATTGAGAAATACCGACTGCTCGCGTTGGAGAACCGTTCACCGGCCACCCATATATATATATATATATATATATATATATATATATATATATATATATATATATATATATATATATATATATATATATATAGTATATATATATATATATATATATATATATATATATATATATATAGGCAACGGATCTTGACTTGCAATGAAGTGCCGGTGGGAGATTTCATTTGTGCATAGTTGAACCATAAGGATTCGTAGCGTGCGCGTTAACTAAATTAATCCGGAACTCGGCACGATCTACGATGAACCTCCCGAGCTTCGCCCACTCATCATCATTCACTCCGTGGATGTGCTGTAATTTTTTTTTCTATGTGCCTCTAATAGCATTCGTGCGCACACCCTTCCCTATGACGCATAACATGTTTTCCTGTTTGCATACACCTCTCCTACGAATTTCTGTCCACGAAGAAGGAATAAAAAGTTATAAGCAGAAATTGACTGTAGGACGGTGAACAGGAGGAGGAAAGAAGATTATACATCATAATGAATAAGGTAAGACAATGACAACGCACAGAATAAAGCTGTGGGAACACAAAGATAAATTATGCTGGTTGCGTTATAAAATTAATACAAAAATATAAGAATAAATGTCTGTTGTGCTTTCACTCGCTAACAAAGATGAACACACGCCACAAGTAATATGCTAAGCTTTCAGCAAAATAGGAATGACAAAATGAGCCTGGCCGTGTCGATGCCGCAATACCACTGATGAATAAGAGTTGAGAAACTGTCGCAAACCGCAGGTTACTAACTATACACTATACATAAGGCAGCGACAAGCTCTGAGCGATGAAAGCGACACAGTGCTACGTCAGATGCTCGTTTGAATCGCAGCAATTACAGTCAACACCAACGATCAGTTAATGCAACGTCCTTGCCGGCATGGGTAGTCAAGACACAGCCAAAGTTCTGCTTGAGCAGTAACGATATAGCGAGACGCGGCAAGCCGACTACGGATGCGGGATGTAGACGCTCTTTTTTTTTTTTTTTTGCGAAACGATTGTCTCTGTGTTGTTTTGAATGACAAGGTGGCGACAAATCAGCAGACCAACGTCTACAACACACAAAATTTTTAAACGGCTGTACAGCCTCTTTATCTTCTCTGATCGATCCTTGTGTGCGAAGTATATTGATTGGGTAACGAGAGATATTCCATACGAAATGTAATGTCGTCCAGCAGTGCCACCCTCAACTTGTACGCCAGTGTCACTTTGTAGTTCACTAAAGGCAGCGCTGGGATCCGTAAAGCTGGCAGTTTTTGATATGCCAGCTTACCTTGCATGTGCTTAATTAAGTGTAGCATCAATGTCTGCCATCTCCACAGTTGGTGAAACATGACGCGATATGTGAAACACGTATGTAGAAGGGGAGAAGAAAGCTGTGGAGACGCACAGGTTCATTGCTGTATACAAATTCATGCGCGAATACTTCAAAATAAACCTGGAAATCTTTCGAATAAGTGTGACTTTACCAGCTGCATTAGTGCAGAAACAGTCAGCTCAACCTTTATGCGCACTTAAGGGGTTGAAATGACGGATCCAGGTTTGTTGGTATTTCTTGGCAGTGTAATTGAATAAGCACTTGCCAGTATTGGTTAAAAAGATAATATTTCCATCTTTTTTTACCGGAGTGAACAGGCGGTGAATCAACCGATCGAGGATCAATCATGGGGATCAGGGAGACGCTCGATACGACGTGCTGGTCTTCAGTATAATTGCAGCCTCAGGGACAACTGATGTGATTCAATCGGCAATGCAACAAAATGACCTGCGAATTTCAAACTCTGCATGATCTTCAAACTCTAAATTCCTAAACTTTGGAACCAATCCAAAGGCAGTCGGGCTACATATCTGTGTCACTTGAGGACAACAGGCGGCTTGCGCTCAGGGAAGCTGAGGTGCACTTGTCCTGCAACTGCCTTACAATTTAGATTTGCACTATTTATGACAAAAAAAAAAATGAAGCGAAGGAGCAAGTGGGAACGCTCTTCATACTGCTTGCGCAGTCGAGTGTTTCAGTGGATGAACAGAAAGGCACACAAAGAACGTTATTCGCCGCTGGGAGCGCGCAGTTGCCATGGTATTTACCGGAAAGCGGGAAACTAATGCGCACGTGACGACTAACTGCAAGAGTTATGCTAGCCGTGGGTTGGCTGTTAACTACCACCATCGCGGGCCCCTGTAATAAGTTTCTTTATATTTCGGCCGCGACGCGTCCAGCGGGTCGCTCCAACGTAGATGCAAGCTGCAGTTCTTGCTCACGCTCTCTGCGTCTTACTTTCCTTTCCTCGGGTCGTGAGTGGCACGAAACGGGCGCTGGGTAATACGCGTAGTTGCGTGCGTTCTCACGCCTGGTTCATGCGCTTCCGACCGACGCAAGTTAGAGCAAGTTCGCACGGACAGGGGCATTTTCGTGGTGCCCAGCGAGGATCTCATGCTTGAACCCGGAGTAGACCGGTTTCACGCTGCGGAGAGCACGCGTCTTGGCTATGTGACTCTCGCTGGCAGGCAAAGTAATTGATAACAGCTCTGGAGACTATGTAATAGGGAGCGAAACATGTAACAGTTCGATTAACCCGTACCGCTTGAGGATGGATGTAAACGAATATTGAGGAGAGAAGGACCACATAGGATGCACCTGCTTAGCGTGCTTGTTTGGTGCTACAATTGGCGCGGGGTCTCATGGCCTAGAATTGCCGTGTATAGCATGTATATGCTCACCGGTGGAATACCTTCTATCATCACCTAAACGTGTCGCCCACAGCAAAATTCTCAATGCCGGTGAGATTTATGGCGTGGCAAATGCTATCTGCCGACGTTATCGAACCTTCAAAACGACTGCAGTGTTATGGCGTTCGCACACTATCGCCCTTTATTGCCCTCGATGCTCAAAAGGTGCACATTAAAAGGCGTGCACACGCTTTTGTTTAAAACATGCACAGTACAATAAGAACTTATGTCTTCACTAGAATTCTGTTGCTGCAGTGCCAACTAAGTCGATGCCTTCAGCGAGAAGACGCCACGTGCGCGCTTGCGAGTACGCCTTATCCGTCGCTGAGGCTGTACATAAAGACGAAGAGAGGCGTATTCCACAAGTCACATTTATCGGCCGATTTTATTCTGAGAGCGAAGCGAGCCTCGTTATGAAGATTTCCTCCGCGAATCAATGGGGAGAAGAACATGGAAACGAAGATAAGGCAGCGAGGTCAACCAGACGCGAGTCCGATTTACGATCCTACGCTGGGGGAAGGAGATTGAGGGGTTGAAAAGGGAGGAGGAAGTTGTGAGGATGCGTAGTATAGAGAGAAATGCAGTGAGCTACCAATGGGACTTACAGGAAGGATCCGGAGGCTGTTTGGACGTCGATGCTGCACGAGGTATGCAGGACACGCACAACATTACATATACATAAGGTGTTTCAGTTAACTTGGGCCAAGCATTTAAAAAAAAAAAAGAAAAACACGTGCGCGCTACGAGAATGCAACCACCTGCGTATTATTTACTGTCATCTTGACCGACGCAGACTATTTTTAAATGCGGAGCATTTCATGATCTCATAAATTGTGTATCACAAAATTATTATCATAGTTAGTTCAGGTACCCAAGAGTGCGCGTGGACTTCTCCTATGCACTGCCCAATGTTCGGCGTTCGCAAGCGCGCTTCCTTCTTCTCTTGCACAAATGACCTCAGCCCACTACTACACTGGCAAAACTTCAAAAATAGCTCAGGTAATTAATAATATTGATTAACCAACATTTGAACTGTTGCTTTGAACGCAAGGTCTTCAACGGGGAACTTGTAGAGCATTTTATACCCCCGTCACACGAGCACGTAAAAACTCCTTTACGTAAGCGGTCTTTTACGAAGTTGAAGGTCTTTTTAATGAAAAGGCTTGCACCACAGACACATGGCACCAACGATTTCTTTTAAGTGCTTTCTTCCTAGGATGCCACCAAGAGCGTCGCTAGCCTACAAAACAGAAGCAGTGAAAACAAAATTATGTATCGAGATATACAAAGTAATATTTATTGTATTGTGTGCTTCTACAAGTAAATTTAACAGCACCACATTAAAAAACGATTATGTAAGGATTTATTACAGTGATTCAGGAAGCGCTTGCATAACCAGCGACGTGTACAAGTTTCTCTGAAAACACTGGGCTTTTGTTTTTCTTCCTTGCTGGAGTGCCATTCTGGGCACTGCCAAATTCCGCCAGCTTGTAAAATTCTGTACTGGATGCATTTTTTAGCCAATCAGGGAGCCTGTAACTGCCCCCTGGGCCAATCAGAGGTGCGAAGATGGCGCAATTTGGCAATGTTTAGCGCTCCTGGTGCGCTTGCCTCGTCATGGGTGAGCGTATCGGGGAAAAGGTAATTGAAAACTGAAATATTTTGCCAGAACCATTTTTATTGGGAGACGTTGCTATAAATACGGCCCTAGGTGCAAAGCACAGCCTAGTGGTGTGAAAAGAAGAAAGAAAAATCCACAGCGTATCCACGGGGTGAATGATGATGAGTGGGCGAAGCTCCGGAGGGAATCATCGGTAAACCGTGAACCTTCCGTGTAATTCGCCCAGTCGATCATCATGTAAAGACGTCTTACGCAGCCCCTTACACAGGCCGGAACGCGCACCACGTTTGCCGACGCCATCACATGATTGCTGAGAGCAGGCACGTAGGCAAGGGGGGGCCCAGGGGGGCCCGGGCCCCTCCCCGAAATTCGTCAAGTCAGGCATCAATGCAGGGGTATATAGCCACAAGTACAAGTAGCACCGTGCGCATTTAAACAAATGAAAAACAAGAACCTTTATTCCGAAAGCACTTCAATTCCAAAAGCACGGCTATGCTTGCCGAGAATTCAGCGTCCTCCGGCTCCTGAATCAACACCACAACAGAAACACCACACTCTCCCATATGTCCGAGGCGTTAGCGAAACTATCACCCGTATTCTCAGAAAAGAAGGCATCCGATTGACTCACAAGCCCACGAGCACATGTTCTCTACATATTGCCCATGGCCATTCACCGAAAGAGAGAGCCCAAGCCACTGTATACAAATATGTGATGCGAGCTACATCGGCGAAACGAAAAACCTCAAAGAAGCATTTCGACAGCACAGGAATGACCTCTGCAATTTTGCAACAGATCGCAACCCGATAGCCAAACATTCCCAAGATAGCGACCACCGTATCAATCTTCCTGACACAACGGTCATACCAACTGAAACCAGTTATCGGAAACAGTTACTGCTTTGTGATTGCGGAAAGCGACAAAAAACTTCGCAACGCAGGACATTTTAATATATGGAAGACAAGCTTGTTGGAAACGAAATTACCAGAGCGAACAAAATGTTGCCATACGTACGGCTTCGAAACCGAAGAAAACTACGTTATCTGTCGATACTTCGGCCTACTTTTCTTCGTCGCATAAGTTATGTTTAGGAAGGTGGTTCGTTGGTTGTGTCGGGTTTTTTGGAACAAAAGTGACCATGTCTATATTGCCCCAAACGAAGATTCTCATCACGGTTAGGGCGTTCGGTAGTTGGATTGCTTCAAGGAACAGTGCAAAGAATGACAGGACATACAGAAAAGGATAGCGTTGACTCCATCGGTGGATTCCCTGAGGATATGTCTTTCTTAACGAGAGGAGCGGTATCTTTGTTGCTGCAGAGCAAGCAGGCGGTATAATGCGGGCATCATTTATACAGTCGCGTAGTGGCGGCAACTTAGGGAGCATTCCGGTGCTTTCCTTAACTGACAGCTGCGCGGCGTGGGAAAACGCATGCTTGCTTTGCTTTGCCGCAGACGCAGAGTTCTTCCAGGAACGGACGGCGGAAGCTAACCGAATGCTTGGAAAAGGGGGCTTTTGTATGGAGAGCGACGGATTCGACAAGCCATTAATCCTTTCAATCCCCCTGGCACCTTTGCGAACCCCACCACACTTTTTCCGCCGCCTGTGTCGTGGGGGCAGGCGCCCGCGTGGCGGAAGGAGTAAACAAGGTAAACAAACAGGGTAAACTGCGCTTGTAGTTCTGCGGAAGGGTACTACAGGCAAGCCACGTTCATTCGATAGATAGATGACCTGAAAGCTTCCCTCCCAACGGCGCTTTGCAAACCACCGGAAAACACTGCAAAGTTTGCAATTTGTGTTGCCAAAGCACGCCTGCAAGGGCAAATTTGAATCTGTTCAGCCGCCCTTCGATTTTTACCTCAGTGATATGACAACGGCACATATCGCTACGCTGAAAGATGAATGGGAAATCTGGAAAACTAAAAGGCAAGCCATGCAAGTGGAGGAACTTCCCCGCTCTGCGACAGACGCTTTAACTGAATGCGACAAGGCCCTCTCGCCGAACGTTCGCACACTCAAGATATTGGCGACAATCCCAGTGAGTACAGCTGCTGCAGAACGCAGCTTCTCGTCAATGAAAAGAGTAAAAACATATTTGAGGAACCGAACAGCTGAAGAGCGGCTTAATGGCCTGGCTCTTATGTCCATTCACCGGATGCAAGTCAGTGTCGACGAAATTATCACTGTGTTTATAGAGAAACCGCGATGCATGAAAATTGCAGCGTGAACCACTCTTTTCGGCCAAGCTGCTTGCTCGTTTTCTTTTGCACTGGCTTTTGCTATGTTGTAAACCCACTCGCAATGTCATTCTTTAATATTGCTTCCTAAAACGACTTTTAGCGTTCTGCACCTTTTGTGTCGTGAAAGCATCCGTGTTTTGGCTCTTTGTGGTTCAATAAAGTTGTTTTCGCGAATGTGTCTGTTTTTTTTTTCTTTTAAGAATTTCTGTCATAAAGTGGCTCACGTTTTTCTCGAAGGTCTGTAGTTGAGACAAAGTGAGAAATTCGGTAGAGAAAGCGTCCGATGAATATTTTTTTTTAGTTCCTGCACATCCGTAAGTGAGCGCCTGATTCCTTTGCATTGTTTTTTTTTTTTTTTTTTGTCGCCCTCGTTCCGTCACTGGCTCTGTGTGGCCCTTCTTCGTCCAGATTACTTGGTTACAAGGTATTCTTTCTCGTGCACATGCACTAGCTTTACTACAGAGTCAAAAAGCTTGCTTTCCAGCTTGGATGAACTCGCTTCTTGGGCTGCATTCCACTCTGTTCTCTTTCTCGTCTAATAATTAGCGCCTTCTATATTCCCGGGTTAGTTTTTTTAGGCATTGTATAAAAATGACCATGCTGTTATTGATGCTTTTATCCCCCCTTTATGTAATACCCTGAGAAGGGCCTCTAAGTGTGAATAAATGATGATGATGATGATGATGATGATGATGATGATGATGATGAAGCTTTTTGGGCCCACCCCGAAAAAAAATCCTGGCTACGTGCCTGGCTGAGAGAGTATAAGGCGGAGAGGCCACAGCGTCTTACACCAGCTTCTTACACGGGCCGTAACGCGCTAGCACAAACGCGTTAGAAACGCGCAGTCTTTCGTTAATGTTGGGTATTTACTGTCATCGTGGTGCATGTGTCCATGTGCGCTTCGTGGCGTAGTGGCTAGCGCCGCGCGTTCGGAAGCGAGGGGTCCCCGGTTCGATGCCGCGCTTCGGACACAACGTTCAGAATTTTTTTCTCATCGTCCATGGTCCACCAAGCGCGATCCGACACGTACGGCGACGATCCAGGAGAATGAGAGGAGCGCTCCCCGCGCAGCAGCCAATCGGAAAGCAGCTGCACCGCCAACGCCATCTAGCGTACCTTCACCCAACCGCCATATTGTACGCATGTCTATGGGACAGCGCCCTCTCTGAAACGAGACGAGAAATGGAGATGACGACACAGAATGCGTACAGCGCCATCTAGTGTATCGTCACCCAACTGCTGTTTGCATGCATCTCTATGGGACAGCGCCATCTATTGTATGCTATTGTATGCTAAGGGAGACGCTACTGGCTACGCAGGATGCATCGACAACCGAGAACCGCCCAGGTGGGCATCACCTGGGCGGTCCCTAAAAAAGGGAGGCGTGTTCTTGGCTTTCGAATGATCTTGCCCACTTGGGGTTCTTTAGCATGCGCGGAACAATGCGTGGTACACGAGAGAATTGTATCAGAATGCGACTGCCGCGGCCAGGATGGAACCAGGAACCAACGATCTCAGTAACATAAGTGTGACTGTGTAAAATGAAAAATTTCGGGCGAGGGAGGCGCGATGGGAGGGGGATAGGTGGGAATGATGACAAAGGCAGACGAATATAATTATGTTCTTACGGGGCAGGTTTTAACTATGAGGCACTGTTACCGGAATACTGTGCTCCACCTACTACGCCGCAGCCATGCGCAAAATAGTGCACCTTTAAGAATGTCCCACGTACAAGCGCGTCCATTGAAAAGCTTGGCGTGTTCTCCCCGCCGTTGCTGACAGAAGAATTTAGTTTCCGCTAAAATGCGCGCTGATAAGCTTGGCGCATTTTCTCAGTACTGAAGGAGTTTCGCCGAGTCGCTGCTTAATTAAATGTAGGTCTAGATAAGTACATTAAGAAACACTTTATCAGCAACAGTGCTGTACAGGGTCGTCCACTCTTAGGGTGAACACGGCGCAGCGTGGCTACCTTCTTTAGAACGCCAGCGCTCGCGATGAGACTGCGCATCGACGCTAATCTAGTGCAGGCATAGAGGGGCTTGGATCACTCTGTGCGCCTGCACATTATTAGCTTCGATGTGTGCCCACGTCGCAAGCATTCGCGTTCCAAAAAGGAAGCCACGTTGCGTCGTGTTCACCCTAAGAGTGGACGACCCTGTACATATTGAGCGCCATAGTAAGCTGGCGGTGTAATTTCATGAAACATCTTTTAATAACGCTGCTATGCACTTCTGTACTCTCTATTGTCCGTCTGTTTCGAATGCGGGGTACTTACACAGAAGTTCAACACCATCACTACTCCTCTTGCCCGACGATTTCAAAGAGTCGTCCGACGTTACTTAGGCAGCGTGCAGTGCGTCTGCTAATACGCGATTGACACATATTGTGTGAACTGCCGTTGTACGGGGCGCCGCTGTTGGGTTAGCTGCAGAGGAAGTGGCGAGGTAAAGGAAAGTATGTTCGCAAGACGTACGCGATTATCTCTCCCCCCCCCCCCCCCCCCTTCTCTCGCTTCAACCCCAACCTCAGGCAGTAAACTCGAGGCACGTATTGTACGCGCCGATTCTGGGATGCGACTACACTGTGAAATGACTTCACCAGGAAACAACCTCGATGAATACATTCTCGCACGATCGGTCCGTGCTGCTGCCCTTTGGGACAACCATAGGACTGCCTATTTAAGAGTGATGGCGGCGTTGAAAAGAGCGCAACCTCTGATGCCATGCGCAACTGTGCACTCGAAGAAGGCGCGTCAGGCGAGAGAGGCTAACGGGCCAAGTGGGCAACCGAGCCTGTTCGAACATGCCAAACGATCGGCTCAGCGTACGAACACGTATATACGTGCCCGACTCTTCTGGCCTGCTGGAAGACAACGAGGGAGTCTCTTGCAAAGTGGCCGCGTGCCAACGTGACCGAGCGCTCGCGTCCCCCGACGAGAGGCGCAGGACTCTTCCGGAGCCGCCGATCACGGCGCGCTTGCTTGACCCGCGACGGAGGCTTCGTGCGTGTGCAGAGCGGCGCGAAGGTCGTCGTATTTTCTTTTAGTTTTTGGTTCGTTTAGTCCCTTCCTACATCTGGTTGTGCTGCGTTTACGTGACCAGTCTGTTAAGCACGCGTTGCCCAGGTGCGGATTAAGCGTTCAAAATGGGTGATGACTTCTTTCGGGGCTCCGTCGCCACATTAGTGGTCGCAAAAACAATCCCGAAACAATTCCGGCAGTTTTGATGTCGGAGGGTGAATGCAGTCTCAAGAGCGTGGTACGTGGCCGGTGCCGTGTGCATAATGCGCGTCCTTTTTCGCGTGTAGAGGATTTCTTTTTTTTTTTTTTTTGAAATAGCAAGGACAACCTTGATCGTCACGCTTGAATGAGGTCTCTACTGCTGCATGCGTGACGCTGCCAGCATTCCGCGTGGAAAAGCAATAATGAAAATAAGAAATGGGTGAAGCTATGACTGCGAATGAGAAGGGCTCGATAACGTCTGCTATAGGTAACGTGACATCCTTCTCATGGCCCACTTTAGACGACGAAATTAGTCCGTAAGTCATTCCCTATTCCGTGGTGATGTGAGGAGTTTGTTCTTCACAACCTGCACCATCAAGAATGATGCATTCGGCAGGCATGAGCACTGTGTCTTTTAACTGTTCGAGCTGTTACTCGTTCCACACGATCTGTCCTCGCTTTGAACTCCCACCGATTTTGTTTTGTACATTTAAAGGGACCCTCCTGCACGTCTTTAACATAGAAAACGACCTCCATTAGCAGTGGAAACCCTGTGAACATGTGAGTCAAATATTATTGAGCTGCACGCGCCAGAGAATTTACAATTATGCTTCAAATGCAGCTGGGAAGCACCCCTTCGTCTTTCAACAAATTGCGTCACTGGGGGCACCGACTACATCGCTGGTGCAGAAATAGCATTGGGTGGTTCCGATCGTGGAAAGATCCTCTGCAATGTTTTATTTGTCCGTTTCGAGTTCAACAGTTAGAGAAAATTCAAGCGACTAAGCCGGTCCTCCCAGTGGCATGAAACCCTATAGTGCGTGTAGTAGTGCAATAATATTTGGCTCACATGTTCTCAGGAGCGTCAACGACTGACCGGCACCGTTATTTAAAAATGAAAATGTGTTGCAAGAGCCCCTTTAAGACTCAAGTGTCCTTGGATCTAGAGATATCACGTGATTTAGGAGGCCCTGCAATACTTTTCGAAGTAACCCTCGAATGACACAGTTCTCATCTACGTTCGCATGCACTTTAGTCGCTGTTTATCATAATGAACATTGCCTGTTACTGAGGTTTTCTTTCTTTTGTTTCGTTTTCAGCTTCTAATTGCTGCGACCATATGAAGATACTCTACTGGATGCTAAAGAATTCGTTCCCAAATGCAGTAAGTGACGTCTTCCAATAAAATACTGTCAGAACGCGGGTGCGGCCAGCGGTTACAACGGCCTCCCGCTAGGGAGTCCTTACGTAGCTCCTCAGGATTAATTAAAGTTATTGTCTGTCTGTCTGTCTGTCTGTCAGAGCATTTATTACACTATGCTGTATTTACATTTAAATACCCAGTTCAGGGAGAATAAAATAAACAAAAGAATAGCGAGTCCTTTGCAAGAACACGCTGAGGACGTTTCCTTTATGTTCCGAGACCACGGCGAAGACCGGACGAGTCGGGAGACGTTTGTGGAGCAGCATATGCGATCTCCAGAAAAATGTGCCGCGAAAGACACGTTGTATCGAATGGCCTGCCACGATCAACTGGGACCCAAGGCAGGCAGAAGATAGGCGTCTCGGCAGCCGAGCAGCAACTGACTTCATTTTTGCGCTCGCGAACTGCCTCGCGTGCGTCTCATTATCACTATGGCGCAAGCTGCTAGCGAAAACACACACGCAAAAATCATAGTCGTCAGTATTCTGCAGTATTCACCAGCCTTTGACAGGTGCTTGTAGAATTCATTGTAAGTTGTATCGGCTCTCTGACATGGCTAAGTAGGAAGAATAGACAGCACTTGTGGCCATGTTTTGTCGCGTCGACAGAGCCATCACTGCGGCGTAGGGACGCCGAGAGCGAGCGCATTCGGATTTCGGCGTGTTCCTGTTCCCTCCCGCACATTTATGTCGACCATCACCGAACGCTCTTTGTACTGGGACTGTCTTCCTTGTCCGCGAGCGCTCCATTTCCAGCAGTACCGCATTTATACCAGAGATGATGCAGGTGTACACGTAGGTAGCCGCCAGGGTCTCTCTTGTTTCGCGCGCCGTCGGTGACGTCTTTTCGGATCTACTTTCGTATAGGCTGATACCGTTGTGTATATATGCGTGGTCGGGGAGCAGCGTTGCTTATCCGCGAATGTCATCAGTTCACCCGCAAGCCGACAGCTATATGCACCGCTCACCGTCGACCACGCGGTAGTCAGGATTAAACCGCAGCGTGATGGCGGCCTGACAGCTGAGCACTCGAGCTACCGCCTTCTCCTGCTCCGGGCTACATACGCGTCCCATTTACCGAGATCGGCGCTGCCGCCGCCGCCGCAGGCTCTATCGTCTTTGCCATCGCTAACGAGCACCGGCGAGTTGAGGTATAATTACACCGAGTGCACCCGCTTCCTCGCGTTGTATCGCGGGATGCAAATGTATTACTGTAATACAGAGGCGGATGGGCTCGCCAGCTGTTCTGTTATTTCAGCGAATGACGGGCTCCACTAATTTGGTTCGCAGGAAGCGAAGACGGCGACGTTCGAAGGAAGGCGACCTGGCGTACGGCAAAGGCCGCTATTTTCTGTAGCCCTTGTAGGGTGGAAGGCTCGTATACGTATACGTGGGAGAAATGAAAACAAAGTGGAAAAGAGAGGAACCCCCTAGTGCAGGCTTTGAAAAGGTTGACCACGTGGTGTTTAATGATTTATTGCTTAAACAATCCGTATAGGATGGGCACACCCCTCGGGGAAAGGGTGCCAAGCGTATTCTTGTAACGTTCGTGTTTCGTTGTGTGAACGTTTCTATTTCCGTGTGGTTGTATCCTGTATCACTGAGCCGCCGCGGTGGTACAGTGGTTAGGTATTGCGCTCGTTTGCTGACCCGAAAGACGCGGGTTCGATCCCGGCTGCGGCGGTCGCGTATTCGGTCGAGGCGAAAATGCTGGATGTTTACTATGCGTTATCAGTGCACGCTGAAGCACCCCAGGTGGCCAGAATTTTCGGAGCCCTCCACTACAGTGCGCTTCATTATCTTATCGTGGTTGTGCGCACGACGCCACAACTAATATTATTATTATTTTGTTTCATTTAATTCGTAGGTAATAATAAGGACCACGCTCGGTTGACATCCGCGCCTTGTACTAAGGCGAAACGAAAAAAAAAAGAAAAAAAAACAGAGTGACGGCAAAATAAAGACAGCGCTTGACACATTTGCTAGGTGAGCAAGGATATTCGTGCACACCTGTTTACAAAGCATACGGAGCCTGTACAGTGTGTAGTCTCCATTTCTCGCGTGTTTGTACGCATGTGTTCGGCGTTCAAGTCTGCGAGTGCGCGTTTTTCTAACATCGCCAGATGCAAGACTAACTATACCGAGCAGGGGAGTCCTTTAAAGAAAGACGGAAACGGAAGGAAAAATAGCATGTTCTGACGGCCTCTTCGACGTGCTCGCGCCACGAGGGACGAGCCGCGTGGGGTCAGCGGGGGACATGTGCCGCGTCTTGCGGGACACGCGCAACCATCGGGAACAACACGATATCCGGAGCGGCGCGATGCCGGCACGACAGAAAGACGCCCCTAACAGAATAGACATTGCTGGGCCAACGCGTTCAGTTTCTTGTGGTTTTCTTTTGTCTACGGAGCTTCGGTAATAATCGCGCAGTCACACGAGACGCTGGCTAACGCGACGAACTCTGCCTGCAACGCTCTCCTGGGCCTGTACCGTTATATACGAGAAATGGGGACAGGGCGCGAACGGTCATGAATGTCGACGCGCGAAACACTATCGCGGCGTGGTGGTGCCGACGACACGTCTCTCGTAACGTCGACAGAAAGGAAACAAAACAGGAAACGCGGGAGGAAACCTGAAATAGATAGGCGACACGCTCCGAGCAAGGGATCGCGCGAACCCCGTGTAACTTGTCACCGATCGCGTCTCCACAGAATTTTGTTGGTCGCTCGATGTAAGCGCGCAAGCCGATTAGAGCTCTTGCTCAGACGAAAACATGAGGCTCGTGCGCTGTGCGGTGTCAGTGCACGTTAAAGAACCCCAGGTGGTCGAAATTTCCGGAGCCCTCCACTACGGCGTCTCTCATAATCACAGCTGGTTTTGGGACCCCAGAAAACAAAACAACAGACGAAAACATCTTGGTGCGTGATTACGCGCCCACGGTGTGTTCATATTCGGTGCCCTGTATTTTCTTTCTTTCTTTCTTTGCGAACATGACGGTACTCGGTGTGTGGAAGTTGTTTCACAACGTTCATGAAGCACTGAACCACTTAAAAGAAAGAAGTCAAAAGATATTTAACGCACATGCGCAATTACGTGCACGATTATATTACGTAGCGATGGCCTCATTCAGATTATCTCAATCAGCATCAAGACATATACTTCGAAGTATATAGGGCGGCATAGACGCTCGCAAGTAATCTGCACATAGGCGAGCACCAGCATAGCTAAGCAAATTTGAAAATTTCTCATTGATACATGCATCCGAAACATTGCAAGTATCTGACAGGAATGCCAAGCCAAGCCCATAAAATTCCGTCGTCCGAATGTTATATATTTTTAGCACTTGCATGTATTCATTTACGATTTGTGTGCCTGTAGTCAATGTTTTAGTGGATGGATGGATGATGTGAGCTTTTAATAAATATCGCTTTATAACTGCGCATTCTAAGGCAATTCGACCCCCCTTCAAGCAATTAAGCTCTTCTCTTTGAATTATCATAAAATGCCTACATCCTTGTTTCTTCTTCGTCTTCTATGTAGTCATTCCGAAAAACACATTGCGAGCTAATTGGTTCATCACTGGTAAGGACAACGCGCTCACACAAGACGAAGAAAGACGAGACGACACACGTGCGCTGACTAACAACTGAATTTTTATTGTTCTGACACCTTAATATACATCAACTATCAAAACAATATACAAAGGAAAGGCCTGAAGCGCACTCTATAGGCAAGATTACTCAGCCCCGATAAAAAACGCAACTCCTTATCCTAGCAGGATTATGGAAGGAGCGCTGACACAGCTGTCCTTTAGATGCGTGATTTTTTCGGCTTCAATTATCGCACGTGTGGTCTTATCGCTTCATCTACGCAGCACACTACTTTTACGGAATTCAGGAGTACAATCACAATCTCGGCAATGTATGCCGAGATGACCAGCGATCCTACTTGTAACATCATAGTTGTGTTCCAACAGTCTTTTGTTAAGGCATCTACCGGTTTGGCCTACGTAAGTGCGACCACAAGTAAGAGGAATTGAATAAACCACGCCTTCGGCACAAGGCACAAAGTGGTCTCTATGGTTTGTGGGACATTCGACGTGACTTCTGCCTATTTGATTTACGCGTTTGCACAGACTAGACAATCCGGTGCCGAGAAAAGAACATGGACACCTACTCTTTTCCTGTTTTCTCAAATTGTGCGAGATGCCGTGCGTGTAGGGAATAACAGCACACAGAGTTACTCAGAAACTTTTTCTTTTTTTTCATCGCTACTGAACAATGAAACTTCTCCGCCCTTGAGATTTTGCGCCTAACGATCTTTGCTGAAGTACCGCTTAGAGTGCAAGCCGCATACTTATTGGTGAGGCTTCTCGTTCTTTTTCTCCACTGTGAGTCAGTGCTCTTCCTGTACAAATATCCGAACGCTTACTCCTACCATCTGTTGTCTTTCATGTTCCATAGACCCTCTTCAAACCTAATTCTGTCCTTATCTTCCCTCACCTCGAAGGCTGCCCCATTGACATTTACTGACACATCTGATATTTTCCCGTGAGCACCCAAAGCAAGGTGTACCACGTTCGCTTGATTCACGTCTAACCCCGATTGCTCCTCTGACATCCATGCGCACTACTGAGTTTCCATATGCAGGTCCCGGAAGCACCGCACCTTTCCACGGACCTATAGGAGCACCTGTCGTAACTCCATTACGCTCTGTGCTTCGTTAGAACATTCGCATTACTTTTTGATGTCACAGATTTTTCCTGTATCCCCACGCAACAGTTTCCCTCTTTTCACCATACACCAAGATATTTGTAGGGTAGTTCGTTTACGGGTAAAACCTGATATTTACATCCTGAACGCGTTTCGGGAAAATCCGTTTAAACCAATTTTCTGGCCGAATTCCGATATCCCCGGGGATGCCAAGCTGTTTTTCACGCGACACGGAGTTTGCGGTGCACATTTGCTATAGCAATACGCGACCTCGGGCCAACAATGTTACATCCTGATGGCTTCAGTGAGCTCCAGTGACGGAAAGTTCATTGCACAGGCAGCGTGCAGCACTGTGAACGTTGCGCGGCTGCCATTTGTAAACTTAAGCTTTTGTATATACTCCCTCCCCCTCAATTAAAAAAGAAACGAATTTCGGAATAGGTCGACAAAAAAGCCGAAATTCCTCGATTTTCACGTTGAAAACTAGCACATGGTTATTACTCCCCGAATTTGAAAAGTAAGAGAATAATAATAATAATAAAACCCGAAAACGAACAATCCTAGATATTGAATCGATGAACAGATCGCTAAAAACGATGTGGAACAGGGAATGTCGCAGGAGCCAACGTTTCGACAAGTGGACTTGTCTTCGTCAGGACGGCGACATTCCCTGTTCTACATCGTTTTTAGCGATCTGTTCATCGATTGAAGCTTCTATCTTCCCCTGAGCTTCTCTTCTAGTTTGGATTTCAATCCTACATATTGTAATTCTGCAGTTCGTGGTTCTGTGTTCATACTGCCTAATCATTGCCATTATTGCTAACTATCAATCTGCGCCGTAGCAGCTGTTTACCATCCGTCAAGCTGCGAAGTTGTGAATTTGAAATTAATTTTAGAGCATTATTTTACTTTCGGTTCTTTCGAATGACAAGTGACTTATCTCTAATGGCGATTTTATTACTGATGACACTGTACATCAGTAATATAGCATGCTAGCTTAAGCAGTTATGGAAGTAATTAGTAATTTGGATAATTGTTTTCACCGACTTAGTAATCAATACCGCAGGAAAATTCACCAGTTAGCGCAAGTCGGCGGCTAAAAGAACATCGTTCTTACCATTGTCGTATTTCATTGCTATAGTTGGCTCCAGTTAGCCGGGACACACTATATAAAGGATTAAAGGTGGTTATATGTCTTGAATAGTTATCAGGCTGGTATGTTAAGCGCGGTCAGAGCGGTGATGTTATGCAAGAATTGTTCCTTCTCGTTAAAGTCATCTTGCTGCAAGAGGGATGTGGAGGTCGTAGAAGCGTACGAGCTGTTATGCGGAGTGGCTCTCCTTTTCAGGCGTTGAGCCGTTATGCGAAATTCTTGGGTTACTTTCTAAGAGTTTTCGCAAAAGGTTTTTCGACCCTTCTTGGTAACTATTAACGACCCAACGCTGTCAAAGTAGATGATGCATGTTAAAGCGGCGATACATACAAATGGACAAATCAATCAATCAATCAATCAATCAATCAATCAATCAATCAATCAATCAATCAATCAATCAATCAATCAATCAGCGAAGAACGCTGTCACTGCCCTCCTTTTAGCGTTGTTTGCCCTGGCTGGGTCCGGAAAAAACGAAAGCACAACGTGAGTAGCTCAAACCACTATCGGTCTACCCGCTCGCAGCGGCTGCACACGCCCGAGCGCTTAACGGCCGCACCATGCGAGAAGGTGGTGAGATTACCTTTCTAGATTTCCCAATGAAGTCCATTGTAAATGACTCGGAGTGTTGTTTATAGCGCACGTGGGAGTAGGCGCGCGAGGCGTCCTGCCAGCTCGAAGAATGTGAAACGTAGCGGCGGCGGCGGCGGGGCGCCAGCGGCAGATGCGCACCGCCAAGGCCGCCCGGGGCTCCGTGGCCAGTGGGGCAAGGACGTTCCGTCCGGGCCCCCCCCCGGGGGGTCAAGTGACCGCGTCCAGGCAAACAGCCAGCCATTACGACGGCTGCCGATGCGCTTTTCGCGCGTGCCTTGTTTGCGCCGCCGGCTACGGTCGAGTTTGGAAAGTAGTTAAACGCCTCGGGCACCGCACTGATGCCGGGTTTTATAGAGAAATTTTTTTTTCTCAGAACGGAGATCGGCTGTGACCTGAACTGTGAATTCATCATTTGAGTCCATCTCTCCTCTCTCCTAAGTCTCTCTGCGTGACACACTTATGGTCGGAGTGGGTTACACTGCACTCACTCCGAGTAATCGCTCGCCAATATGAGCACATAAGCTTCGTCGGTGTATACCTGCGGTGGTTGATACCTACCAATGTCGAGAGTACAGATGAACGACTTTGCACAGGATTAAGTGCACGGTCACGTAGGGGTGAAGCTGAGGGCCGTGCTAGCAGCGTTCAGTCGTGTACCGTGGCATGAAACGTGGGACACCTGAATAGGTGACCGTGACTATTGTGCATATGTTACCTTTAGGATTATACAGAATAAAAATGAAAACGAATTCGGGCAAATACAGCAAAAATCAGTTCTATACAAGCAATTACAGCACTATCCTAGCCTTTGAGCTGAATTGCTTGAGAAGGTGGCAGTTAGCTGTGGGATAATTTTCTATGTATAATTAACTAATTAACGAACTGTCACTAGTTATTATAGCTAATTACTATTTGGCACACATTATAATTTAGTTATTGTAGCTAGTGATTTCGTTGTTGTAGCTAGTGATTTACTTAAGATGAATTTACAAAATTATACGACCCGTTCCGAGATAACTAGTAATTCCTATATTAGGTTCCTTTGCATTTTACCGTGAATATTTCTTTCGTAATAAATGATATATCCGATCCCTAAAGGCTAACTGCTCGAGCGGTGTCTTTTTTTTTTTAAATTAGGTCTCTTCAGAATACCGTCGCCATGGCCGGGATCCAGCTCGCGAATCTCAGGAGCGCAACGCTGAACTAGTTCACTAAGCCACCACAGCGGGTGCTTACTGTGGTTCGCTGTAAGCAGAGGGGAACGCCCGGTTGCACTTGAATGTTTCTGGGTGGCTCATTTGTGAGACAAGAACGAAGCTTCCTCAGTGTTACGTATATAGCCATGTGCCCCGGACTGCACTCCTGCAATGTGAGGGAAAAGATAAGTGAAGTAAGCTGAGGTGATAGCAGGATCCACTTAGACGTGTACACTAAGAGGAACAAGGACACGCGTTTATCGTTTCAAGTTTTCGCTACTGTCACCTCGCGATGCAGAACCAACTATAGACGAATGTGCTCTCTCTCTTTTTCTTTTTTTTTTTTAACAGAGAAAGCTGGCTTTGCTTCAGGAACCTGTTCTAAGAAACTAAAAGCTGCCTTTAGTGCACTCATATACCCCAACTCCCACTGCTCTGCAGCGGGCATTGCAGTGGGCATTGCAATTATCTGTAGCGGGCACTGGAGCACTTATGCTCCAAAGCCCGCTGCAGAATAATTTGCTATCTACCGCATATGCGTAAGGTGGCCAAACATGAACCCTCTGATCATCCTCCTTGCGCACTCTTTTGTGATTCTAGATCTTTTTTATTATGCGGAAGTAAGTGCGAAGCAGCAGCATTTCCGCGACGTATGGGTGAGTGACGTTCCGTGGACTTACGGCACGCATGTTTGTGAAGTTCTTTGTTACGTCCTTATGAGTCCCGTACTAGCTCGTGTAGGTTTGTTGAAACGGTGTGTGCTTCAACATAGGCCCATGCGAAAAAATAACACGAGAAAAATTAGAAAACGAAAAAAAAGAAGGTATAGTACGTAAAAAGAAAAAGAAAAGACGCATGAAAGAGAGAAAGGGATGTAGAAGATTAATAGCAGTAGAAATAGTTAGACAAAAGAAATGAGAGAAAAAGACCGCAGTCGGAAACTTCTGAGAGCATGCATTTCGTTTCACAGTATGTAACGTAAGCTATCTGTAAGCGTCATTTGAAACGCTTGACAGTGCATTTAGTGCTCTGTCTCTGGTAGCATATGCGCTATAGTTTCAGTATCAAGTGGAAAGAATCAATGGGGTACTGCTGCGTGTATGCGGGCACACCTACTACAGACACTTATCAATTTAATTTGAGTAGAGGATAACAATACCGAAAGCAATTAAACGAACTTCAACATTGTTTAACAGGCTCTATTTTTCGACGAGGGAAAGCGTCTTAAAACGTCAAGTCAGCCACAGTTCAAGCCAGTCAAACGTATACGACGCGCGCCGACGATAACTGGCGCGAAATTTTCGTTAATTTAGAAGCATTATTTCTTCCTCCACGATAAGGTATGAACTACGAAAGGCCGACTGCTGTGCAGTTCAGCCTGCTCATGCTCGACTGGCCGTTCATTGTTTTCCTCGTGCATATCCCAGTGGTAGGAAGCAAGAATGCGAGTTCCGCTTTGAGCGCTTAACGCAGCGCCATAATATGAAATTATGTGAGTATATTAACTAGCATGCCGTCTCGGAAACGGCGCTTCCTCGAGGGGTTAGCCCATCGATTTGTCGGCGGTACACTGACCGCGGCCTCGCCGGCGAGACATCTTTCACGCCTTTACGGGACAAGGAGCAGTGTTTACAGAGCGTCTATTTCAGCGAGAACTGCGTCTTGCCGCTAGTCTATTTCTTGTTTGCTTAACGACGCTTCGCACCGACCGAAGCCCACGAGCTGCCAGCAGCTCGAAGAATAGTGCTCTCCGCCAGGCGCAGCTCGGTGCGCGTTACATGAACGAGCGCGGCCAACCTGTCACACTGCCCCGCAGCTTTCGAAGGTGCCTGAGCACGGGCCAAGAAGCGGCACCCCGGCAGACGCGTTGAAAAACATCACCGTGGCTGCGAAGAGGAGGCTTGTTTAGCGGCCTCCCTTCCGCGTTGCTCGGACACGAGGTGAAAGGGACGGGAAATAACCTTTCTCTCTGTTTTGAAGCGGCCGTCCGTCTGAAGCTGCGTCTGTGGAGCTCGAGCGCGATGAGCCGGGCATATTCAACCCACCGTTTTTTTTTTATTTTTCTGAATCCATGGCCTTTTACTTTCTTGCGTCTGTGCTACGTAACGTGATGGATCACACGCCTCGCCTCTGAGAGGGTTTTTAACACAATGCGCTGTCTGCCGGGTGAGCCGGGCACCGAGACCTTTCGCCTCCGAGGGACGTGTTTTCGCGAACACGACGCATCGACGTTGGGACTGGAATAGAAGCACCGAATACCGCGGCTTGACAGGCAGCGTTTTCTCTTCCTTCACCTACTTTTTTGCTCTTCTCTTTTGCTGTATCCTCGGGCTCTGCACGGGCACACCGCCTTACACACACACACCAGCACGATTTCGGCGTATTCCGCCACTTCCATCGGGTAAATTAAGAAAGGATTCGTAAATTACAAGCTGTGCCGCTTACCGTCAGCGATAGTTTCTATTTAGGAATGGGGGCACGGCAGACTCTCGATCCTCCGGAGTACGTGGTGCCGGCAGTTTCGTTCGCTTGCTCCGTAGCTGCGACACGTTGCGGCACCTTCGTCGATGCTGCGTGTTAATTGCCTGTGTCGCTTCTTTCGGCAGCGAGCGACGTCGCCGTTTTCGTTGGGAACAGCAGCACGCTCGCTGGCCGAGCAGAAGCCTTCCAGTTACTGCAGCTATACGCAAAGGGAGGCAAGTGGAAGTGTATGGGATGATCAGCGCTTACCACGTCTGGCTTATAACTCGGTTACCCGCAGCAGCCCAATTATGGTTATTCGCATCGCAGCTGCAAGGTTGATCAACCAAGTTAAATGCGTGCTATAGTTACATAGAATATCAAACCGTCTGTGCTAGCCATGAGTACGGTACGAACGCAGGCTGCTGCGATTGCAGTTTCGGTCTTTCGAGTTCTGGATGGCGCCCCTTACAAACCATATCCAAGCACTAAATGTAGCGGCAGCCCTACAAGCAATAATGCTGCAGTCACGTTGCAACACCAGTATGCTCTTTTTGTCATTGGTAGAGCCATAAAAGTTGTGATGGTGTTTTTGGAAGTGTGTATTTGCCGTTTATGTATTGATTTCTTTTATTCTGCTCATCGCAGTCCGACAATTCTCGATCGCATCATCTTTCTCTATATTATGTTAGGCTTTGACGATAAGATTCAATTTCAACACCCCGAAACACCTTGCGCTAGAGCGACCCGATAGTACTTTCTTGTTCCTCAATGTCTCTGTGTGCTGCTGTTTCTGAGGTCATAATATTCACAATATTTGTCAAGTCAACTCGAATACTTGTTTGGGGTCACACAAACATTTACTTGAAACGACATTGACAAAAGGCAACTGCGGCGTTATTGTCTAATATGGGCACCATATTTCAAATCTGGAAGGCAGAGCACTGCTATGCCCTATATATTTCCATTTTAATCATTAATCCATCCAATGATATAGCTGCGTGGGTAGATATTCCAGCGTTCTGCATCGTGAACTATCCTCAACAAGCTTTGCTTGAACCTGCTGTGTCTGGAGCGCATGCGGTGCACATTGAACACTGAAGGAGCAGCATCCGAGCTTCTTGCTTCTCGCGACTTATGGGAGGTCTGTGTTGAACAACGTTCAGATGAGCTAAATTTAAGAAGCTTTTAGTTCATTATGACGTTTTTTTTTTCTGTCCTTGGGTAGTCGCCTTCGCTGTTAATAAGTCTAACATCAAGTTTGCCCCGAATATTCTATTGTGAATAATTTCAGCGCTCTTATGAAATAAGAGCACTGGAATATGTCTTGTATTTGGGCCGGTATATCACGTTAACGTTATCTGATCTTGCTAGGCTCTTGTTCCTTCAGACTGCAGTACAGTCGTTTTGGCGACTAACGAAAAATGGCAGTGCATGTACACTCTGAAAATCCACAGCGTGATGGTCAGCTGGACTACAGAGCAGCATCGTAACACGTATTTTGTTTTGCGGCCTTTTGTTTTCCCATGATCTAGTTTCCTCTGTTCGTAAGAATGCGCCTTTTTCATTATTGAGGCGTAATAAGCTAATGGTACTGAACTTTCAATTCTTCATCGGTGTTCATTTGAGGTTAACATGCTTCCTCACAACGTAGAAAATATGATTCGTCTTGTACTGTTGAAGCGTGTGTTAGGAACTAACAAAACTAGCAGTGAAAAACTTGCCCACTATATATGCATGAGGCCAGAAACGACAGAAACCGATCAAAAGTTAAAAACGAATAAAAGACGTTTTGGCATCGCTATGGAAGCCTTGTTCACTTTAATGGGGCGAAAGAAAGTTCACGGGTGCTTATGTATTCCTCAGCACGAGACGTAAGCAGTGCGTGTACAACGAGGGGCGGTCCCTCATTTAAATTGAGTGTGTGACGTGTTTTCTGTATCTCCAACGGGCTCATAAATCACGCTAGCTGTAAGCGCTTGAAAATTTAGATACACACGATGCAAACGTACTCACTGCAGTTGCGCTAACGCAGGGTACGTCTTTTTTGGCAACGAAGGCTGTCAAGGCCTACTCCTTCAAATAAAAGCCATGGTCCATGTGCACTTCCAAAGGACAACTCGCGGTGGCAATGAATCCTTATACTTCCCAGTGCTGCGGCGGCGTTTGTCGCTGGGCGCAAAGAAGTAACATAGAACACGTATAAGGTCCGTCTTCTTGTGCACATGGGAGGGGGGTGGGGGCAAGGGGGACATGGCCCCTCCTGACTACTAGGGGAGGGAGCAAAATTTCTCACGACACTTAAAAAAATAGCTTTAATTATGTCACTTATACAGCCGCATGAGTTGGGGCACGGTTCAACCCGACTTCAAACTGCCTGTCTCCGAATCCCACTCTCTAAACAACCACTCTCCGTGACGTTTCGGATGTGTTCAAGCTTTCTACTTTGTGTGGATTATTAAACACCTTTCATAAGCCCCATTTTAAGGGAGAAATTGGAGGGACGCTTAAGCTTCTCCTTTAAGAGTGGAACGCGATAGAGTTATCGTGCCCCATTCCCATTTCCTTCTCATTCGCTTGCCATGTTTTTGAGTCACAGAACTGCGTAGCTGTCATGGCACACATTCATTTACTAGTTCACACTCTGCCTCCGTTTTGCGCGGCCTCCCTCGCGGTCGGGTACAAGTTTTTTTTTTTCTGGTGCCGGGCGCACTGCGGAACGCTCCGCAGTGCGCCCGGCACCAGGACACAGTACCAAATCCATCGGATGAGTGTGACGAGCGATCGCGCGCTGCGGCGCGTTTTGCCCTACAGCGCTGACGTCAAAGCTCCTTCTGTTGGCATCCTTGAGCAGTGGAAGGTTTTCACGCGTATGCAAAAGCCACGCGCGTAGGTGCCGCGTCGGAACTTGTATAAAGTGCTGGAATTGTTTAAGTTTCGTCGTGACATAATTGAGCGTCCTCGTAAAGAAGTAACACGTGATAGAATTACAGTCCGAGCTGTCATGTGTGCATGTGTTAGTAAAATCGGAGTCTACGGTTCTTTGACGAATTTTACTTTGAGAAATTAAAATTTTTCTTGAACTTGCGCGTGGCGGAGAGTTTGCGTGGTGTTCACCGGATTGCTATGGCTGTAGCAGTAGCTCGAGGTGGTTATATCCGCCGGACGCCGACACCGACAGCGGATTTTATGCGGCACGAGCTACTTAACACCATCACGTTAAAACGCAACCGCATATCTATAATTATGACGTCTTAAATTTAAGCTTCTAAGGGCCATCATAATAAGCATTGCATGTCTGCGCAATGCTGGGGTAATTTTCCAAGGCACCGGATGGGGAAGTAGGGGGAGGGGTGGTGGTGGCGGTGTTGCTCTGACGAGAACTGGGCCCTCCTTTCGTGCCGGACTCTTCGCACGCAATATGATCGTCTATCGCACCCCTCGGGATGCTGGGAAGACCCCCCCTTTCACGGTGGTCTAGTGGATATGTATAGCGCTCGACTGCTGATCCGAAGGTGGCGGGATCGAGTCCCGGCCGCGGCGGCTGCATTTCGATGGAGGCGAAATGTTGAGGCTCGTGTGCTGTGCGATGTCAGTGCACGTTAAAGAACCCCAGGTGGTGGAAATCCCCGGAGTCTTCCACTACGGCGTCTGGTTTTGGGACGTTAAACCTTACAAATCAATCATGAATCGGGATGCTGCGGAGCTAGCGCGACGAACTTAAACAGAAAGTTCGCAGTGCCGAGTAAACTTATTTATAGACCTTATGTCAGCGTAGAGTCCGTGGTGTTAAAAAAAAAAAAGAAAGAACGCATATTCTACGTTCTCGGGTATACCGCGCATGATGAACCTTCTTTTCAGGGGCTTTTTACGGCGCTTGCATGCGTGCTTGTTTCAACGGTGCTGTCTTTCTGTTCAATATCCTCATATTTCTTTTCATTACCAGGATTTCGAGACATGTGCAAGTGGCGCCATGTCACGGCAGGTGCCGCGGCGTTTCGCCGTAACTGAATGGGCGACAGGGGAGAAATAATTATGTCTCGCGAACAAAACTAGTCATCAAAAGCGACACGCGCATCTATATACATGGATAGTAAGACTCAGCTGCAACATTTTGGTAGAATTTCTATGTCACCTCAAAGAGCATAGTTTCCCAGGAAATTTGAATGTAATGCGGCTGCCCATAAGAGCTTCATAGGCTACACATTAATATATTAAAATGCCCCGGGAAAGCCCGTGCTTTGTGCCATGCTACTGAAACTTTACTGGTATGTCACAGTGGGTCTCTGCCCTGTACACTTATTCGTGTCTTTTTCTAGTGCAAGCGCGCCATGCTCTGTCACTCTTGTGCGCAGGCCAGTGTGACATTTGCTAACTTTGCAAGTTTTAGGATTATTGCACTGCATCTACTTTTCCTTTAGCGCATATATATAACGCCTCTCGACTAGGCTTGCGCGCTCGCTTAGAACAGTGAAAACAAAAGTTCTACGTATATAGTTCTTAAGGTAACCGTGATTATAATTACAAAGCACGCAGACAAGGCGTTGAGAGGCCACCCACACATTCGTTTCAAAGCACTTTGAGCCATTTCGAGACGAAGCCAACATACTTAGTTATCCATGTCCTCGAGTAAATATAGAGGGATCGCGATCTGTTCGAAAGGCTGCTCGCATGCACTTTGTGGATGCGGCAGCTTGATATAGCACCACGCATCCCGACCTTCAGCTAAACGATATCCATAATATGAGTGATAAGACAGAAAACACGGCGGTCGTGGTCGTCGTCCTTGATGCAGGATTGATAGTTACCTGGAAAACACCATTTCAAGCGAATGACGGCAACTATTAACGGGCTGCGGGCATGACATAATTAAAGAAAAACGAAAATCTTGTGGTTGCGAAGGAACACTTGAGTATTTAATGGATATCTCTGGCAGACGACTTGCACGAACGTTGCCAACTTCTCGTGCGATAGGCAGAGTGAATCGAGCTTCGCAACCTACAGAGCGAGGCATACGAGGAAAGCTCTAATTTTAAAGAAGGACTTCATACTTGTGCACAACAGCAACTAACAAAGTTAATGAGAGGTTTCGTAAGCGACATCGGTTGCAAACATAATTGTCCCTTGTATTATAGTAGACTGGCCCAAGAAATGAGGGTTAGGTCTGAATATATATATCATCTGCAGGATGTTCCACTTGAATGAAACCAAATTTTTAAAAATGACGGAGCGCGCTATCGAATTGAAACAAGTTCAGCAGTGTCGAGGATCAAGTGCCCTAGTGTGGGGCAGTTTTATCGTTTTGGAAAGAAAATAATTAGCATAAATTTATTAGCTAAATTTTAATTATTCGTGTTAGGAACAAAATGTCAAACGAAAGTTGCAGACAAACCATAAAAATGACCGACTGAGGTGTTTGCATCTAAGCATCATTGATCGATCTCCGTATACGTGCCATTAAATGGACGCTGCAGTGGAAAACAATCTTTCTCGTATTCGCAGGTTAGCGTTTCACAATACTAAAAACGCCAACCATGAGAGGAGTAAGACCCTGGGTAACCTAGGAAACGCGTAAAAAGAAAATATGGGTGGTGACACCGCATTGAAGTTCCAGCACTAAAACGCGTGACGGCACCGCCACGGTGGTCTAGTGGTTATGGCACTCGGCGGCTGATCCGAAGGTCGCGGGATCGGATCTCGGTAGCGGCGGCTGCATTTCGATGGAGGCGAAATGTTGAGGCCCGTGTACTGTGCGATGTCAGCGCACGTTAAAGAACCCCAGGTGGCTGAAATTTCCGGAGACCTCCACTACGGCGTCTCTCATATTCATATCGTGGTTTTGGGACGTAAAACACCATAAATCAATACACCTGACGTCACAGACATTTGACGGCGTCAGCTAATCCCTACATTACTTTCTCGGTAAGAGAGACCTATATTGTGTTCCAAGGAAGTCAGATGCTTAACACAGGGAGTTACAGAACATTCGATAAAACGAATTTGGCGAGGATACGAAATAAACTAGCTGTGATTGATTGATTTGTGGGGTTTAACGTCCCAAAACCAGCTATGATTATGAGAGACGCCGTAGTGGAGGTCTCCGGAAATTTCGACCACCTGGGGTTCTTTAACGTGCACTGACATCGCACAGCACACGGGCCTCAACATTTCGCCTCCATCGAAATGCAGCCGCCGCGGCCGGGATTCGATCCCGCGACCTTTGGATCTGCAGCCGAGTGCCATAACCACTAGACCACCGTGGCGGGGCTAAACTAGCTGTATCCAAACTAGCTTAATGCTAAGGATCCAGATGCTTTTTCATGTATTGATTCATATATCTTTCTGGAAAATAAAATTCAATTCGATTCAATTCAAATAAAAAGGAAATTGGCCCTCTGACATCATTAGGTCCCGAAGTTCCGGCGTGAATTTCAGAACTAAGCTTTTTTATTATTTCTTTTAGTATTGAACATAAAATCTCGAATTAATGACAATCGAGTTTTCGAAATATGAGTTATCATTCTAAAGTTGTTCACCTTTTCCCTTTAGTGTCCCTTTAAAGAAAGCCCGCGAAATACAAAAATAACCACGTGATAGCACCTCTAATGCAGCACTCCCAAACCACTCATCGCGGAACAACGTATGCTTGACTCCACGTCAGTCCGAGGAACGTTTGCGGTGGCTGCCAACAGTAGCTGTGTTTTTTTCGTTGTGTGTGGGTGCGTGCTTGTTGTTACTTAAAGTGTTCGGGCTTCAATCGACGAGTGGATGCGAAGGATATGTGCATGCCACGTCACATTGAAGCGCGATGCACCTTCATCGCCACTCACTTTGTATGTCCGATTGCAACAGCGCTGGAGATACAAGCGCGTGTATATTTTCTTGCTCAGTCACCTGGGGCGTTGAATTGGTGGTTTTGCCACGTGGTTATATTTGCATTTCACGGGCTTTATCTAACAGCGCGTATAAAAAAAAAAGCCATCTGTGATACTTAGGTGCAAACACTTCAGGCGCTCATTTTAACATTTGATCTACAACTTTCGTACTGACAATTCGCCTCATCAATGGGACGAATAATTAAAAAGCTCGCTAATTAGTTTCTGGCAATAAATTGACGAACAAAACGGACAAAATGGCACTTGATCCTCTACACGGATGAGTTTGTTGCAACTCTCCAGCACGCGCCGTCATATTTAAAAACTTAGGCACATTCAAGTAGGACACCCTTGCACACCCTTACACATACCGAAATTAATCAAAACCCCAGAAATCAATTAAATCACTGACTACTATTAGCACTACTTTGCTGCTGCTGCTTTCAGTTTGCAGATTCGGCTACTGCATCCAAGCACGAATACGGCTTGGACAGCCCTACTAGTATGAAAAAAAAAAAATTAGCAGATCCCACGTGCAGTGGGAATCAAGGAAATGCGAAGCACGCCTCAGGAACGTATAATGGATCTGCTTGTTACCTCGCTATACCGTTATTGGTACATATGAAGTTAACGAAACGGCCGCAAGAGCACGAAGACTGTGGCATGTAAACCATACCGCTCATGACACGCATGTCAAGATTAATGTTATGACCAGTCATTTATGTTCGTCATGCAGCCATATTGCGCCGTACCAATTTTCGTATACATCCCATTAACGAAATGGCCAGGAGAGCACCAAGACCGTGGCATGTAAATCATGCCGCTCATGATATGCATGTCCTGATTTTCATATTATGACCTGTCATTTATGTTCGTCATGCAGTCATGTTATGGCGTACGAATTTTCGCATACATCCCATCAACGCAAAGGCCAGGAGAGCATAAAGTCGTAGGCGGCTAGATAGATAGATAGATAGATAGATAGATAGATAGATAGATAGATAGATAGATAGATAGATAGATAGATAGATAGATAGATAGATAGATAGATAGATAGATAGATAGATGCGCTCAGAGTCGCCGAAGTTCGCTAAGAAATGCTTCGCATTTAAAAGATGACTCATTAACGGGTTCCTCGAATGTGTGGCCGTTGCTGTTGAAACAGGAGTTTAACGACATTCATAAAGGAAAAGCGTCCCCGTATGACGAAAGCGCTTTATTTACTCGGGCATGTGAGACTGTTTCCTGTTCGTCTACGGCTTCGTCTTCGTGCACGGTCCCTGGCTGCCCCCATCGCAGCCTCGCTGCCCTTTCCGCGTGTCCTCTCTCTCCCTCTTGCCCGCTCTGCCTGATAGCGGCAGCCCCGGTGCAACGCGTTTTTCACCAACGACAGCTGAAAAGCGGCGCAGAGCGCGACATTTTATGCGGCAAATCAGCCTCCCGTCCGATTCTCCCTCTCCGCGCTTGGTTGTCACATCTGTCTCGATCCGGCGGCAGCGATGCGGGGGCCTGAGCCGAAGGAGTCCGTCCTTGAACCTAGCAAGGTCGAAGTCGCCAGCGCTCTCGCAGCGCGTATAGGTCCGAGCGACGTTCGATCCCAGCCTTGACACGGGCGCGCTTTAATTGAGCCGAACAATGCGGTAGACACCGCTTGTGGGGGCGCCTTGGCGGAGATTCGTGCGTGTGAAAGTATCCATTGGCGGCCGATGAGAGGCAACCAACGCGATAGCTGCCCAATAGTGCTCACGCACACTCGCCGACCGAAGGGCGCCTGTCGGACCGACGGACCTGGTCCGAGAACGCCGAAAAGGCGTCAGGGATTCAGGGGTTCCGTACGATACCGCTTCGATTTCCTGCAGCTCCGCAAGGATGCTGACCTCAGCTGCTACCTGCTTCGCCCCGTCACAGTGCCACCGTTCCGGACGCTCCGCTCTCTGAATAGCCGTTTCGAATGCGATAGAGATGGTTCGCGATTGTTCTTTGCTCGCCGAGAAACTCGAGCGCCATACGGCTTCGTTCAATGTGTGCCACTGCTGGCTGCAGGCGGGCCCGAAATGCATGTAGTGCGGATGTATGTAGTCAACTCGCTCGAAACAGCGACCCCCGTGGCTTGCTCTTTCGTTACAGCGCAATCAAATTACGCCAGTCGTGCGCGCAGTGGCCTCCGTAGTTGCCTTGACAAACCCCATGGGCCATGACATGTGTCAGCAACGGCGTAAAGAGAGACGCAATTGCTGGAATTTTCTTAACGTTTATTTATAACTCATGTTCTTTCCACAATGAAATACAGTATACTATAGGTTATATAAAGAGAAACCTTATGAAAAGCTCCGATAAGTTTGCCTTCCCGAAAATATTAGGCTACTTTAAATTATCTAGTGACCATTGAACCTCGGATCATGTGCATTTAGTTTAATTGCTCTATGATGCTAGTCATTTAATCGCGCTGACATTCTGCCGATTTCTTTGACTGGATAGCTGCATATGGCACTGGACAGTTTCAACTTTATTCATTATATTTCGCTTAGTGAAGCGACGCCTTTCCTGTAATATGTATTAGTCTAGTTGAGCATCGTCATCTCTGTAGGGCTTCACACATTTTATATGCCTTTTTTTTTCTTTGTGCGTGGCTGTCCCATGCGCTTCGTCGAGCTTCGTGCGATGACCTAATTAGTGACGCAATATAAAAGTAAATATGGAAAACTAGTGTGGCATAAAGTTGGTAGTCTGATACTGGTACAGCTACACACTTGCTCACTTGTTGTATTCGCATGTCTAGTACGTGTTGATGCTTTTTTCTTGCTTTCTTTTTTCTTCGTCAGTGTTCCGCAGTCACGTATCTCAAATTTTTTATATAACCAGCCCTAACAGACAAATCTCTCCATTTATGTGAAAAGAAAAAGGAAGAAGACTTACGAGAGCAGTATCCTAGTATGAGTGACTACCAACTGTATGGCGCTGCCTAACATTCCCAGAATTATATGTACATAAGTACCCAATAAAGTGGACGGGGGGACGACCTCCTTCGTAGCTCAGCGCTAGAGCATCGGATGTCTTATTAGAAGGTCGTGGATTCGGTACCTATCGAAGGCAGGTTTGTCTTTTCACTCACTTCAATTCCTTTCTACATACCCCACAATTACAGTACTACAACTAAGAAACTAAAATGATTTTCCCTGTGCTTTCCTAGGCTTCACTGTTTGTTGGTTTATTGTGGAGTAGAAAGCCAACCCTCCAACCAGGCTAACATCTCCAGAATGATTAATAAAGCATTCTCTCTTTCTTTCTTTCTCTCTCCTATGCACGCCGCTTAACTAACGCTTTGCTTCACATAAATTAGAACATGTGTGTCGCTCCTGCATAATTTTTGTATTTCCTCTCGTTCTCCTTGGTGCTGTGAATGCCAAGAAACATGCTGAGCCGTACGTATACGGCAACCGTGTTTTTGCCGAGAGGAGCCTTCGGCAAGCACCTCTTTCCTCTGCGTACCCCTACGATTACCCGTTGCTCCATGCTCCCTGCCAAACCTATATTGGAGAACAATCGTGAAGCTCCATGCAAAGCCGAGCAAGCGTACTAGTAGGATAATACGGAATTTTAGAAGGAATCATTCCTACATTTGTAGCACGACTATAATACGCCTCCTTTGTGTAACCCAAGCAAAGAAATCAGCGAATACCTCTCAGTACAGCACGAACGAAGCGCAACTAACTATCGTACAAAGAGGAAAACTAGAGCGAAAGTTTTGAAGATAAATAAAGCCGGTTCCGCGCCTGTGAAATCTGAGTAAACAGAGGAGCTGGCAAGCACGCGTCAACATCTCGCGAATGCAGATTGAGTTATTTCTTCATCTTTATTTCTATATCTCTGTCTACGTCGTCGTCTTCTTTCTGTCATCTTTCTATATTGCACTCTCTTACCTCCTTTCCTTTCTCCTCAATCTCACTTCTTTTTCCCACCTCATGCCATACTATACGGCACATGGCTATGCTGCCGTTCATCCTCTCATCCCCTCCCTTCTCTCCTCACCCTTGCGGTCCCCTTGCTAAACTATACTGCACAAGGCTATGTCGTGCTTTACGCTCTCCCCTACGCATTTCCTTCTTCCTCACCTTCATGTCACTCCCCTCACTCTCATTTCTCTTTCTCCCCACCTTGCTTGGCATGGTTTTTGCTGTGCTAAGAGCTGCTTGGCACATACCCACTTTCTGTGGCGCATTGGCTATACACTTTCCAAGGCTACGCCATGCTTTGTCCTCTTAAATTCTTCTTTCCTTCGTCCTCACCCTCACATCATTCCTCGTCACTTTCCTTTCCCACTCCCTTGCTATACAATACTATGCATGGACAGGCTATGTTAGGAGCTTTTGGCACATACCCGCTTTGTGTAGTGCATACCCGCCGCGTTCTTGCGTCCGATCCCGGCCCAACCTCGAGAACTTAACAGTTCCCCTGTTAAGAGGCAGTCTGGGTGCACAAGAAGAAATGTTCACTTGCCTGAAAAATCGGATGAAATCGGGGCGCTTGTCAGAAACGTTAACGCGGCCATACCGTACGCATGAACAAAAAAAAAAAAAAAAGTGCCAGCGAAGAGGGGGCACGTTTGGTCGTTGGCCGAGTGTTTCAGGATGTGCGCAGTGTGTTTAGCATATTGCACACTGCGGCGGAAGATGTCCCACATATTCGTCTCGGCAGTCGTGGGCGCTCTTGAGCGGTCGTTCGGCTGGCGCTATGAAGGAAACACCTTACGCAAGCTTGCGTTGGCACCTTTGCGAGCGGAGGACCGTTACTGCAAGCATCTTTATAGCCAACTCCGAGTTGTCCAACTTGCAGTCGTTCCACAGTGCAGCTAACCTCGTTGGAAGCCACTGATAATCCGCCACTTCTCGTTACTTGGATTGCCTCATTATTTTGTCTGCACATTCCATTGTACTTATTGAGTAGCAGCGCAGTGATTTTCTTCCTTTTACGTTTTTCAAGCGAAGCCTGTTATGTCTGGCCCGTGTCGGTGCGCGTTTTAACGCAAAAAATATAAATATAAATAACGGCAACTCTAATTTCTTCCTTCTATTGTGCTCGACCCCCTCCTGCCCACAGCCAACTGCTACTGATGGTGATTATGCGAAGCCCAATGTGTGATTAAGTGCAGAGAGGGTTCCGATGCCGATGTTAAAATATAAAGGTGAGGTGAACTTTCACAAAAAAAAAAATGGAAATTTTGGCATTCTTTGAAGGTTAAGGGAAGCTAACGTACGTAAAAGGAAAATTAGTAGGTCAGGCGCGCGCACGACAAGCTTAGCTTTCCCCCATAGGGGAAGGGTCGCCGATTTTTTTTTCTCTGTGTGTTTGCTGAGAACAGGAACTTTCTTGTGGTACTGCTCGTGTGTAATGTGTTGAACATACTTGTCTCTGACATAAATATTTTCAACTATGATGTGAGCGTCGGGAGGGAAGGAAATGAAAATCACTAATTTGGA
The DNA here is from genome assembly GCA_013339685.2 of Hyalomma asiaticum. Classification (NCBI taxonomy): domain Eukaryota; kingdom Metazoa; phylum Arthropoda; class Arachnida; order Ixodida; family Ixodidae; genus Hyalomma; species Hyalomma asiaticum. Next base: position 257,609,076 of record CM023481.1, read on the forward strand.
GATATATTTGTTCTTAATGTGTACTACGCGTAGCACTGGCGATAAACGCATTTTTTTTCTTAAGTTGCATAGAAATTTATGGAAAAATTACACGTACGGTGTTAATACGTTGTCGCGGCGTATTTTAAGGATGTATATCTCAAATCTTCCAAGGAAACGGCAGAAATATATCAATTAAAGGTATTCTTTTCTGTCAAGGACATAACGAGGAAGGCTATCATGTTAAAGAAGCTATGGCAATAACCGACGCCGCACTTCCACACCAACGTCTATATAAAGAGGTATAACAAAAGAAACAGAGAAAAAAAAGTTGGAGAGATTGGCTTAGAACAAACATTGCATGACATTCTATATCATGTTGAAGGAAAAAAAAAAAAGGTTCTTACAAATAGAACGGCTTTTACCCGTGAAAAGAAACTCCTGCATGCGCGGAGATTATATGAGAAGCATCTGCTCCCTTTCAGAAGTATTAATAACTGAGAGCTGTAATTTGCATTTCCTCCAACGATATTATGTAAGTTCGCTTACAAAAACCTTGGTGTAGGATACCTTCACAGAGTCTTGCGGAATTCTGAAATATAGAATCGACAAAACATTCATCAACATGTTTGAAAAGCGCACAAAAGATTATAGTGAAAGAGAATAGCGTCGGTTCAACTTGCGATGATGTCGATCACAAGTCTATGCAAAATTTCGTTCTGTGACGTGCGCTTCGCTTTGTATTCTATATCATAATGCCTGCTGTCTTCAATGTGCAACGCAACAGACCTCATGCCTCGGCAAATCAAGTAAATCAGCGCTATCATCAGACGACACTAAATCGTGCAACTATACAGCAATATTCAAACGATGTGAATATCTGAAATCGATAAAGGAATGTGCAGTTGTCGTGACATGAGCCTCATAGTTTTGTCCACATTGGCTCAATGCGATTTCGGGAAACTCGCTACGGTAAGTCTGTGACAACACAAAAGGCAATGCAACAAATTTTTACCGGCGAATAACTATGTGGGCCCTAGCAGGTGCCTATGACGTCACACCGAGTTGGTGCGGGAACGTCATGGCGGCATCGCCACCTACATTTTCTTTTCGTGCGCGCTATCGCTCAACGCCAAACGCCTTCTCCCTCCATGAGTGGCGCTTTTGGTATTGTGAAGGAGTGATACAACGATAGTAGAAAAATCATTTTGCGCGTTAGCGTCCCCTTAAACTGAAAGCTAAACGTTGCTTTCATTGCGAGATTTCTCATTTAGGTTCTGTGTAGGTAAGTTTCCGCTATGAATTATAAAAAATATCGGAAATTCATCCAACTTATTTAAGCTAAACGAAGATTTTTCGTTTGAGAGCGCCGAAAAATTGTGAATAATTTTACGAGACAGGTAGCCTAAATGGTGACTACATGGGCTTGTAGGTATGGAATTTTTCTACTTTGTTGTAGCGTAGTAAAGAACAAGGGCACACAGAAAGGAAACGTCACTACACACAGTGCTATGTGCGTTGTCAGATGTGTGTCGTTGTGCGTTATCAGATGTTTCTTTTTTGCGTGTTCCCGTTCCTTGCCGCGCTGCACCACAGCATAAAAAGGTACCTTTAAGTACATTCACATACGGCCACGAATACTGCGGACAGAGTTGAATTGAATGAGCGGCGGACATTTTGAGAGCGAGGAGGGAGGGGATTGAAATGTTCAAGAATTTCAATGTTCCGTCGCAAAAAGTACGCTAATAAAATTATAATTGGTTAGAGATTATTGGTTCAGTCTTCATTTGTAGTGGCCGTAATGATGCGGTTTCAAAAACAACTCAAATAAGAGCATAGCAGCGAGAATAGTTAGCTCTTAGCCTCGAGAACGACAGTGACGATGTTCAGCATGCCGCATGTAACCGTTTCTTGACGGTTCATAACTTTGATGTCGAATGCAGAATCAGAAACTAGGAGAAGGCCGCCTCTGAATTGGTTAACGCGCTTCTCTAAATGCATGCTCACATTCATAGCTAAAAACAGCCAACTTTCTTGGCGTGAAGGGAAAGCAGGTGCTACGATAGTTTCAGATATGTTACTAGGAAATTGAGGCACGGTCCTGTAGTGAGGCAACGACAAGGACTCGTTGTCCTTAGCGATATCTGTGTCGCACTTTTGTGAACGTTTGTTTGTACTGATGCGTCCAGCCAAGCTTTCTCTATGCCCATGCACGTTGCAGTGGGCGCATGAGTTTCCGTATTGTGGTGCACGGGTCGCAAGTCATGACAGGGAGTCACATACATGCCTCGAGATCAGCTGGCAGAAGCATGTAACTCCAAAACTGGAGCATACGATTCTAAGCACTTCACTCGCTAGTTTTTATGCTAAGGCGCTGCTCTCGCCCTGCGAAGCTGAAGAGCTGAGTTTCCCGTACAATGCTCACGTACCAGATTTTCATGTTCGGCGCTATTCCGGGTGTCTGTAAGAGCCATTTCAGAGACGTGGCTGCTCCTCCTTCCGCGCTAGACTCAGGCATTTGATAAAGCACGATAAGTAGCGCGTGCGAAGCCTTAGATACTCAGAAAGTCGTGCAGACTCACGCAGCAACATCTTTTATTTCATTATTCGCCTACCAGCCGGAGACAAACTCCCACATCGCAGATGAAATAAACTGGTTGACGGAAGCTTTCATTATAACGATGGGAATGCTCCCTTCCAAATAGCGCAGAGTGAACGGATGATCACCAAACACTTAAAGGCAGGAAGGACAACGCAGATTTCCTTCGACCCCCATGACCCCTAAGGCGATCAATCAGTGTCGGCTGGAAGTTAAGATGTAAACGACTTGCTCTTTTTTAAAAATGCATTTTGCGTCGACGATTGCTTATGCAAGATCGGGCTATGCTGTGCGCCGCAAGTTACGTGTATGCAATAAATATTATGGAGGCCTAGGCTGGGAAAGCATTGTCTCAAGTATAAAACATTGTGCGAGCGTTTCAGTAATCGGTGGGAACGATGCGAAGTTAATGTTTCGAAATTAGCCATGGTGTAGTGTCACTAGCTAAGGCGAACCACAGACGAGGACGCCTGGAAATTGCGAAATTATCGAGAGGCAGTAGCATGTTGCGTTATCCGCAGTGAGCGATCAAGCAAGCGAGGTAGAACGCACGGGCACTCTGTCTGCACAGGCCAGGCAACGGACACCACGCTAATGCGTCTACCGACACGCATACGTGAATACGTCTTTTTACTTTTTTTTGTCGCTCGTGCTTTCTCACGGTGTTTCGCTATCGACGCTGACAGGAGTTTACTCGAGAAATTGGTGGAAAAAAAATATCATTCACAAATAACTAGCTACATGCCGGTATCACGGATTCGAACGGATTCGAGAGTTGAAGGGAAGACCCGTGTTCGTGTATTGCTGCACTGTGGCGTGCTTAATGCTTGCGTGCGCCCCCCGTGGGTGCCACAGAAGTTCAGCTTATTTAATAATATAGTGGTGGCGTAGTGCGTGCGTAAATGCATGCGACACGTTGCGGCCATGCGGCTGACTACATGTGTTCTTGCATTTCCAATACTAAGCAGTGTTACGTGTCTCTGTCAACGTTTTTGTTGACATTGGCGGAAACAATGGCGTCAATACAGGGCCAATACCAATGTGGGAGTAGTACTTATCCACCTTGGTTTACGGGGAAGGAAGAGAACTCGCCAAAAGGCATCGAACAATAAAATTGTTCGTACGACCTTGATTCAGTGTTTGCAGCATCCTGAGAACTGAATCATGGTGATTATCTGTGAACTTCTTCGACGATGATAAGGCGAAGCTATCTCGGTGTAACAAAAGAAGACTGAAGGGAGAATGTTAACATGTAAGACGAATTTTTTCTTCTTATATTCCGTGAAACAGCGCGGCGTTTCCATTTTCTTCGACTACAAGAGAAATGCACAAATAGCTTTCGGTAGAGAATATATATAGGAGAATATATGCAGGCTTCTTAATATTTAAATCCAGTAAAGCCTTTATAATAATTGGCAGCTAGGCCACGTAACCCCTATGTTTACATCGGCTGATCGCTCTAACTCAACGAACTCCAGGCCAATCTCACTCGGTAGTATCGGTAGCAAACTTCTCGAGCACATAATTTCATCTGCATTCACGAAATACTTAAAAAATGACTTCTTTTTTAAATCAGCCTGTATTCCTACGATATCGATCTTGCGAAACGCACAGGTTTGGGTCATTACCGACATTCACATTGCTGTACATGATATATGCCAGATTGATGCCGTTTTTGTCGATTTTAAGGAAGCCTTCGACAAGTTCTCTTACGCTCGACTAATAATTAAAAAAAAAAGCCTAGCCGTCCTAACAACACTCACGTAATCAATAGGATAAATGAGTTCCTAACTGACCACTATCCAATCGTTGTAGTTAACGAGAACAATTCCCCATTAGCACACGTGAAGTATGAACTGTCCCGGGTTCTGTGCTCGTACCAATTCTCTTTCTAATTTACATTAATGACATCGCTAATATCATGGCTCCACGAATGACTACGCACGTGGCTAAGTCTAAAAATGATAACTTGTAGAACAATCTTAACAGGTTAAATAATTGGTGTCAGGACTGGCAGATGAAAATAAACGTAAACAAAAGTTGTTTCTTTCACTTCAAAATTAAGCCGAATAACGTATTACTATACACCGAGTGACAAGCCAGTTGAAAATGTATTCAACTTTAACTACTCTGTGTTCATTTAGTGTCAATGTTTATTGACACTATAACTAGCAAAGAATGTGAAACCTTCGGATTCATTAGGCGTAACTTGCATTTTGCCAACTCTGCTACTAAACATTTAGCTTACAGTACATCAGCGCGCCATAAACTTGATTATACTTCACAAATGCTGAACCTTCACAAAACGTACGTTATAAGTAAACGCGAATCTCTTCAGAACACCAAGTGCCCGTTTCATAACAAACAATTGCTCTCAGACATCTAGCATAGCTGAAGCAGAAATGACCTTAAACTTGCCTTCTCTGCGCTCGCGCAGGCTAATGTCACTTTTGTCTCTCTTTCAGAAAATCTAAGGGCCCCCATCTACCTGTACTTATCAAACCTGCCCGCTGAGAATTTGCTCAACTAGACCACGAATTCAAACTGGAACGTTTCTTCGCCTGAACAAGCCTGTATTTATATTCACCTTTAGTCATCACTGTTAATCACAGAAATTAACTACGAAAAGATATTGACTGTATAACAAACCACAACGTATTCATTCGTAAATAAATCTTCATCTTTGTGTCTGAATGACTCTGTATGACTGTGTCTCAGATTTGTTATGTGCTTATATCGATTTGTTAAAAACACCATATGACATGCACAAATTCGTTTACTTGAGTACTCTTCTAAATAGATGTGAATTCTCAGCCTCGTTAGCTTATTCTGTTACGCTTTCTTCTTTTAGTCTGACTTGTCTTTACAGTAGTTTACGTTCGTTTCTAATTTTTTTATTACTTTGTTGTATTGATTGTAAGTGTGCATACTAATCCGCCCTACGTAATACCTTCGGGCCTTCTGGCTGCATGAATAAAGCGCATTCCGCATGTGTGTAGCATTTATTGAAACATGTGTTGTCGCAGCCATGTCGTAATGGAATTTGTGAAGGTATTTTCTTCATTTCATTTTCTTTTTGTTGAAAACGGAAAAATGCAGCGTACAGGGTGTATTATAGCTCATTCCCTTGCAAGCGACTCACTCATTGGAATAGAAGTGGACGCCGCTAGATTCGAGATTGACAGTGTTCGTATAGCAGCGTGTAGAGGACACAAGGGATAAAAATTGCGCTACGGTGGAAGTGCATAAAAGCAGCGCACAGGTAGTGCAGCGCAGCTAATATATATAAGAGTTAATATATATTAATATAGAGCTGGCGATAAGGAAGGTTGTGAGTATGATGTACAATGGGCAGGGAAAGGTCCAGGTATAGACACGCTATATACTGAGCACTGCACGCTATATACTGAGCACTACTATATACACGTATAGACACGCTATATACTGAGCAATACAGCAGCCCAGAAACAAATGACCAACATTACTTATTTCTCACCGAACTACGGGCCTACGTTGTATACGATCGAAGTAGATCCGCTAAGGCGCCAGCTGCCTTGCAGCCATCTCCTGGGGTCACGAACGACTTCTGGGAGCGACACGTGCGCTTCGCATGCGTAGGACACGTTACCGATTGTTGCCGCTGTATTGTTAGTTGTGCGAATGGCACACGTGCTCGTTCACTTCACTCGGTCACGATTACAGTCACGTCCACTGTCTTTCCCACCGCTACAACCTTTGAAGGGTCACTCTTTAATCAAAGGTCCCTTGAGCCTGTCGCACGCGCCAGCCCCTACTCGTTTCGTGCACGCTTCTGAAGATTATGACTCGCTGTATCGTCTGTAATTCGCTTCCAGACGCCTTTCATGGTTAGTGATTGAAATATGAGCCGACAAGAACCTGCTTGTGAATAGAAACATCGCTCATTAGCTGAGCTCAGCATCGTTGCTTCATTATTCGGGTGCTTCGACTTGACCATGAATGCACAGCTGGTTTCTCTCTGAATTCCATCTTTCTTGGACCCACTACAGTTGAGCAGCAAACTGAAGACTCCTGATCCACTGGAATGAACTAATCATGGAGGAGGTGTATAGATGGAGCTGGTGTGCAAAACGACTTTCTTTTTGAGACAGAAGTCAATAAGATGCATAGTGTCTAAAGCATGGCGCATCGAGATGTTACTTCAGAAAGGCACATGCAGAGGTCGGGGAAATTTATGAGACTCACTCAGACTCACTCAAAAAATATATTTCTTAGTTTGGACTCACTCGGGCTCAGAATCACCAGAATTTTACTCGGCTGAGCTCACTCAGGCTAAGACGCACATGACTTTTCATCAGCCACACTCAATCGTATTTGCGCTCAACATGTTTTCCGCTGGCTGTCTCACTCACTCTTCCAATGTTTTCCTAAAGCCGATTCCTTCTAAGCCAAGCTCATCATTATTCTGGCTCACTAGGACTTAAAACTGACAAAATTCTAGTGAAACGGGCTCACTCAGACTTACCGGAATCACACAGACACAACAATTTAATTATGGGGTTCTGGTGCAAAGACCACTATGTGATTATTAGGCAAGCTGCAATTGGGATTCGCGGATTGATTTCTACCGCTTGGGATTCTTTATTATGTACTTTAAACTAAGTAGACAGGTACCATTGCACTTGCCACCGTCGAAATGCGGCCACCCATGCGGCGGATGCAACAACACTGCTTGCTCTGAAGCAGTCGATAGCCTGCCGGTATGATTCCTTCGCCTATGAGCACAATAAAGCCTATTTACTTTATAATTATATCACACAGGATTCAGTAAGTCTGCAAAGTACGAGTATTTAGCAGTTTCAACTGCTGTGCACGGATAAATATAGTACGGTATTGTACCACAATCCATGATACATAAAGGTTATCCCTGGAATTGCAGCGAGCACCGACATTCAATTCTTCCATCTGGCGGTTTATGTGGCACGGAGACAAACGCAATTTAAATAAATAAATAAATAAATAAATAAATAAATAAATAAATAAATAAATAGAATAGAATGGGTATATTTCAATTCATGTAATACGTTTATCTAAATTCACTGAACCTATATATTTGAAAACACATACGTCACTTGCTTGAAATCTATAATTCAAATTGAGTGTTCTTGCATCTAAGTCGATGCAATAATTGAAGGTCGCTCAGACCCTCTCATTTCTTGCGTTGAGTTCGGTCGGGCTCACTCAGACTCAAACTGACCAAAATACTATTCATCCGGAATCACTCGGACTCACAGTTTTCCTTATTCTGCTCGACCGGGCTTGCTCGGACTCAGACTCACGAATATCCCGTTCAACGAGGCTCACTCATACCCAAACTCGCATTAAATTTGCGTGCCCAAACTCAGTCGGACTCAAAACTCACGAATCTTTTGCGCGGCTGGGCTCACTCGAACTCACACTCACAGGTCCGTCGGAGTTCGAGCGAGCCCGAGGTAGTGGACTGATGAGCGAGTTTACCGACTTATGGGCATACGTATGAATAGGCCTTTTAAACTGTGCGGTCTACAAATGGAGAGTTCATTTCCATCACACACCAAGTAATTCACTAGCTTTTCTTGATTACGCAAGAAAAATCTTTCAATTTTACTCTCCTCACAAAAGCCGCTCCTGGTGATGACTGGGACGCTGTCAAACCATGTCAGAGAGGAGATGTAGGTCAATTTGGTTATTATTGCGGCCTTCATATGGTCGTCAAGGGGTAGATCGGCGACCTTCAATTCGGGAGGTGCCGGGTTCGACTCTCAGTGTCGCACACCACCCACCGTGTTTTTATTTTATTTTTAGTAACGGACAGACAAGAACCCATGTTTGGCATTTGGTTGAGTGGATATTCATCTTGAGAAGGTGGCTTTTCCTTAGCTCTCATTTTTATCACTCAGCATAACTCCACGCCGCTGTGCCGTGCTCTCTCGTGGGTCGCAGAAATAAGTCTCCCTCTGAACATCAAGCCACTATGTGTTCGGTGTGATTTATTTATAACGGGGGAAGCCTTAAATATATCATCAAGCAAAGATCTTGAGCGAAACATGGCAGGCAAAAAAGTGGGGTAAAATATGGAAGTCTGTGGAAAATGCCTGTGACGTGTGACGCATACCCGCCTAGAGCGGTGTCCTTGAGAAGATGGCAATGCATATGGTCCATCGCATGTGACCCAAGATATGCGGTTACGTGCCACGTGTGGTTTTACGTGGAGCTAAAGCCTGATGCACATTGCTTGTGGGGTGTGGAGACGCCTGCATGTGCATCCACAGACTGACTTTTTTTTTCCCGGCGACGAAAACCCGTCTCGGACCTATCGGTGCGACGAGAACTTTCTTTTCTTTTTTTTTTGTCGCGTCACATGTTGCCAATCTTCTCACCGACCATAAGTGTTTCAGCAGGAACACCACATATGTCCCCTGGATGAGGCTCGAATTTTCTTGGACTCAAGCGAGAGAGCTAGAAAGAACACCGAGAGACGAAAGGAAGAGCGTGTAGTCTTCTACCATACAGCGACAGTCGCATTTCGATGGAGGAGAAATGTCATCAGGCCGTGTAGTACTGTGCGATGTCAGTGCACGTTAAGAACCCCAGGTAATCAAAATTTCGGGAGCCCTCCACTACGACGTTCCTATCCTGTCCACTCTTTCGTTTTTTTTCCACCACACCCTCTGGCGCTGATACGTGCTCCCTACATGGGCCGCCGAAAATAGCGTCCTTCTCTTAACCGAATCACAATCTACCGTATAGTAGGAATGAGAGTTCGTGAATGAGAAAAAGGAGGGGAGTGAATACTAAGCGTCCACGCTAAAAATCTACAGCAGTACTACAGTCGGCCACTCGGATCGGTGCACATGAAAGGCTGTTCTATAGTGCATTGAAATTTCTGTTGTATAAGCGAAGGGACCGCCACGTGTTCCTTGTAACGGACCATCGGCCCAGTCAATCTGCATTTACAACAGCTTTTCGTTGGTGGTATCCCCCAGAACCTTGTATTTTTGGAAATAAATAAATACTCTATTGTATTGTATTGTATTGTATTTTATTGTATTGCATCGTATTGTATTGTATTGGTGCGAGTATTTTCGATTCCGGAAAGAGTCTCGCATTCAGTCGGTTTAAAGTTGTTCCTAGAGGGAGGCGCTGGACGTCGTACACAGGGGAGGTACAGAAATGGTGACCAGTGGTTTTCTGGCACATGCAGCAGTAACGTATCAAGCAATCGGCCATTCGGTGGAAACAAGCGTTGGTTGAACAACACTCATCCATGAGTGGTTCCTCGACTGATAGTTCTGATTTTGCACTTTTCAGTAACCAAAGAAGGTAACAAAATCTACTTAGCATAATTAAGAGCTTGACGCCAATGCTTTATATTTTGAACAGCCTCGTGAATTCAGCTTTTGTCATTTTCAATGTCAGTGAGTTCTGCCTAGTAGATCATTCTTGTGCTTCATTTATTTATTTATTTATTTATTTATTTATTTATTTATTTATTTATTATTTATTTATTATTTATTTATTTATTTATTTTACAATTCGGTAAGTGGATCGACGTGTTTCAACCGTTCTTAAGGGTGATGACGACGGATGACGAGTTTCAGTGATATCTATAATATTCGAAGTTGGCTGCAGTGCAGCAAAACCCGTCTTATAGGCCTCCTTCCTAGCCATCATTCTCAGTAGTTTGCGACCACCTACATGTTAAGCGCTGAGTAAGCAGCTACCCTCCCTTTTTTTTTTTTTGTGCTTTGCCATCTGGTCGACTAAGCACGCTTATAAGTGCGTTGATTCGTTTTCATTTATGCTAGTGAGTGCGCAATTAAATGCACTGCAGCTAATTGTTCGACCGCATTAGTCACATGATAATTTCTGTGAACCATACGTGGAGTAACAAATAGAATCAGCACAAAAGAAACAAAGACAGGAAAGACAACGAACACGATGGGACTAGCGCAGGACTACCAAGTGAAAGTTTATTGAAAGTACTCCAGGTTTACACATGTCCAATACGTGCAATAATCTAAAGATGACAAGAATGCTTAGAGCCAATACAAACAGGTGTTTGTCAAGGAAAGTTATCTCATGACGAGTGACAGTAAATGAAGTCATGCTGACACATTCACTTAAGCATTAGCTATGAAGCAGGCTTCTGCAGCTTCTCTTTCTTTTCTACTTTCTGCATGCTTCATTAACCAAGTGTCATTGAACAAACCAGTGCATGTGCATTTTTTAGAATGCGCAGCTATTTTCTTCTTTTTTTTGCTGCAATAACCTATTAACATTGTTCCTATGCTGTCTGGACCTATCATTGGAACATTGTCCAATTTTACCGATATAGACTTTTCCATAACTTAGCGGTATCTCATACACTACATGAGAGGTGCACTTAGGCACCTTTAGAGCAGAGATGGAGTTTCTTATTATTCTTGGCATTGCATAGCATAAGGAGATTTAGGGTGGCAGAAAATGCCAGGTTTTTGTGAAACCTGTTCGATACTGTTCGTTTTTTTTTCTATTTATTACAAGACGAACTGACTCGCGTATACTGAAAGCTGTTGCTATCATATGCAAAGGTTTGAAAACAGAGGGCGTCAGTAAAGAACGTAATGTTATTAGAAATTTATGTTCAGTCATGGCGAATAATATTTTGTGGCGAGGGCCATTATAAATAAAGGCATGAACGAAGCTTAATGTCCAGTGCTGAGCATAGGGATTATTGACGCTCTACGAGAATTGTGGAGCTCCTGCAGGTAGTGTGTACTTTGAAGATTAGTTGTTATCCATATTTGACATAAATTTAGTTTATAAGCAGGCGTCTCGTGTTGCGCCCATCTTCATCGTCACTCTCCACAGTACTCCAAGGTTCCTACTTGTTTAAATAACAAAAATGTACAACCGCTGCACATTTATATTTCCCGAAAGGAGAGAGAGCAAGAGAGAGAGAGAGAGCGAGAGAGGGAGAAGCATAACATTATTTCAGCTTTCTTGGTCCATGTTTTCTTTTCTGCTTTTACTGGAAAATCTCACTGCAGCATCAGCTTTGTTAAAAAAAAAAAGGAAAGGAAAATGTAGCCTCTTGAGCATGACAAACCACTCATTGCGACTGTCGAAAAGATTATTAGAAGCGAAAGCACCGTACACGCTCCCCCAACCCTCTTTCTTTATTTGTAACTTTAACAGATTATTTACGTTCTATCGCGATTTAAACATGAACGCATAAGCCAAGCAGTTATATTGCCTCTTTTCCTATGTCCACAAGACGCGGTGTGGCCTCTCGCCCAAATGAGAAGCCAGAGCCGCAAATTGCTTGCGTCAGCGCCGTAACGGTGCACGGAAAGAGCCGTGCGGTCACTATATAAAAGCCCACGCAGACACGTCTCCGTTGGCATTCGCTCGTGGATCGGAAAATCTTGGCTGCTGTCTCCACCTTGTAACGGGAGCCCTCACGCATACGGACCACCTGGGTGTGACAACGAGCCGTGAGTGTATTCGCATGATCCTTTCGTTCCTGGGGGACGAGACACCGGGGCCCGGACAACGTGGTTCAGTCTGGAGCATCGATCGAACGGATTAAGCAAGAAATGAGTGGGCTAAATTTCAAACTGCCTCTGTTTGCGTGCTAGCACTTTTTTTTTATTCGTAGATACTCCGTTTTATCATGCCATATTGCGATAAGCTTAATTCAGCAGGTGGAAAGCGGTATTGCCTGGGTCTAAAACAGCCGTTTGAAAGGAAAAGCTTGAGCCTGAGACCAATGCGCTCATGCTCACTCTTTGCCTGGCGTTGCATTTAACGGCAACACTATTCACGGGATACCAACGGGGTGACCTGTAAGTACGCGAAGAGAGTGTAAGTGCCGTTACCGCGTGCGTGAGGACTTTCTAAACGTTTACAATACGCAGCAAACATTTGAACAAACAATATTTAAATAGTGGTGGTTTCAGGAACTGCATTCGAAACTGCTTATATATAAAAAGGTGAACCATATCCTAGGAGTCCCTAGCTATCGCTTATGAGACGTAAAGGTGAAAGCCAAGACATTTGGTAGTCGAACCCTGGACATATGGTTTCGAGCCTGGAACCTCTAGCGGTAGAACATCACGTTAAGGACATTTTGTATAGGCTGGACAGGTTAGCATTCAGTCACGTGTGGCCCACATCCGCATGCTAATACGGGTATGAGACACACGTGATTTTATTACCCTTAATTGTCACGTAACGGACGAGCACGTTACGACATAATAGTCATATTAGTTATGCTGTCATAGCCCTCTATGCCAATTGTCGTACATTCAAAGTGAATGAGATGCAAGTTTTCCGATTATTTGTACCATATTTGTTGCGCAATGTTTTTGTTTTTTGTGCTATATTTTTTTCCGCTTCGGTTTTTAAACGCGAAGCATTTCTTGGGGGAACTTAAGTCACTTTGACAGTATCTATCTATCTATCTATCTATCTATCTATCTATCTATCTATCTATCTATCTATCTATCTATCTATCTATCTATCTATCTATCTATCTATCTATCTATCTATCTATCTATCAGCCTGCGTCCCGGATCTCGCCAGGTCGCCTTGTTCACTAGCAGACCGAAACATTTCGGAGGGGGGTATACATGTATGACGAACATTAATGACTGACCCTTACATCACTGGCATGATGTACTTGTCATGTACGTCACTGATTAACGATACTACACTCACGCGTACTCATGAGTGGGTACTCAGGCACTTTGCACAAGGACCTTGATTCTACTCGTCACAGTTGGCTCAATGCCAAACAATTCGGCATAGGCAATTCACTCGCTGACTGTTCCGCATGATACGGATTCCCACAATGCGTGGGATCTGCAGGATTTTTTAAAGCTCACCCCCGCATGAGACATACAAAGCTTTCACGTTAATAGCTGAATAATTTCCTCTTGATTTCTGTAACGACAGAGGCATACAACAATCCGAGGTATAGTAAATAGACAAATATGCGAACTTGACTACAATAAATGGTAAATAAAGTAATCACGCGACTGATCTCAATGAAATGCTGAAGTAAAACGTGCCATCGGAGAAGCTGATAACGGTTTCTGGAAAATAAAAAGAAACTGTTGATTTGCTAAGGATTGCAGAGTAGTGAATCTCGCACAATTTCGCACTGAACATCGTGACTGGACCGACGGAGAACGCATATTTCCCGCTCTTACATCGCATCCATGAGGGATGTGACTGATTTCGCCTGAGAATCCTGCAGTCTTGAAGCCAGGTGCCTTATCATGCCGCGATATCGCTCCCTTATTGCTCACCCAATATACATTGTGAAGCGTGATCATAGCGTACAAGGGACATAGGCGCTAACGATTTCTTGCCTCGAAAACTGCCACTGATAGCCTCTGGTGCCGCCGCTCAATTTGAATCGCTCGCATCAAAAAGAGGAGTTGACGTCACGATCTCGGCTGCCGACAATACGGTGCAGTGAGCTCCAAGACCACAAGGTGTAGCAACAAGTGTGGCTTACTACAGGTTTACTTATAGTCAAAGTTTATCTAATCCATTTGTAGTTTATAACCTGCAGCAGTAATCGAGTACTCAAAACTGATGAGCTGACGTCATTTTAAGAAGTCACACAAAGAGCGGGACAGAGGGCATCACTGCAGTTTCTCAGTTTCTCCATTTTCTCACTTCCTCGCGAGAACAGAGGAGTTGTACAACTGCTCTGTTCTCGCCACGAATAGCGAGTATGGTACTACACAAACCTAATCTTTCAATATTTCTCAACTTAATATTTTCCTTTAGTGTCCCTGTAAGCTTTCCTGCGTGTAAGTGACTGTATTACACTGCAAAAAATGAGCAGCAATAACTTCTGCATTCATGTAAACGTTTAAAAGACCCTTGGATGGTGCGCTTCAAATATACCGTTGCACTGTGATCACTCGCGTAGCTGTGATTTGATTAAGAAGTGCATTAATTACTCTCTTGTTAATACTCTAATTACTATCTTATAATGCATTCTTTTGTGGTAAATGTAACATAGCAGAAATCGTTTGCATATTTTTATCCCGACTTTAAAAAGCTTTTTATGCTCATTTAATTGAATAACACCTGCATATGAATCGAACCGTGATCATACACTTGCGTTGCTTCGATAGTACCTTAGAACCTGATGCGGTGGCTCGAAGATAAATTTATTACTCAGGGCTACAAGACTATCAGCAGGCACGTTGACGTCGGTAGCACACATGCTTTTATGCTTTAGCTCTTAGTGAAGAAAAGGAAGGGGGGGGGGGGGGTGTTCTTGTGTGTGTCTGGCTCCATCAAAACCTAATAGGCCCTACAATGACGAAATGAAGGGCTCGTGCCTACCTAGGTGCATTGAGCGTCATGTGCAAGCCGCAGTATTTTGTGTACGGCGAATGTTGAGAAGTCCTCTAGGAGATATGTGAACAGCTGAAGAGCATAATTTGGCGCGCCCATAGTAGACAAGGATTGATTACGCGATACCTTCTGCTCTACTGTCGGGTGTGCGTCAAGCGAACGTCATTATCAAGTGATGAGATCAATCGCTTCAAGCTCGCCTGACGATGAGGAGCAACCTCTCACCTCACTAATGAAACTCTGCTGAAGGGGCGTGGCAGTTTCGCCTTTCGTATGTTTCGCCTTGCTATGTGAGACTGGTCCGAGTTGAGTGCACCGTTACTATCTTTAACGTTTTATAGTAAAGCTCTTTATAAGTAGCCTGAACATCCCGCGTTGTCCGCGGTGTTCGCAGAAAGCGGTGTGCGCATACTATCTTCTCTTTCGCCGGCATTTGCACGCGCGCGCGCGCTTGTTTATTTAGCATCTTGAAAAACAGCACCACCGTAATGAGGACGAAAGAAGAACGGACACAAACCAGGGCTGTTTTGCTTCCGTTCATACCCTTCCTCTCTGAAGCGTGGACATTGATTCCGATGTGGGAAAACGCGAACTTCGCTAATGCTGACATAGCGAACTAACTAGATAGACTTGCAGGGCTAGAGTGTATTTTAACATATCGTATGCGGCTTTTTAGTGTTACATTGTTCCTTCTCATCCCTTCGCGAGACATACAATATGTATTTCATGTTCCTACCTATCTAATGTAGCCTACTTTACCACATTTTGATATATGAGAGGTGCTATAATGAAATCATTGACTTTTTGATATTCCCAATTTTTCTCAACACTGTGCTATTACAAAATACTGTGTCCTGAACCTCCATGTTGATGTCATATTTAAGGCACATTAACGGTCACGATCAGGCCAAAACTTGTGGTTGACCCCAACACTTGACTCAGGCGTTTGTTAGGGGCACTCGCTCTTCGATGGTGTTGTGAACTTTGTGTCACGTTATGTACACACTACCCAGAACACGCAGTGCGGGCACGTGCTATACACGTGATTTCTTTCGCTCTCTCTCTCTCTTTCTTTGTTACACTGTAAAAAGGGGTTGTTAAAGTTACAGGAATTTATCCATAATATTTGGCCGCCAAACCTTTCCTGTAAAAAAATACAGGGTGCCGTTTTTTCTTCTTACAGCCTTTGATAATGACACTGATATTGCTGTAAAATACACAAGCCCTGCCCTGTGAAAATACGGGAACTTTTTGCAGCCAAGTACACGTAAAATACGCGCAGTCTGAAACTGACGAGGTCATGCTGCCATTACTTACGTTTTCGTGCAGTAAAATTTACAAGCATCACTTAAGAATGCAAATTTGTGCGTGGTTTTTCTGTGCATTCCGTACACTTCAACACAAAATTCTCCACCATATGCCAACGCCGACAACTTTAGAGGCTGCTATGCTTACAGCAGATAATTCTGGACGAAGATTGTCAGAGAGAGGGTGACAGAGGGTGACAATATATTTACTCAGCCTTTCTTCGTATTTTAAAAGGAATCCGTACTTGATGGGGACATTCATCGTCGTGAACGACAACAGCAAGGTGAAATAGCGGCACTGAGCTCGGCAGACATGCCAAGATGAACGATGATGGAGCTGAAAAGCATAGAAATACCATTCTCATTATTGCGTGGCAGGCAAGAAGACGAATTCCGTACAGCTAAGGAAGTACCGTAGGTACAAATGCAAGAGAGACTGCACTCGCATATACACTCGAAACCTCTTTGCAGATTTTACGGAACATGACAGGAAATTTCTTGTTCGCTTCTGTGAGTCTGTTTTGATCTTTCTACCACGGTCTGGGTTTAATGTATAGGGTTGTCCGCTTTAGAGAAAAATAAAGCAAATGCAATGAATGTAACTACATACAAACAAGCCATGAAGTCCAAAAAAAAAAAAATGACCTCCTTGTGTGAGCTGAAAATCATACCTGGTCTTTTATTTGTTTATTTTTTAGGAAGTAGGACCACAGAGATTCGATACAATAATCTACTAATACAAAAGTAAAAACACAAGAAATAAGTACACAGGAAACGGCACAGAAAAAAAAAAGTGCCCACTTAGCACTTCGAGACGACCTGTATGTAATCGTCGTTTAACTAAATTGACAAAGCTAACCTTTTCAGCGGCTTCGAAACATGAGGAGATTTCTTCGGCGATGCAAATGTGCAGGCAAAAATGTCTCGAAAAGGGCATCAAGCAAGGCCCGTGGAAACCTGCTACTGTTGCCCCATGGTGGCGATCAATGAAAAACATGTGTTCCTCTGGAGACCAAGTTTCAGCTCCTTAGGAAAGGCGAAAGCCCAAAAATGAAAGCGGTACGTTTACACAGCTCATGGCGGAAAGCCGCAGCCATAGCACAAAGCTAAAGCTACTGACTTACTATTCTGTAACGCATGACTACTAGCAGCTAGCATTCTTACACATACACCGACTGAGAGAAGCAAGTATTTCGCTATGCGTGCGTACAGAACTGGAGGAACTGTCAAGAGCGAAGCTCCATGAAGCATATCCCGGCGGCACACACTGCATGCGGGATATCAGGCAAGGGCGACTTATGTGCGCTGCTTCAATCGTGTTACAGTGAACAGCCGCAAAATGGACCTGAAGTAGAAATGACACTTACATGCGCATTCACGAGGTGGTAGCCTGTATAGCTTGCGTTGCTCACGACGACGAGGGCAATTTTAACGTTTCCATCAATGCCGACGCCCACGCAGAGAAACACTACCACCGATTACGTCGCCGCCGCATATCCCCGTGCAAAATTGAATATTCTTTTTCCCACCGTGCGGGCCCCACTGCTCCACCGCGACTACATACTCATGCGTGGTAGATCACACGTTGGGAGATCCCCCGTGCCGTGGGAATCAAGGAAATGCGAAGCACGCATCAGGAACGTAAACTGGATTTGCATTGTTGTCTCACTATACCGAGTTTGGTACATATGAAGTTAACGAAACGGCCGCAAGAGCACCACGACTGTGGCATGTAAACCATGCCGCTCATACACGCATGTCATGATTCTAACGTTATGACCTGTCATTTATGTTCGTCATGCAGTCGTGTTGTGCCATAGCAATTTTGGTATACATCCCATTAACGAAACGAGTGGCATGTAGATCATGCCGCCCATGACATGCATGTCATGCTTTTCATGTTATGACCTGTCATTTATGTTCGTCATGCAGTCATGTTGTTGCATACCAATTTTCCTATACATCCCACTAACGAAACGGCCAAGAGAGCACCAAGACCGTGGCATGTAAATCATGTCGCTCATGACATGCATGTCATGATTTTCATGTTATGACCTGTCATTTACGTTCGTGATGCAGTCATGTTGTGGCATGCCAATTTTAGTATACATCCCGTTAACGAAACGCGTGGCATGTAAATCATGTCGCTCATGACATGCATATCATGATTTTCATGTTGTGACCTGTCAGTCATGTTCGCCATGCAATCATGTTGTGGCATACCAATTTTCGAATACATCCCATCAACGAAATGGCCAGGAGAGCACCAAGACCGTCGCATGCAAATCATGTCATTCATGACATGCATGTCATGATTGTCGTGTTATGACCTGTCATTTATGTTTGTCATGCAGTCATGTTGTGGCATGCCAATTTCCGTATACGTCCCATTAACGAAATGCATGGCATGTAAATCTTTTCGCTCATGACACGCATGTCATGATTTTGATGTTATGACCTGTCATTTATGTTCGCCATGCATAGTGTGACATGCCAATTTTTGTACACATCCCATTAACGAAACGGCCAGGAGAGCACCAAGACCATCGCATGTAAATCATGTCACTCATGACATGCATGTCATAATTTTTGTGTTATGACCTGCCATTTATGTTTGTCATGCGGTCATGTTGTGGCATGACAATTTCCATACACGTCCCATTAATGAAACGCGTGGCATGTAAATCATGTCGCTCATGACATGCATGTCATGCTTTTCATGTTACGACCTGCAATTTATGTTCGTCAGGCAGTCATGTCGTGCCATACCAATTTTCGCATACATCCCATTAGCGAAACGGCCTGGAGAGCAGTAAGACTGTGGCATGTAAATCATGCCACTCATGAGATGCATATCATGATTTTCATTTTATGACCTGCCATTTATGTTCGTCATGGCAGTCATGTTGTGCCATACCAATTTTCGCATACATCCCATTAGCGAAACGGCCAGGAGAGCACCAAGACCGTGGCATGTAAATCATGCCGCTCATGATATGCATATCATGATTTTCATGTTATGACCTGTCATTTATGTTCGTCATGTAGTCATGTTGTGGCATACCAATTTTCGTAAACATCCCATTAGCGAAACGGCCAGGAGAGCACAAAATCGTAGGCGGCTAGATAGATAGATAGATAGATAGATAGATAGATAGATAGATAGATAGATAGATAGATAGATAGATACGCTCAAACTCGCCAAAGTTCGCTAAGAAATGCTTCGCATTTAAAATTGAAAGGAACGAAAAACTAATAATAGGGCGAATAAAATAATACACAAGGCGCACTAACGCAACATAGCTGGGACGATATTGTAGGACGAACATTTTAGAGATATCTTGCGAGACTCGACACTACATGATGCTCTTGTGACTGGGCGCAGGTAGCGGGCCTGCCAGAAACGTTGTCTGCAGATACGCGGATGTGTGCAACGTAAGGAAAACTTGCGGTGGAGACGCCGTCCGCTAAAGGGTTGGGCCGAGAATAACGCAGAATTATGCCGTTTTACATGCAGAAGCCGCAATGCTATTATGCAACACGCCGTGGTGGGGCACCCTGGTTTAATGTTACTGCCTGGAGTTATTTATTTCGCCTTACATTACATTAAAGTTGTTGCATTTCGCACCTATATAACTGCGCCGCCACCAGTAATCTCACCTGAATAGCTTCGGAGTATGCACGACAGAGCATCGGCATGGATGACGATTGTATACACAAATATACCACTGTTCTTAGCCTAAATTATTTTCGCTGCTGTTTTCGTTCTTCCTTAGGATCTTGAGGCAAGCCACAGAAAACGAACACGAACACCGTACCACGTAAACGGGAGCGCGTGTTTTCTAGGCGTACCAGGGCAGGAGGAGATTGAGCTGAAGGCGAATCCTTGCAATGACGCCACCCTCGCCTTCCCACCAGGCGGCGCCACCCCAACTTATCAGGGCTAATACCCATTCGCATCCGCATATA
This sequence comes from Hyalomma asiaticum, assembly GCA_013339685.2. Lineage (NCBI taxonomy): Eukaryota > Metazoa > Arthropoda > Arachnida > Ixodida > Ixodidae > Hyalomma > Hyalomma asiaticum. Next base: position 257,629,314 of record CM023481.1, read on the forward strand.
TTTAGCAAACTCAAGCAAGCGGATCTCATCGTAAAAAATTATGGGGCAGATCCTTCTGTCGTAGGAATCGGTATAACACGAAAGTGAAATGTGTCTTCACCGACGCAGTTGAATGTTTATTGTAAATGAAGGTAAGCGTGCGCGTTGCTATCGGTGTTTCACTGTTAAGACACCGTTTGACGTGGATGCGCCCACGTTGATGCTTGATGGCACATCTCCATCCCAACGACTAACGTCCAAGACCGTGAGCAACCACTTGTGTTAACTGAAGTAGCTTACGTAACAAGTGGACACAGTTGATGGTAAATGCCGCGCTTCAACGGCATAAACATATGTCCACTTGCGCGACATTGACCCGTCAACGTCAATGCTGTGCTGTGACGCGTAACATGACATGACAAGAACTTTATTTGAGTCCTGAGGAACTTGGATTTGGGGAACCAGGGTCCCCCCAGAACAAGTTGGTGGCTCCGCCCACGATGGGACTGGAGGTCGAAGTTCCGTCGCGGCGCGTAACGAAACAGTTTTCGTAGCCCGTGCCATCGAACTCGAAGCAGTAGCCGGCGGAGAAACACTGTTGGTGCATGCGAGAGCTTCAGTGTTTCGCTTCGCTTTCCAGGATAGAAGCACTGCCTGGATTCGAGTACGCGGAGGCGAACTAGCGTATCGAGGGAGAGGGGGAAGAGGCGAGATGAGAAAGAATATATGGCGCATTCGAACAGCTTTAAGCGTGTGCATGGATAGCGCAGTAGGTAGAGCCCGGGCACATTTCGTTGTGGAACAGCAGGTTGTTGGTTCGATTCCCAGCGCGGCCGCGTCACTCTAGGATTTTTCTCCTCGCTTTTATTTGTCATTCATACCTGTATGTTTTAGTACTTCGTTTGTGGGCAAGACCGTGATAGAACCCGGCATAAAATATTTTCGTGCTGAAAAACGAAATTGAAAAGCAATTGTTTCGTGTTCTGTCGTGTCGTTTATAAAAACATTGCTGGAGTACAATTAAGGACATGGTCTGGTCGCGCTACGTACGAAAAATGCAGCCCAGGTACGTCTGCCAGCGTCTATTAACGGAGGTGCCAAGTACCCTCCTCGACGTAATGGCGCAATTAATGCGTCCCAATTTTCTTCTTGTGAACATCGCAATTACGCATTCCGCAATTTAAGTTTTGCGCTCCTGCCGATAACAAACAAGTAGCTAGAAATGATAGCAAGGAAACATATACGCAACGAAAAGCGGCCTACGCCGCACGCGGTAGCCAGCTGTCGAAAGATAGCTTCTGTACAGGCGAGACGCCCGAAACTACACTCCCTCTGCTACTTCTTTACGACAAACTCCTTCGCCAGAACAGGAATCCTCCTCCCTGGTGCAGTACTTGGCCACCACCTCCCATATGACATCTGCAAATCAACCACGGCTCTCAGACTCCAGCAGCTGCGGAATATCTGACCATGGCCGCAGTTGGACTTAGAAATCAGCGGAGGGTGCTGGTAATTTGCGGATCCAGCCAGCTAAGTCGTCACTAAAAACTAAACCTGGAAACGTTCACCAGGCGATCCCCTTTGACCGAAGCTAGGCTAGCGAAGCGATTCGAGGAGTTAGAAGGCGCCTTAACTGAGATATCGTTGCCCTTAGTGAAACTAGAACTGGCGAACCATATACAGTACTGAAAAATGTGTGTGTGCTTTGTCACAGGAGGTTCCCTGAGGGGAAAAAGCATGCAATACGACCTCTAATCCACAACGACGTCACGGGGAACGTTGACGAACTTTATTGCATCGAATAAAGGTATAACGTGCGTCATGATAAAATTTACTAAGATACATAAACTGAACGCAGTAAAACAAAATAGCGAAGCTAAGTCGCGCATGGCTTAACGCAGCGAAGCTGGTCTATTTGAATGTTGACATGGTTTTGCTATGTTTTGCTAGGTATAACTTGGCCTTGCTAGGTCTATTTATTTATTTATTTATTTATTTGTTTGTTTGTTTGTTTGTTTGTTTGTTTGTTTGTTTCTACAGACTGCAGCCCATTATGGGCTATAGCAAGAGTGGCGACAATATTACATGTCGATTGCAGACAAAAAATCCAGTGTTAGTAAAGCGCGAACAGATCCGGGCAATGCATTCCAACGTTCTATTGCCAAGGGAAAGTAGCTACAGTTGTACAAATCTTCTAGATCTAAGTGGCAACAGATTAAGATTACGAGAACTGCGAGTGCAGGAAGGTTGAGTAAACTGAAAGTATCGACTTAAGCGGGTAGAGCGTGGGGAATTTATTAAAGCGTGCAGGAATTTTAACTTTTCGTTGTGGTGGCGTGTTGCCAGAGTGATCGATATAAGGTTCGAGAGATTAGAAGGTGAAAAGTTCCTGTCGTAAAGACGGTAAATAAAGCGAACAGCTTTTATGAAATGGGTCCCAAACTATAGATGCATATCTGGGCCTTTTTTGGCCTTAGTAGGCAGTGCTAGGTCTTACTTGCTTATACTAGGCTCTGCTTGCCTATACTAGGTCTCATCACTCCTGTAAGGTTTCGTTAGGCTTGTCAAACTTCAAATCAACCAGCAGCTGACATTACAAATTACTTCTCATGAGGCACCGACTAAGTCTATTGACCGTGCTGGTTGCTCTTTTAAATATATATGTTTAATTTCTTTATTTATTGAATTCAAAACGAGAAAATAAAGCGTAGCAGATTATCTTTCCGCGATTATGAAACAACTCAATGCTATTTCTACCTAGTCGGTGCCTCATGTGACGTCATATGTTGAAAGAAGGGTGGGCGCTTTCCAGCTGTGCTTGAAACCAAATGAATTGCCTGGCGCGTGCAGTGCAATAATGTTTGGCTTACATGTACACAGGAGCTCCCACCACTGATTAGCATCGTTCTCTGACTTTGTTCAAAAAGTGTTGCAGGGCCCCTTTAACAAGGAAACGACGACTGATGAAAGGAAACAACTCAAGATGCAAAATAGAATTTTTTACCTTTCGAAGAACCCTAGAAACGTGAGAAAAGAGATAACGGTAGCAGCATCAATTCAGTTTAAAATAAGTTTAGTTTTCAGAGGAGAAAAAGTATGCAATTAAAGGTGCGCATGCAGGGCAACGTTATAGGCAACTTCGAGGAAATAGTGAGCGCAGCAGAAGACTTCTGTTATGAATAGTGCAGTTCGAAGATAATTCGTTCAACATTCACAAATGAGATCACAGATGAGAAAGACACTGAAATTTCTTGGGTAACTATTGATGAGGTTAGAAAGGCCTATAAGAAACATGTTCCGCGGCAAATCGGTCCGGGAAGACTGTAAAACAGGCGCTGTGATAGACGCTGAAGGAACTTTTGTAGTCAAAAAGCTTCAGACACTGTACAGATAATGTCTGGCGGCTTGATATGTACCACTGAGCTTACAAATGCCAGCGTCATCGCATTACGCAAAAGGAGACGTCAGAAACCTAAAGAACTGCGGACTAAACAGTCTTCTTTCAGAAATATAGAAATCAGACACGATAGTAATCTCCAATGGGATAGGAGAAACGATCGAACTAACGAACCTAAAGTGTAAGCTGGCTTCAGGAAAAATTAAAGTCCGAAATGTATCGCAGCCATGCGATCGATCAAGCAACTGAGAAATATGCAGAGTGCATCAAACCCTCCTACGTGATGTTTTACAGACTGTTAATTTAATATACCAGTAGTTTGGAGGAATTACCTAGCCAAGGGATTCCTAAGACATATTAGCCTCGAGGACGTAGCGTGGCGCCGTCTGCCGGAACCTCTCAGTGACGTAGAAAACATGACGTTTGGCCTCGAAGAGTACGGCGTTTTCAGTGGTTCAGCCCTTTCAGACATGGTTGTTTTCTTGTTGCAAGCATTGCGTGCGTGTGTCTTAGTTGCAAAACAACCTGTTTACAGGCCAGCAGATGTTATTTTGCGGTACCGCCGCGTCGTCCGCTGTTGTCGGAACATGTGGACGCGGTGCTTGCGCGATGAAAGTGACGAGGCCGCTTGCGTAAAAAAGATCGGGAAATGTAGTTACCTATCACTTGAAGTACTCACACATCCTGCGTACATTTATGCTTGCCTAATAAAGCGCGAATGCATGCTGCTCTCTCCCGCTCTTCCACGGACGGTGCACGGGCGATAGGCATTTCGATTCCCGTTGATAGCGGCGCGTCGTCCGCGGTATACTTTCCCATCCCATCAGCGCGTAGTTATTACAGATGATATGCAGGATATTTTGCTATTGCTAATTAAATCTGTGTGACCGTTCATAAAGGTATAAATTGTCGCGTCGCGGGGTTTGGCACTTTTGCCAGTATTATTGCGGGAGGATAATTTATCACCAGCTTACTTATGTTACTTCAGTTCAGTATACGCTTCCGCCATGTGCGCGCATGTATCTCTGCTCAGAATATGTTGATGAAAAAATCAAAACAACTTGTTATGTTCTGGGATGGTACTTCCGGGAACAAAACACTCTTCTTTTACAGGCGTGAATAAGCTTGATTGACTGATTTCCGAGGTTTTACGTCCGGAGAGAGAGAGAGCGAGAGAGAGAGAGAGAAAAGAGGAGAAAGGCAGGGAGGTTAACCAGATATTAGAGAGCGAGAGCTAAGGAAAGACAGGGAGGCTAACCAAACGCGCGTCCGGTTTGCTACCCTGCGCTGGGGAAAGGGATAAAGGGGTGAATTAGAATGAAAAATAAAGGAAGAGAGAGAGAAGAGCCCAATCACGCGCACACTTCCACTAGTAGAGTCTCTAGAGGCGGTCGCAGAGACCTGTCGACTTCAGGTACGTCAGCAACGCCTCCGTCGCCTTCTGAGCCATCGAAGCATATGGCCCGGGCCCAAGAACCTTGGCTGCTGAAAACGGCCTCGAGTCCAGCCTGTCGAGTACCATTTGAAGTTGGTAGCGCGGAGCGTCATAATTGCTGCGAATGCACGGCACGTGTTGAATAGTTTCGCAAAGCCGCGGAAATCGCAGGTAGGTGTGTCAGCCATCCCGATCCGACACGAACATGCCTTTGTAAATGTCACCCCCAACCAGAGGCGGCATAACAAGGTTGCATCGGAGCGAGAAATCCTTGATGGCAGGTGCAGTTTTAAGTTAGAGTCCAGTTTATGTAGGTGGCACCTTTGATGGCTAGGAAATGACCATTGATCGCGCGTAATAGAGCGAGCCTACGTCCAAAAACCAGCTATGACTATGAGACGCGCCGTAGTGGAGGGCTCCGGAAATTTAGACCTCCTGGGTTTTTTTATTTTTTAACCGTGCACTGACATCGCACAGTACACGGGCCCCAACATTTCACCTCCATCGAAATGCAGCAGCCGCGGCCGGGATTCGATCCCACGACTTTCGTATCAGCAGCCAAGGGCCATAGCTACTATGGACCACCGCGGCGGGGGGGGGCACGAATAAGCGTCGTAATTCGAATGCCTACAGCCAGAGAAGGTTCATACCATATACTCAATGAAAACCTTAGCTCTAATGTTATACACAAAATCTAATTCGCGGGAATACTTGGTGCACACTTGAAGATGGGCACTTGACTGTTTCCCATGCTCAGATTTTTCAGTCAATGCACTTTGTTTTGGGGTATAAACACCTGAAAATTACAGCAAGCTCGGTGGAATACGCCGGGCACGGTGGTATCATGGTATCGAGCACTAATCTATGCTCAAGAGCAACAACGAAAATAACCTGCTTGGTGAAGAAAGCCAGCGCTACCAGCGCGCTGCGCTAGCGGAGGCGAGGGCGAGTCACGGGGTGTTGTTTACTACGTCACAGCGACAGCAGCGCCGGTCTTTCCAGTGGTGGTCCTCGAGTCCAATATGCAAACAAGAGCGTAGCGAACATCTACAGGAACTCCATAGCTGCCGTTCTTCTCCGCAAAGAAAGCAAGAGCGGCTATCGAGAAAGAAGTCATGCAAAGAAACGTCATTTTTCTAATGACATTTACTGCGGGCTTAGAAATATCTTAACGGCTAGGCTGCAAACAAATGGGAATAGAAATTGAGGAAGAATACTTAAGCAACTTGATGTTTGCAGGTGACATTGTTCTTTCTAGCAGCGAAGACGACAAACTGTTAAGGAATGATTTAAGACCTAAACCGAGATTATTTATGCAGGGCACGAAATGGGCAGGCTAACGACAAAGGTAGCCAAAGAAAAGAACTTCAAATCTAGCAACAAGCCTTTAGAGTGTGTACAAGAGTATGCATATCTAGGGCAATTACTATCAGGGGAGCTTACTCATGAAAAGTAGTTTCACCGAACAAGGATTGCCTTGAGTGCATACGCCCGACGTTCTTAAATTATGAACCGCCACTTACCCCAATCCCTCAAAGCGGAAAGTTCTTTTGGGAAAGTACACAACCACTGCATTTTGTCAGTACTAACACGTGGCTCACAAGCTTAGAGGATAACAAAAATAAACTAGAGGAGAAGTTAGGAACCACGCAGCAAGCCATAAAAAGAAAAAAAAGAAGTGATAGGCGTAGCGTTAAGAAATAGAGAGCGGAGTGCATCTGTGAATAAACAGCAATAGCTGACATCCTTGTTACCGTTAAGGGAAAGAAGTGGACCTGGACAGGTCACGTAATGCATAGGACTGATAACCAGTGAGCAGTAACAGCGACGAAATCGGTGCCAGGGGATTGGAAACGCAGCTAAGGCCTAAAGAAAAGTTAGGTAGGGCGAACAAATTCAGAGGTTCGCAGGCATAAAATGGAATCCGCCAGAGCCGGACACGGTGTAGCGTAGATCACTGGGAGAGAGCTTCGTCTGGCCGTGGACAAAGAGTATGCTAGTCGTGATGATGATGAATGATCCCTCTAACACATGCATTTCGTGTATAAGTGGAATGGAGATTTCGGAAGGATGCTGCTTCAATCTCCAGCAGGTGGATCCGAGTCGGTATATTTATGTCGATACGCATGTCTGCGTATTTACCTTACTCGAACAGGGGTGGTAAAAAAGAACAAAAAAAAAACATTCATGTTTTGGGTTTCCATCATGAAAAAGGTGCCGGAGCGCTTTAACGATATGGTCTGAGCGCGCCATATAGGAAAAAGCAGCCAAGGTGCGTCTGCCAGCGTCTACTAACGGACGTGCCAAGTTCCCCGCTCGGTGTAATGGTGCAATTAACGCGTCCCAATTTCCTCCTTGCGAGCATCGCAATCGCGCGTGCCGCAATTTAAGTTTTACGCTCTTACCGAGACCAAACAAGTTCGCGCCGCACTACGCTGACCCGGTGATGATGTCATTGTGCAAAATCGTCTCGGTTGCACATTGGACGAATGCGGGCGAACAACTCTCATTTTTTATTCTACTTGTGCGAATAACTGGATGATGAATCGCTCGTAAAGGCACACGTCCTTGGTCGAAGCAAGTGTACCTTATTGTAACTGTTGCTTGTAGATATATATTAATGGAACCACACACCGTGCAGGAAGTCTTGTAATGCCCGGTGGTGCACGTCACCTTGAATCCACGTGGAGGCCGCAGGCCGCCTGAGCAAGGATTCTCGGCGCTTCCCTTCGTCTATGCGTAATTGAGGCAACTGGGGACGCGTCTGTTAAGTGTGTTTACACGGTTTTTTTTTTCTCTTTTATTTGCACAGTACGGTTGAGTTGTTGGCAACTCAGCAGTACTGTGCGAATAAGGAGGATGGTAGTTAGAAATGTAGCTAGAGGATACGCGCTGATTTGTTCCGCATGTATTGCATTCCGTGAAAACTAGGTGACCACTGCGTCGGACTGCAACATCCGCCGCGTCGTCATTTCAGGCTATTTTCGAAAAACTGTCCTACTGCTATGACGAAATGTTATTACGTAACCTGAAAAGAAAAAAAGCTGATATATATATATATATATATATATATATATATATATATATATATATATATGTGTGTGTGTGTGTGTGTGTGTGTGTGTGTGTGTGTGTGTGTGTGTGTATCCTTCGTCCATGTAATAGTGCTGCCATTTCTGACCCTGGCAATCAAGAAAGCGTGTTCAGACAGTGTAATGAAGACCCTCTGCTGTTGATTGACGCGGTGCCCGTTTGTCGTGAATAAAACCAAACAAGGGAAACTTTTCGTATTCGCTTAACCTCAAGTAGAGTATCTTTGCCTAGTGGTGTATGTGAAACACGCGCCTGGTCGCTTCCTTGGCTGTTTGCAGTGCAATCGCCCGGTTCTGAGAAGGCTGTTTTTCTGTGCCGCTCGCGTTGCCCACTTCGTACTGCCGTAGACAAAGAACTTGTCGCAGTGAAGCGCAGTGCGAGTGACAGGCAAGGAAGAGCTCGCCGCCATGCCCCAAAACAACACTTCTAGACGTCCGGCGAGGCGGCTGCCCCACGGACGGGGCGTCGTGAATGGCATCCCGACACGCCTTGAGCGCGCCCTGCGCGACCTCGCCCAACACACGAGCGACGCGCGCCTCGTCGGCGACCTGGCTTCCTATTCCATTGTCCCGATCGTTTCACGCTTTTTGCTGACGATCGGTACTTGATCTTGCGAAGTCGCTTCGCTCGGACGTCTGCCCTTTGTATCGGGGTCTGAACTGAAATATGCGGGACTTAATGCCAGCAGAATGGCAGCTACGCCTCGGAGGATAGCCGCAAAGAAGGAGGTATGAAGCGTTGGCACGTCCCCTTCGTGCCTTTGTCGCCTTGCCGTCCTCGGTGCGACCCACATTGCTTAGGTCAAGGAGACGCGCCGAGCCATCGACGACCGGCGTAACCCGGTGTAGGGAACGCCGAAAGCGGGAACGCAGAGTCGCCCAGTATGGCACGCACATCTCGTCCAAGGGCGTATCTCGCAGCGCCGCCCTGACAGTCAGCCAGCAGGCCCGCAGCACTGCGGTGAGATCCGGAGAAAGTGAAGAGGCTACCGAGGCTGCGGTGTAAGACGCTGCAAGTCAACATGTTCGTAGTTCAGGTCAGTTAGGTTTTTGGATTAGACGGACATTTCCGCGGTTGGATGGGATAATGCCAAGAAAAAAAATGAGTCCACAGGTGCATATCTAAGTGGTAGTCGCAACCTGCCTTCATACAATATAGACGTGACCGTCTGACGCGGATGACTATCGTTGCTATCCGTGCTTGGTGGAGGGCAAGCAGCAGGGCGACTGAGATTTTCAGGCACCAAGTTAAAGAGGCAGTATTGATTGCTTACTGAGGACCTCAGGGGCGAGAGCTTATTTTGCAACTGCAAGCTGACGTCACTGTCTGCGATATGTATTGTTTAAGCAGACAGGGATACGAAAGCGCGAAGGTGGAGAGCGTTACAGGTTGAGTCCGTGGCATGAAAGCCATCAAGAAGGCACTTGTTCAAGTCTGAAATTTGATATCCGTTCAGGTTTTATCAGGCTGAATTAAAGACTGATTTCACAAGCGGGGTGCATGCATCGGTTTTCAGTTGCGTAGATGCCTTGCGATTTATTCTTTTTTTTTTTCAATTGCAAGAAATTATGTTTATTGAATGAAACGTCAATGAAGCGTTCAGATTCTTAGTGCCTCATCCTTTTTGACTGCACAGGTGGGTCGTTTAATTAATAAATTAAATCCAAAGGCGTCAGTGCCGAAACGCTTATGCCAGTATAAGGTACATGATTGTGCGGAACACCACGTTAATTTTTACAGCCTAGGCTTCTTCGGCGTACACTGAATGCAGAATACACAGGCATTCTAGCACTATGCCTCCATCAGAATAAAGCCGCAGAAATCTAACACGGGAGTTAGATTTCGGCGGATTCATGGTACTAAGCTCAACAGCTTAGCACCATGAAAGTAGAACTGCAAAATAGTGTCTCTTGAAGCTTCAGTGTGTGCCTGGAATATTTCTTGAAAGAAAAGCTTGCTTTGTTGCCATGCGCATGCTGAACGGCCGGTCAGCATGCGCATGGCGGATTCCAGGCATATGTAAGAGGTTCCCTGCATAGATGGATGAATGGAATAGAAAGATATAAATAGTAAGGTTGGGAACAAAGAGGACGAAAATCACAAACAAAGCGAGTACAGGAAGTACACGTTGGGTGGGCCAAACGCAATGTCACTTGCCTGAGTTGCTGGAAACCAGAGTACATCAATAAAGTTTATGAAACGAACCGTGTTAATAATCGCAGATGTTTTATTAGGAGTATAGCGGGCACAGCAAAAAGAGCAGTTTAGATATTGAACGTGCAAACATAGATTGTCTAGCTTGTCAGTTGTGGGAGTGCAGCTTCCTGCACTCTGACTTATAATCAAATGACGTTTTCCTGAACTGGAGCATACGATTGGCACCGTTGGCACACGTTACGCATATGTACCTGGGTCAGCACATTTACTGCGACGTTCCTCTAAGTACCAACAGAATAGTGTTTTGGTTCAACATAGCGTGTAAATGTACAACACTACCTTTTTACCTATTTAGTGCGCACATTTTCTCACATATCTTGTTTCGCTTGCACACTTATAGTATTTTTCGTTCCATGCATCACTAGGGGTTGGATGTTACAATCTCAATAAAGAAAGCTCTGTGTCGTCAGCGAGCCATTTCACATTCGCATTTACTGTGTCATCGCTGTGAAGTTGAGCACACTGGTTCTATTGAACGTCTTTTCACGCCCCGCCACGGTGGCTATGCTACTCGGCTGCTGAACCGAGAGCCGCGAGATCAAATCCTGGTCGCGGCGGCTGCATTTTAATGCAGGCGAAATGTTGAGGCCCATGCACTGTTTGGTGTTAGTGCACGGAACCCCATGGGGTCGGAATCTCCGGAGCCCTCCACTATGGCATCTCTCATAATCAAATTGCGGTTTGGCTATGTAAAACCCCAGAAATCAATCATCTTCTTTTCACCACGAGTTCGCTGCATTACAACGTGTGTCACCACAAAACGAAAATCGTGTTACAACCCGTGTTTGGATAAAAACGAGGATGCGTTCAGTTCTTGGGGTACACTTCCCCTCTTCACTCTCTCATTCAATTTCTTTTCTTAAGGAGAAACAGGAGGTTTTAGCGTTTTCCAGAGAAAAGCACACGTTACAACTATTAATAGCGGATCCCACAAGCGTCTTTCTTAGAACTTTGCTCTACTACAATGTGCTTCTAATCGACGAAAGACAGGAGTGGTCACACTTAAAAGAACGTAAGTCATAACGCCTTCGTCATAGAGCTGGCACATGTCCCATGTATACGTATATGGGCAATCGCGCACATGCCAATCATCTCCATCTTGATGACGAAATAGACGAAGGAATTAACAAAGTGCACATTCATTTTGTGAACGTCGAGGAATGAGACTGCGCCCGTGTTTCCGCTGACAGGAGCAAAGTATTAATTAGGAAAGGTGGCACGGGGTGGCCATCTGTAACTCACACGCCTTGCGCAATGTAAGTGCACATACCTGTCAACGATCGAAGCAACATCACGCGACAGCGGTGTCGTGGTTGAGGCGTCCCCCCGCTTCGTTGTCCCCTCAGCATTGCCCTTCGTATAACGATGCACTAAAGAAAAAAAAAACATTGTAAAATAAAGGAGAAAAGTGAGGCCTACACCACCACACGTCTTCGTGATGGCGGCGACGCTGACCAATCATGTCACGTCCTCGATTCGGGTGCCCCAGCACCGGGCGGCATGCATGCCTCGTCAGTTGCAAAGCCGAGAGGCGAGAGAAATATGTGAGAGGGGGGGGGGGGGGGGGCGACGTCGGGCAGCGGGCGACCCCGAGTCGCAGACCGTGGGGTCAACACGGCAGAGGTTAAAGCTGGGCCTAATTGAACGGCGCCCTCGAGAAAGTTGCCGCGGTCCCTCTCCCCCCTTTGCTTCCTCAGCCGGGCCCGCCTCGTTTGCCTTCGCGCGATGCGCAGGGAAACAGGCTCTTTCGCTGCGCGATCATTTGTTTCGCCCGTAGCGCTTGTTCTGTTGCGTTCAATCCAGGGCCGCGCGGACCTTAAAAAGTGAACGCTAATGAAGCGCAGTATACGAGTAGTGGGGACGTGTACACAGATCGCGAATTACTGAGCGCCAGCAGTGTTGTGCGTACTGTCCAGTCGGGGCCGGTGACACACTTTTGAGTGGGCGGGACGCGGCAAGGGCGCGTTGGATACGCTGTTCAGAGCATTTACCTTCCTAATGGACCTACTGATTGGTCGGTGATTTAGTGGTTGATCTGGGGAATGACCGGTGCGGGCGTTTACGAATCTAGAAATGCGAGGTGTACCAATAAAAAAAACGGTAAACGAACGAAAAAATATAAATGCCCGAAAAACGAAAAGAAACGTACGTTTTGTATTAATATTTGCTCAGAGTCATTCCGTTTACAGTGAGAAATGACACTCGTTCCAAAGCTAGAAGATTGAAATAAGTAATGTAGAAGAAGTGTGCTCACGACCGCGGTAAAGCTCCAAAATCATATTAAAAAAAAAAAAAAAAGGAGAGCGAGCGAGAGAGAGAGAGAGAGAGAGAGGCACACCAGCAGCTTGTAGCGATTTCTTTGACTACATAAAGCTCCGCCTTAGTGGTCTAGTGGCTAGGGCACTCGGCTGCTTATCCGAAGATCGCGGGATTGAATCCCGGCCGCGGCAGCTTCATTTCGATTGAGGTAAAATGTCGAGGCCCGTGTACTGTGCAATGTCAGTGCAAGCTAAAGGACGCCAGGTGGTTGAAATTTCCGGAGTCCTCCACTACGGCCTCTATCATAATCATATTGTGGTTTTGGGACGTAAAACCCCAGAAATTATTATTGACTGCATAAACTGCGGCAGCAGCCTTTCGCATACACTCTTAGCACGGTAACCTTTAGTTTATTTTATAGGTACACAAAAATGTGAAAATGTGCTCCTTTATAAAGGTTAAAGTGTTTTTAACCTTTATAAAGGAGGATATTTTCACATTTTTGTGTACCTATAAAATAAACTAAATGTTACCGTGCTAAGAGTGTAGACAGGGATATCTTCTGGATAATTTTTTCTCCATTCTCTGAACGTCGTTGCCATTTTCTATGCAGCATTGTCTGCCGTGATTGCACAAATACATTCGCAGAAACCGTCATGTACACAGTTCATGTGAGGCACGAAGGCCAGCAGAAAGTATGAAACACAGTGTCGATGCTGGGTGGTACATATCATGGTGGTTAGCGTGTCCATCTCACAACAACACGCTGCCAATGTAGCGTGCGCTTGAATTCTATAAGTCGACGCTTTCGTTGACGTGTGGTGAGGGTAGAGCATTATGGTTAGTATAGTATAGACCTGACGACGACAACGATTTTTTATAAGAACGCAACCAGATGTTCGGATCGGAGAGCAAACGCTGCGTTCATCCTGTCGTTTCTGTTCTTTTTGCACTTGTCCTTGGCGCTTAAGGCCATCGTAATGCAAGCCCAATTTAGAACGATTAATTACTGTCGCAAAGAGGCAATGGTAAAAAGGGCTCACGCAAAAAAGACAAAAAAAAAAAAGATTGTGGAGACCACGATAATGCACAACTGAAACCCCCAACTGAAACTATTTCTTATGAATTTGTAATTTTCTGTTACCTGAGAATTTGGTACTGCGAGTAATCTGGGCCCGTATTCACAAAAACATCTTACACTAAAGAATGTTTCCAAGAAAAAAATTTCGTTCCATCCTGATGCTAGGCATATCATTAGCAACGCCAACTGACCAAAGGCAAAGTACACTTAAGAAAGAGAGGTTATGTGAATTAGACCCCTGCTAATTAGGATAGGGAGGCTCCATCAATGATCCTTCACATAAAAGTGGCCCTCTTAAAGAAGGGTGGTGTGGAGCCGTGTGCCTATAAGAACGATGACTACGCCAAAGTGTAGTGAGTCGTCGAACGTGCGAAAGATTATCAATATACAAGCCTTGCTGTTAATACCCACGCGTCACGAACACTCGCTGTTCTGGGCTACTGGCAGCGTGCCGTCCAGATTCTCGGATAATTATAAGGCATTACTTATTATCATGTGTCTGAAAGGTGTATTTGACTGAGAGAAAGAAGGTGAGGCAGACTGATTTTCAGCTTCACTTTCACAGAGCAACCAAATATTGGCCATTAAAAAACAAGCAAACAATTGTTTTCGATGACCGCAACGCCATATTTGAGTACCAGTTCTATCTTTTTGTTTTTATTCGTCATATGGTCAGAGAGAAGCTGAAGATATATGTGGCCATGGGACACGATGATGACACAATTGGAAGGAGTGACGCAGGAAATAAGCCAACTTTTGAGCGCCTAACCTGAAACGCGCCTGAAACAAGACCTGTCAGCTTTTAATGGCATAAGGGAGCAGCAGAAAAATGGAAGTAATGAATAGTTGAACGTAAAGTGCGGGGTTTATTTGGCAAAATGAGAATCGGGTAGTTGGGTATTCCAAGTTAAAATTCACTGACCAGGGTTCTTCAATGCGCCCCTAAATCCAGACACGGGGTGTTTACATTTAGCTCCATTGAAGTTTGTCCAGTTTTGACGATGAAGGAAGCATAGTTGAAAGCGTTGAAAAGTTATTGGTCGACGCTGTGCTTAGCAAAGGAAGTAAATCGCAAGGCAAGACGATATAGCGGCGTGAATAGCCGTCGGTCGTCGATAAAACAACGGCGGCAAAATGCGTCGGCATTACAGAGGCGTCACAGTACTTACTGGTGCTATCCTGACGATCGTGTATAATTTGGAAGATTACGTTAAGTTGGGGTGCAAAGGCGAATAAAAACAGAATAAGTAAAGAACATTAATATCTATAAGAAAAATAAAGGCTCCTTTGATACCACTAAGTATAACGGTATTTGAAAAAAGGAAGGAAAAAGAAGCGGGAGGACTACTACTGCCAGCGGCGGCCATGAATACGGCCCAGTGGATCAGCTGGACCGTATCTTGAAGATGGTTAAAGTACGTCTAGCAAAATTTGGCATGGTTAAAAAATCTTTCATGTCGTTATTTCTACAGTTTGAGTATTGTATTTTAATGTAACAGATATTTATATATGGTTTTGAAGGCTTAAGGTTGACATGTCTTCGTTGAGTCGATGCTTGAGCGATTTCCTCATATTGTTTGTCAGAACGAATTCGTAGAGTGCTAATGTGTCACGCTTTTATTCGCCGCGTCAACTATATGGGGATGGTGTCGAGCCAGGTTGTTCCGTGTGCTTTGCGTCGACTAGTGGTACCTCGGATATACGTGCAAACATAAGTAGCATCTACAAAGATTGCACAGCCGCATTACTCCTACATGAGAGGAACAGAAAAGTTCCGATCAAGAGAAGGGTCACACGAGAAGATACGGTCTCCCCTATTTTATTCACTGCATGTTTATAGGAAGTGTTCAAGCGTGGGAAGAAAAGGAAATTAGAATTGATGTGCAGTATCTCAGCAATTTAAGGTTCGCAGACGACATTGCGCTTTTCAGCAATGACTGTGACGAACTACAAAACATGATTGATGACCTAAATCGGGAAAGTGTTAAAATAGGACTAAAAATGAACAGGCAAAAAAGCAACATGATGCACTACAGCCCAACTAAAAAACAGGTATGTAAAATTAGCAATCATCCTTTTTAATGTGCGAGCGAGTAAATATATCTAGGACAATTACTAAGGTGAACCTACCCGTGAAAAGGAAATCCTCCGTAGAATAAGGATGGGCTGGAGCGTGGAGCGTATATGGAAAACATTCCCAAATTATGACCGGACGCTTGCCGCTGTTTCTAAAGCGAAAAGTATACAATCACTGCGTTCTCTAGGTGCTAACCTACGGTTCAAAAACGTGGAGGATAATGAAAAAGCTTGAGTTGAAGGTAAGGAGCACGCAACGTGCAGTGGAACGGAAAATGATAGGTCTGTCGTTAACAGACGGAAAGCACACAGAATGGATCGGGGAACAAACAGGAGTAGCTGATAATATTATATCAATTAAAAGAAGGAAGTGGACCTGGGTGGGACCTGTCATGCGAAGGACAGGTAACAGATGGGCAACAAGAGCGACAGAATGGATGCTAAGAGAAGGAAAACGCAGCAGAGGAAGGCAAACACAAGGTGGAGCGATGAAATTAAAAAAATTCGCCGGCATAAAGTGAAACCAGCTCGCTCAGGAGAGGACAAATTGGAAATCATTGGGAGAGGCCTTCGTCCAGCAGCGGACTTGATGAAGATGACGACGATAGCGTTCAGCACAAACACGCTCGCGATCGGTTCACGGAGTCGGCGCAGCGTATCGAAAGTGATCTAGCAACCCCTCCCCCCCCCTTAATTCACACACACACACACACACACACACACACACACACACACACACACACACACACACACACACACACACACACACACACACACACACACACACACACACAGAGAGAGAGAGAGAGAGAGAAAGAGAGAGAGAGAGAAATGAAAAAACTGTTCTATGTTAAGGGTGCAGAAGAACTCATCAATCATTAACGATATATGTTTGACGCTCAACCTAGACTACGCAATAAATGAAGTGGCAAGAAGGGCAAAATCTACGGCACAGACGCAATGTTATGTCGCTAAGAGCTGTTCAAGTTAAATGCCTGAGAAAAACTAAAATAAGAAAAGCGAACAAGAGATGGCGACGGTCTACAGAGCTCCACGTGGCTGCATTCCGGGGCGTTGACAAGAGACGGGCGCAATTTTCGTTCGTCGCGTACGCTGTGGCCCCCGAGGCAAAGGGGGATTTCCGGCAGGTCACAGTGACGTAATGACATCTTGTTTCATTGTTGCCTACGGAGGTGCGAGCCTCGGCGGCTTTTTGGCTCGACCAGCGGTGCGCGCGTGCCTCTTACGTCAGCTTCCGTCTGCAGATCAGGCTACCTGGAGCAAAAGTAGTCGGAGTCTTAGGCGCGTCCTCGGCGCTCTCAGCGAGCCATCGATCATGAAGAATGAGCGAGCATTTCGAAGACGCGTCCTTTTGCCTACGGCACCTTCGAAGGCGACGCGTTTGTAACTCGAGAAGGCGGCCGCGCCGCATTCGCGCAACGGCCGACACGTGTATAGGGCTGGTGTGGGGCATGAGTGGACGCACTGCCTTGCAATAGTAGGACGGCTGCTAGAGCTTCTAGCGCAACGCGACCAGGAAGCCGCCGAAAAGAACACGACTGACCGGTGGCGCACTCATCAGCATCGTCATCGAAAGGGCGTCGTGTTTTGTGCGACGATACGGCGCGCGCGCTGAGTAGCAGATGAAAAAATAAATTCTGAGGAAGTGACGAACTGCCTCGGCAGCTGAACGTCAAAGGGCTCACGAAAAGAGAAATAAAGTACTGATAAAAAATGTTAATGTTCTTGTTATTTTTTTACCTAGCTCACAAGGAGCGAATCCAAAACAAAAATACGCTTTAAAAAAGAAAAGAAAAAGCAGACTCGGAAGGAATCCAAGATGATGAACCGGAATGCGATGCATTGTGCACCATTGGATTATAAGCGTTACTTTGGAAGCAGAAACGTTCATGGAACATACTGCTTTTATAATTTCTCCTAGTTCGCATGGAACGAACGTGGACAAAAGGCGTTGACACACCACTGTGCTTATGTATATTTCGGCGTTATTGGGGTTACTTCCTTGTCAGCACTGGTGTCCTGTCGTAGACTTGCTGTTCCAAATATAGCAGATTAGAGAGAGAGAGAGAGAGAGAGAGAGAGAGAGAAGTAAGGGAAGGCAGAGGGATTAACCAAACGCACGTCGGATTTGCTACCCTGCGCTGAGGACAGTGATAAAGGGGTGTACTAAAATGAAAAAAAAATTACACCATCTCCCGCTAAAGGGGATCATGAGGCGATGCGAAGTAACACGGGGGGTGCACACCGCGTTTGAATCGGTTTGACTAGGTGTCGCGTTTGCATCGGTTTAACGCTAGCAGACGCTGCCTGCGTCAGCGTTGTCTCTCGCGGGCGAGGGCGCGTTCTCGTTCCTTGCGAGCTGGTAAAGCGTTCATCGAAGAAAGAGCGTTTCCATAGTCAACGCGCGCCGTTCGGAGAGGAGGAATACCGAGAGGAGAGGAGATGAGACAAGGAGAGGAGGGGGAGGAGGATGCGCATTCGCAGTGCGGGTGTGGACGCCACACGGCGGTTGGAGGGAGGGACATAGCCCGACTATAATCTGCTTCGCATCTAAAATAGAGGAAGAGACAGAGAAGAGCACCAATCACGGACACACTTGCACAAGTACATTGTCCAGAGGCAGTCGCGTAGGCCTGTCGACTTCGTGTACGTCACTAACGCCTTCGTTGCCTTCTGAGCCATCGAAGCGTATGGCCAGGGTCCAAAAACCTTGGCCGGTGAAAACGGCCTCGAGTTCAGTCTGTTGAGTATTACTGGAAGTTCGTAGCTCTGGGTGTCATAATGACAGCAAATACACAGCGCGTGTTCAATTGTTTCATCAGTTCCGCAAAAATCGCAGGTAGTTGTGTAAGCCATCCCAATGCGACGCGAGTATGCCTTTGTAAATGCCACCCTCATATTAGTTCCTTGTTATGATTATGGTCTGAGTCTATTCAACAGGACTCTAAAGAAATAATTTGCATGGATTTTTCTGGAAGCACCGGTGCTGGTATTTCCTGATGATGGGATCAACACTACAATATTGTTCTACAAGTTAGATACAATCTTCGCTTTTTTCTTCAAGTTACACTGGCAAAAGAATTTCATTGCATAATTTGAATTGCATAAATCGTCAAACTGAGAGTTTAGCGTCTGATGGTTATAATTAGCCCGTTTTTAACGACGTTACAGTTTCACATTTCTTACAGTTGTGGATAACTTCTAAAACGACACCTTGAAATTTTGAATATTTTAAGCGTAAGCTGATTCCCTTCTTACTACTCGGTACCTGTCAGCTGGAAGTTCCTGCGGACACTTCTCTTGATCCTTGGCACAGTAACTGCATCTTGCTTAATCGCAAAGGTGCCTTATCGGAAATATCTCAATGAGTTCTATATGGAAGTACTCTTGGTTGAGTAAGCGTGATTTTACAGCGACATAGAAATTAATTTACATGTGATCGCGTTTTGGAATGTATAGTTGCGGATATCGGAAGACAACCTACAAAACGTTCTTGCGCCATTATCTGTCTTTTACTGCCATTTCTAACATAATACCGCAAAAGTAGAGATATAACAACTGCAGAAATTTCAATTTGGTATATTACTCGGAAGAGCAGAATAAATATTGCGATCAAATTAACATGTACTCCCGCCTGAGCTCCACAAACTTTAATAAATTGAAGTCGACTTAAATTTCAGCACCAGTTCGCTCACTTGACATCGCCCTGCTGTCAATTTGGGCTTCTGGAAGTTTCAACACTTTAACCATGAATTCCTGATCAAAGCAACAAAAGGGGGTAAAGGTGGCGTGGCCTCCACAACATATAGTACTTATAGAATCGCTGATAAGGAGTAACTTGATGACAGTAACTACTGCCATCCGAGGTTATACCGAACCATTAAGACGTTTTGGAGAACTGACACCAAGAGAAAAACTCCTAGGTGTCCTCAGCTATCCCACAAGCAAGGTAATGGCGAGTGCAAAGCCCTTTGGCAGTCGAACATCATGTGAATGTAGTTTGTCTTAGTATGTAAAGGTTGACATTCAATCAAGTGTGGTTCATACCGGGTATGAGCCAGATATGATTTTATTATTGTTAATCATGACGCGACTGCCGACCATATCTTCGGATTACTGTCATGACTTATCCGTCATGTTACTCATACATTCGTACACCTCCATGCTAATTTTTTGTATGTACCAAGTGAACGAGATGTGAGTTTTTGACTACTTTTGTTATATGTTTTGTACCATATTTCTTTCCGCCGCTTTTTCAAGTTCACTTTCGTACGGGACATATAAGGGTTCTGCATTTAAAAAAAAAATGATTTCAACTTCTTTTCTATATTGCAGAAGAAACCAACGTTATCAAAGCTACAAGCATCATGAAATTACTTCTGGTTGGTAAGTGACATTGCTCCCTTATATTATATAAAATTTGCGCCTATTATTATTTCAGACTTCCTTAATACACCTTCCACGTGTGTCGAACTATTGAAGTAGTGCAAGAAGAGTGTCTACAAAACTGCCGCATGTTTGAAAACAGTCTTATCAGAAAAAAAATGCCTTACCCTATCGTGAAATAAAATTCAGTTGCAAGTCTGCGCTCGTGACTGTGTCTGGTTTATGTGGTCGTTGGTTTTTCCGTGCAGTTCCTTTTCTTTTGTTAACATGCACCAACTCGCCCAACAACAAGTTCTTCTAAGCAAAGCAAAGCTTGGCCTATGGGTCTTCTTTCTTTCTTTCTTTCTTTCTTTCTTTCTTTCTTTCTTTCTTTCTTTCTTTCTTTCTTTCTTTCTTTCTTTCTTTCTTTCTTTCTTTCTTTCTTTCTTTTTGTTTCCTTCTTTCTCTGTTAAAAAATCCAAAGGATTTATGTTGCTCATATATGTTCACATCTTCGTTTGCCGAGCGTGCACTGAAGAGCGTGCACGTGCTACAGGCGCGCGCTCTGCGCTTCTATACTCGAAGCGCAAGGGAAGAAATGCACGTGCACTGCTTTCACGATACGTTGTCTGTGCACATTAAAGAACCGCAGCTGGTCAAAATTTCCGGAGCCCTCCGCTACGGCATTTCTCTCCTTTCTACCTCTTTCAGTCCCTTTCCCCCACCCCCACGAACGCTTAACCGTGCTCCCGACATGTGCTGCAGAAATTAGCGTCCTCTCCTGAACAGAACCACAATATTTCATGATGACAATTTTAGCGAAAACAACCCCGACGCCAAATTGTGAGGCATGTCAAGGTTCGCTTGAAAAAGAAAAGCCCCAACGCCCGTGTGCAAAACTGCAGTAAAGGAAGAGCAGCTAGAGTCGGGGGAGAGATTAAGGCCCCAACTTGCGGGGAATGTGACCAGAGTGAATAATTTGATGCAGCAGAGAAAGTAATGAACGTGGCGTTGTGGCGGACTTTCGTAGTTATTGCGTTATGCATGCGGCCCAAACTAAAGGAACACAAGCCAGGAAGGGAAGTGCAAACGAACAACCAATTTATTGTCAGATGGTTTTAAACAAGTGAGTGAATTGAAATGCTCCGATGATAATTTTTGTTGTTTTCACCAGGTCGCAAAGCTTCAGGGATGATGGATAAGGGTATATGTATGCCGATAGAGATATCTTGTTGATTAGACCAACAACAGAAGAACGCACTGCTCTTGTAGTGGAGGCCTAAATGCGTAAAATGGAATACGTAATGCTATTCAGTTTTGGTCCTCCCTAATTGGTCAATTCTGCTCGCCAAGGCGGTATGGAGCAATCCCTGACCAATCTCAATTATATGATTCGTCAGTCTTGCCTTGACAAGCAGAACTAACCAATCAGGGTGGACCATGACGGAATAGGATTCCGCAATTCGTTTTACGGTATATTTATTTATTTATTTATTTTTACATACTGCAGCCCAATTTGGGCTATCGCAGGAGTGGATTTTTTTATACATGAGCACACACAAGAATACAACTCTGAACAACAAACAAGAATAGAACTCTCAATAAACAAATTCCAAATCAATACATTAATGCAAAAAATTACAATTCAAACAAATCGCGAATCAATACATTCATGCAAGAAATCTTCTAAAGGCAATGATCTAGTTGACCCAGGTAATACATTCCATATTTCTATAGTGTGCGGGAAAAAGCTGAATTTAAATAGGTTAGTACGTGGATGGAATGGTGTCAGGTTGAGCTTGTGGCTATTCCTTGTGGATTTCAGTTTATCAGGAGACAGATATTCGTTAGTTAATGCGTAGCGTGGAGTATTAACAAGAATATGCAGCAACTTTAGGCATTCGAGATCGCGTCGCTCAGACAAGGTTTGCAGATCTAGCGTAGCAAGTTGAGAGGAGGGTGAGAAATTCCAGTCGTACCGGCGGAAAATGAAACGGATGGCTTTCTTCTGAACGGATTCTAGTGTACTGATGTCCGATTTTTTATGAGGGTTCCATACGGGGCAGGCATATTCAAGGATGGGACGGATGAGCGATTTATACGTTAGCAACTTTGTTTCGCGTGGAGCATCTTTTAATGTACGATTTAGGTAGCCCAGTTTCTTTAAAGCTTTATTGCAAGTGTATTCGATGTGTTTAGACCAAGACATATTAGGTGTGAAGATGAGGCCTAGGTATTTATATTCGGACACACGTGAAAGAGAGTAGCCATTGAAAGAGTAATCAAACAATGAAACGGAGCTGCGTTTACAGAAGGAAAGAGCAACTGTTTTAGTAAAGTTTATGTTCATTTGCCATGTGTCACACCATCTGCAAAATTGTGCAAAACAATCATTAAGTAAATTGTGGTCATCATTGGTATTAATTACATTATATAAGACACAATCATCAGCGTAAAGGCGGATTTTCGCAGGCACATAATTGGGTAAATCATTTATGTACAATAAGAACAAAAGTGGTCCCAGGACTGAACCCTGGGGGACTCCGGATGATACATTCACAACAGACGAGTTTGAAGAATTAAAAGAAACGAACTGAGAACGGTTGTTTAAAAAGCTAGCAATCCAGTCAACTAAGGAATAATTGTTAAGAACAGCGTGAAGTTTGTGCAGAAGTTTAGAATGTGTAACAGTGTCGAATGCTTTTGAAAAGTCAATGAAAATTGCATCAATTTGGTAACCAGAGTCTAGAGCATGCGAAATGTCGTGAGAAAATTCTACAAGCTGGGTTGTTGTACTAAAACCTTGGCGAAAACCATGCTGGACATTACTTAGGATGTTATTATTTTCAAGAAACCTCATGATATGCTTAAAGATTATGTGTTCTAAAAGTTTACATGATTGAGACGTTAATGAAATCGGGCGATAGTTTAATGGTGACTGCTTGCTGCCAGATTTATGCATAGGAAGAATTTTCGCTAACTTCCAAGCTGAAGGAACAGTTGAGGTGCATAAGGACTTTTGAAAAATTACGGTCAAGTAGCGGCTGGTCCACTCACAATATCTAACAAGAAAAATATTAGGAATGCCATCAGGACCAAGAGATTTCTTATTTCCCAAGTGCAAAATTAGGTTCGTAACACCGTCGAGAGATACGGAAATATCACTGACTGACTTATTTGAACCATGGTGAAAGCTAGGGATATCTAAGTTGTCAGTTGTGAATACAGATTGGAAGTATTCATTGAACGCGTTGGAAATGGTTGAGGGGTCACTACAGGGAACGTTATTTATAACAACTGTATTTGTGGCAGTTGAGGTGGGTAAAATAGAAGCCCAAAATTTTTTAGGGTTGCTTTTCATTAAATCTTGCAATGTAACTTTGAAATAGAAGTCTTTCGAGGAATTAATTTTGATCCGAAGTTCTTCTTGGGCGAGGTTAAATTCCTGTATTTTAAGAGGGCCACCATTTCTTTTTAAACGCCTCAGTCTAGCAACACGACGCGATAGGTGAAGTGTATCACGCGATATCCAGGGAAGGTGGGGGTTTTTCTTTTTCGTTTTTAATGGGACAAAGCGCTCAATACAAGTTGCCACAGTCTTTTCAAAAGAAGCCACCAAGGAATTCACATCATTACATTCGCTTAGGCATTCGAAATCGTCAAAAGAGTCTGACAAAAAGTCAAAAACAGACGCGTCGTCGGCTCGTGAAAAATCGGGAAATGTAGAATAAACAAAGTGGTTGGTACGAACAGGAACAGAAATTGATACCAGAACGGCCTTGTGGTCTGAAATACCTTCAACAACTTCGCATTCATAACCATTGTCTAAGAGGAAAGGACGAACAAAAACTAAATCTAAAACTGCATCACCTCGTGTGTTAGTTTCAACAATCTGTTTTAAACAAAAATAGAGTGAGAAGTCTAACAGAACTTTGCTGATTTCTACATCATAGCCTGTGAGCGATAGAGATGGCCACAAAATACCTGGAGTGTTGAAATCACCCAGGCATATCAAGCTGGACGTAGATAAGAAGCGCTCGTGCATGAAAGTTGTTAAAGCGAGCAGCTGATCTATGTTAGATGATGGCGAGCGGTAGATTACACCAAAAACTATGGAAATGCTTCCAAAAAATACCTTGCACCAAACAGATTCGGTATCAGGTGGACTGGGTATAACTGAAAATTTAAGATCAGACCGTAAAAATAGTGCAACACCCCCTCCCCTGCCATGACGTCTGTCAGTTCTGACGACTGTGAAACCTGGGGGTGTTACTTCGCTATCGTATATTTGATCATTTAACCAAGTTTCTGTTACGCCAGCTATGTGCGGTGAATGGGCCGGTGATAAGTGAAAGAAAATTTGGAAACTTGTTGACTAAGCTTCTGGCATTAACATTTAAGATGCGCAAGGGCTCGCCAGGATCATTCCCGAGGCGTCAAGGAACATTAGTGGGGACATTAGAAGAAGCTTTTGCTGGGCGAGAATGAATCCTAATGAGGGTGTTAGTGTCATCGTTCCAGTTGTACCTAACTTGATCTACAAACACATGATCAAAACTTAAGCGTACAATGGAGCCGTTATCCCGAAAGGGTTGTGTTGCTTCCCATAACCTCTTTCTGATTGTTCGTACGCGCGATGAATAGTCTTCGGAAATGCGAAAGTTAGACCCTTTAAGTTTGTAGCCGTTTTTAAGGACAGTTGTTTTTTCGCGATAGTCGAGCAGCTTTATGATAATGGGACGCGGTCGATCGGCTTGCCTACGTCCAATCCTGTGACACCTTTCGATATTAGGGCAATCAATTTGCAGATTTCCTTTGAACCATTCGGAAAGGTTAGACAGAAGAAGGTCAGGGGATTCATCTGGTGTCTCAGCGAGGCCATGCAGCAGCAAGTTATTGCGACGAGATCGGTTCTCTAGGTCATCATTCCGCATAGCGAGTTGATTGATTTTGATTTGTAGCTGCTGAATATCGCTGTTCACTTTGTTGCCGACAGCTGTAGAAGGCGTGACGGGAAGAGATTCTAATGCGGAGACGCGAGTCTCCAAAGCATCAAACCTAGAATTGACAACTTCATGATACTTCTTCATATCAGCTATATCTTGCGATATACGTTGCTGACCCTTAATTAATTCGGTAAGCATTTGAGTCACTGAAGACAAGTCAGCATCCGCAGCATCAAAATCACTCGTCTCATCGACAGAGGACGAACCACGTAAACGAGTGTTAGCCTTGTTTAACTTAGGAGGCCCCGGGTTCAATTCTACATCACCGCACAAGAGAAGCCTGCTAACGCAGACAATAAGGTCAGAACATAATGATAGAATATCAGAGGTACATGTGAAACTGTGTGGGCGAGACAACAGCAGCAGGAAGCGATTATCTGAACGAATGCACTTGGCATTCTTAAAGTAACATACCTGCGTAAAAAGCAGAAAACGGTTCAGCATTCTGCCAGCGCTGCTGTAACGTCCCAAAACCAGTTCTGATTCTGAGAGACGCCCGTAGTGGAAGGGCTCCAGAAATTTCGACCCCACCTGGGGTTCTTTAACGTGCACTGACATCGCACAGAACACGGGCCTACAACATTCCGCCTCCATCCGAAATGCAGCCGCCGCAGCCGGGGTTCGATCCCGCGACCCTCGGATCTGTAGCCGAGTACCATAGCCACTAGACCACCGTGGCGGGGCTATCTGATACATAGATGACGACATCTAGAAAATTCGCTGGTGCATTCATAAGCAATAAAATTTTAGCCATCCAAGACTTTCAGATAGCTACAGTTCTACATGTATAGCCGCCTAAAAGATAGGCCACATGTCAAAAATTTCATTCCTTTGCTCTAACTAAATTATTAAGATGTCTTCGTTAATTAGCCGAGTGCTCATTCTGTTTTCGTGTGCTAACAGCTTGCGCTTCTGACACACGGCATTGCCTTTACTTTAGTGGCAATGAGTGGTGGTTATATGTAAGATGTTTTGCTTATAAATGCAATGTTAACATGCTTCGTTGCGAAACAAGCGCGCTGCAGCTGCAAAACACATTGAGCATGTTTTACATTTTGTATTAAAAAAAATAAAACGTCATTTGCTTTTCTGGCAGCAACGTACATTTTCTTTTCGTTGATTTTTTTCGCAGTGCTACTTGGTGTTGCCTCCGCGCACCCTGGCGTCAGGGTAAGCAACTTTACTACCCTACGTTATGTTTAGACTGCCCGATGTAAAATATTCCGTGAGCAGTGATTGTTCGCAAAACAATGAAAATTTCATTTGCATCTTGTAGTGAAACGTTTGGCGCTTTCAACTTTCGCGATGTTACCTTGTTTGGACGCTGCACTTCGGCTTAGGAGAGACCCTGGTCTTAGAAAGGGCGTTAATTATGAGGCTTTTTCGTAATCACAATTCAACTCCTACTTCATCGTCCAGAGTGTATACTTGCATTTATGTATTTTCTTTTCGAGCTTCTATCAAAATAAATGCCTTGTTTTTTGTTTTTTTTTTTTGCTTACCATGTAGCCAATCGCTAAACATAGCATCCTTCGTTATTACTGTTTTGTTTATTATAAGTTATGCCAACAAAATTTAATAAATAAATAAATAAATAAATAAATAAATAAATAAATAAATAAATAAATAAATAGGGTAGACTGTACATATGGCCTACCTAAAAATATTAGCACCATGTAGCAAATAGGGGACTTTACAGAAGGCAGAAAGTGTGTTTGCACAATTTGATCTTGTGAGGACAGCTTGTAATCTGTGTATAGCATCAAATACTGCAGGTACGCTTTAGATAGGCCATCTCATTTTGTTTTAGTTATATAAAAGGAATGTAGTTGAATGAAAACACAACGAGGTGGCAAAGAAATATTCATAGAGAAGTAAAGTAAAAAAGAATAAATATTAAATACATATGTGCAAATGCAGATGGCTTGGTGACGTAACTGGCACATCATAAGCTTAACAATACTCGCACGAAATTAAAAGAGCGTCACAAAAAAAATAGTATGATACGAAGCATTTTCTTTAGTAAGACTCAAATAAGACTTGCAAAAAGAGTGTAGCAAATGTAGGTGGCTTAGCGTAAGCATTTGTATTACTTTTAAGTTTTCCTGCAGCTACTACAGACAGTGAGTACGTTCCAGACACGCCTGCATTCAGATATTTCGGCGCTATCATGATTCAAATGTGAAAACATTCAGCATCATCCGAGTGTTCTTCCAAATATTTTTAAAATTTGCTTTTTGGTCGTTTGCTGCGCTTGCTCTTCGCTCCTCGCTTGAGAACACTACAGGGCAGGCATTCCTACATCGAGTTGTTTACGTGCGCAGCGTCGGCGCGAGGCGTACGCGCTGCCAGACGGCGCGGAGCTCCTGCTTGGCAGCGTCAAGACGACGTTCAAGTGCCCCGGCGACGGCTACTTCGCGGACATGGACAACGACTGCAAGGTGTTTCATATTTGCCACGACGTGCTGGGACCGCAGGGTGCCGCCGACCATGAGATGCAGCACTTCAGCTTCCTGTGCGGCAACCAGACCGTGTTCAACCAGTTGAGCTTGACTTGTGCCTACGAGGACGACGCGGTGCCCTGTCAGAACGCGAAGG
The DNA here is from genome assembly GCA_013339685.2 of Hyalomma asiaticum. Classification (NCBI taxonomy): domain Eukaryota; kingdom Metazoa; phylum Arthropoda; class Arachnida; order Ixodida; family Ixodidae; genus Hyalomma; species Hyalomma asiaticum. The sequence continues at coordinate 257,656,841 of CM023481.1, forward strand.
ATTTCTACTACCTGAACACCAGGATCGGTGACCCCACCGAGGATTTCTTGACCGACAACGACATCCAGCGCGCTGTGCCTCTGGTGCCGACGCTCCATGCTCATGCCGCGGCCGCTGCTCTTACAGCCGGTCCCGCCCAAGGACCTCCTGCTCCGGGTCCAAGCGTTTCCCTTAGGGCGCCTCCTGCTGGGCCCCCGAGTAGGATTCCGCCCAGAGGTCTGGGTCGCGGTGCGGCTGCGTCCGAAGTCAAGGAAGTAACGGTGACGGCGCCGCCGACTACATCGCAGCCAGCGCCGAGCACGACACTCAAAGAGGAGTAGAGGCAGCAGTTTCGACGCCCTCTATGTCAATTTCATCGTATGCTCTCCTCACGCGAACATATCTCCATTTTTTTACGATGTATTGTCGTCCCAGTGTGCCTTCATAGATATTGGCCTTCCTCTTGCTCCCTCCGCTCTGCATCTTGTTCCGGTCGTCCCAACTAGTGTAGCCAGTGCAACGCCTTGTCCTGATTGTTATTTCCTATTCCTTACGCCATCGCTTAAATCATGACGCGTTCCAGGGATGACTGTGATACTTTGCTCCAGCTTACGGTTTCTTGATCAATATGAGAGCTTCCAGCCGTATGCCGCTGTCGCAGTTACTAGAAGCGGCAGTATTTCGCTTAAATTTAGTGATTCAATGTGAAAAATCTCAAACATGTACAGAAGCTGTTAGAAGGGCCGCGCAGACTTATCGACGGTCTTTATAGTTCAACGAAATCGTCGTTACGAAGTTAAAACATTATTGTAGATACCTTAATAATAAACTGTTATATACTACCCTAGCGATGCCTGTGTTGCTGAGAACAAAATTAAAAATGCGGTGTTTTGACGTGAGTCATCGATAAGGAATAAATGTTCTTTCAGTATAACAACGGTGTCACGTTGTCTTGTTTTTTACAGATGGTTATTTGCAACTGGAGACAGTTAAATATGTGTTTTTTTTTTCTGAAGCATTGTTTAGTTTCTTCACTATTGTGTAAAGGAGAATGCAAATACTGCAGCTGCTGTTGGGCTAGCAAGAAAAGGCAAGTAAGTGCCGCGTTACGTGTCATCCGTCAAGAAACCCAAACCACCGGATAACAGCAGTTACTGTGATTGTTACACTAACGAAAAAAAATTAATAAGTTCATTCGCAAAGTGTGCAGTCAAGAACGCCGTATGATACACATGATAACGCCGCCAAATAAAGAACATTCAGCATCATCCGAGTGTTCTTCCAAATATTTTTAAAATTTGCTTTTTGGTCGTTTGCTGCGCTTGCTCTTCGCTCCTCGCTTGAGAACACTACAGGGCAGGCATTCCTACATCGAGTTGTTTACGTGCGCAGCGTCGGCGCGAGGCGTACGCGCTGCCAGACGGCGCGGAGCTCCTGCTTGGCAGCGTCAAGACGACGTTCAAGTGCCCCGGCGACGGCTACTTCGCGGACATGGACAACGACTGCAAGGTGTTTCATATTTGCCACGACGTGCTGGGACCGCAGGGTGCCGCCGACCATGAGATGCAGCACTTCAGCTTCCTGTGCGGCAACCAGACCGTGTTCAACCAGTTGAGCTTGACTTGTGCCTACGAGGACGACGCGGTGCCCTGTCAGAACGCGAAGGACTTCTACTACCTGAACACCAGGATCGGTGACCCCACCGAGGATTTCTTGACCGACAACGACATCCAGCGCGCTGTGCCTCTGGTGCCGACGCTCCATGCTCATGCCGCGGCCGCTGCTCTTACAGCCGGTCCCGCCCAAGGACCTCCTGCTCCGGGTCCAAGCGTTTCCCTTAGGGCGCCTCCTGCTGGGCCCCCGAGTAGGATTCCGCCCAGAGGTCTGGGTCGCGGTGCGGCTGCGTCCGAAGTCAAGGAAGTAACGGTGACGGCGCCGCCGACTACATCGCAGCCAGCGCCGAGCACGACACTCAAAGAGGAGTAGAGGCAGCAGTTTCGACGCCCTCTATGTCAATTTCATCGTATGCTCTCTCACGCGAACATATCTCCATTTTTTTACGATGTATTGTCGTCCCAGTGTGCCTTCATAGATATTGGCCTTCCTCTTGCTCCCTCCGCTCTGCATCTTGTTCCGGTCGTCCCAACTAGTGTAGCCAGTGCAACGCCTTGTCCTGATTGTTATTTCCTATTCCTTACGCCATCGCTTAAATCATGACGCGTTCCAGGGATGACTGTGATACTTTGCTCCAGCTTACGGTTTCTTGATCAATATGAGAGCTTCGAGCCGTATGCCGCTGTCGCAGTTGCTAGAAGCGACAGTATTTCGCTTAAATTTAGTGATTCAATGTGAAAAATCTCAAACATGTACAGAAGCTGTTAGAAGAGCCGCGCAAACTTATCGACGATCTTTATAGTTCAACGAAATCGTCGTTACGAAATTAAAACATTATTGTAGATGCCTTAATAATAAACTGTTATATACTACTCTAGCGATGCCTGTGTTGCGGAGAACAAAGTTAAAAATGCTGTGTTTTGACGTGAGTCATCGATAAGGAATAAATGTTCTTTCAGTATAACAACGGTGTCACGTTGTCTTGTTTTTTACAGATGGTTACTTGCAACTGGAGACAGTTAAATATGTGTTTTTTTTTTCTGAAGAATTGTTCAGTTTCTTCACTATTGTGTAAAGGAGAATGCAAATACTGCAGCTGCTGTTGGGCTAGCACGAAAAGGCAAGTAAGGGCAGCGTTACATGTCATCCGTCAAGAAACCCAAACCACCGGATAACAGCAGATACTGTGATTGTTACACTAACGAAAAAAAATAATAATAAGTTCATTCGCAAAGTGTGCAGTCAAGAACGCCGTATGATACACATGATAACGCCGCCAAATAAAGAACATTTGATCATATTTATTTGCTGCCAGACGTAAAAGCAGAAGAGCAAGAAACGTATGCAAATATAACGAAACCAACAGATTGTTGGATTAGCACCCATATTCATTAGTGAAAATTGACGCAATGGAATGGATTCAAAACAACGACGGGCTGCTTCACCCAATACTGCACTCTTTTGCAAGAGGGAGAGAGGTAAGAAAAAAAAAAACAAGAAACGGAAACAATCACACGTCAGGTCAATACACCACGGAGACCTTGTTGACCATCGTAGTGTCTTTTCTAACTTGGTGCACAAGTCACAAGGTAGCTGGACCGCTCGCAGTCCACCAAAGGGTACGGCCTCCTACATTAGCGAAAATTCAGGCGAATATAGAAGCTGCTGGTCTGCATACACACGATACTGGATCACAATTCCTTAGGACAGTGAGGGATTCTTGTGTGTCTTCGCAAAAGATACACTCCCGAGTCATTCTTGCACTACACTTGTTGACCATACGCATATTCAACATATGCATTACAGATCTGGTTAACTGCCCCACTGGAAACGTCCCCTTCCGTATTCCAGTAGTTCCAGATTTTCCATACGAAGTCCGTAAACGTTCCATATATTTGCCCCACTGTAATGCCAATTGGCGCTGTGGGTAATTAAATAAATAAATAAATAAATAAATAAATAAATAAATAAATAAATAAATAAATAAATAAATTTTCCACGTGTTTCCACATGACTCTTACGGAAACATGGAATAATTGGAAGGACCATACGGAGCGCTTCAATAGGTTGGGTCCTAGGAAACCAAGGGATAGAGGGCGATGGAGGAGTTCGTGCCTCAGCTCGCCAATCCTATCACCAAACAGCTCACGAAAGAGCCTGAGGCCTATTTCTCCAGAAGTATCAGAGCAGAACACTGAAAGCATCTCCGTAATCGCCTAATAAGATCCGAAAAACATTATTTATCTGAGTATTCTTTCCACAAATACACGCGTGAGATCACAGTAACGCTCAACCAGACACACATACTTTACGCTACCAAGAGATGTTGCGGCCCACGACAATAAAAATAGCTCAAACAGCCCGCACTGCTTGTCCCACAGCCACCCCACCGCGAGAGCTGCGCCCTACACTGTGGCCGCAGATCTAGGTTAACACAAAACACACGTCAGTGCGTTTATACAAAGGATTTCGGCACGAAGACCAAGGTTCAAGCCGCCTTCCGACCTAGACTGGATTAGTTCAGAAGTAAGGATTTCCCAATCTCTCTATTTCTCTCGAATTAATCACTGGCACCTTTATGCGATAGCAGTTTCGGGCGTACTGAGTGACAACCCTTCATACATTATCCATGTAGGGCCGAGGAATCTCGTCCTGGTACTGTGAAAAAAAAAAAAAAAAAGACCATGCGCATTCGTATCCAACATGTTGGGCCTGAAAAGACCTGCTTATGGCCTGATTCCAGCTATAGTTTGCGCGAAGTCTAATGCATTGCACTATGCACAGCCCTTTTGTTGCCATGCCTTTAACCAAAACCCTGAGCGGGCCCACGGAACTATTGTAGTGGTGAAGTCCTAGACAGATCCAAGGGTAGGGCCTAACTCTTGCCCTTACGCAGTGCTTTAGTGACTGTGACATGCTGCTAACAACCAAGCTTCACTGGTTGGATGCCTAATTACCTGACTATTTTTAAAGGGAGGCACAATGTGAACAGGAAACAGTTGTGCCTATAGGTTTGATGCGGAGAAACCATTCATGGCTTGAAAGCTTCGTATGCCAGATGCGAGAGCGGCTAGATTTATTGTGCCGAAACAATACAGAGGCCACGGTCGACGGTGCTCTTAAGGGCCCGAATTTAATTTTGACAACTCTGAAATATTCACCGTGCATCCAAAGCTACAAATAAGGTCTTTATTTTTCCTTTTAAATGCGACAGCACCATAGTTGGAATGCATAAGTTGTGGGCCATAGTATAACTGAAAATATGGGACAGTTCAAGAGACAGTGACGTCTAACACAAAGCCATAAAACGCTAGTTGTCACAAAAATAGAATAAGGAAAATGGCGCTAGACACAGGCACCAGATTTTTCGACTTATGCACAAGCGAAGTACCAACTGGATTCTGGTATAGTGGTTAGAGCATTTGTCGAGTGTGCTGGGAGACAGAGGCTTGATCCCACCATCAGTAACACATTTCGTTATAGCACTGAAGGCGGAAATCACCAACACTAGGGTACCGTAACAGAAAACTTCAAAGCAAGAAACTGTTGGAAGTTGAGCGGCCTCTGTCCTCTTCTCAGTCCGCTCATGTCTCTTGCGCTGTTACGAAATCGTAATCATGCTATACCAACACGCCCAATCCCACACTCTTCTGAAAAAAAGTTGAGGTGCGAAGGTCCCTACAGACGCGAATACTCGCATAATCGTCACAATTTTTACCATATAGTAGAAATTTATCGTGTAAGGTTCTGGCTTAACCATATTTTTCAGCACTAGAATTGGGTCGTATACAGCCGGCCATTGACACGGTCGCGTGGAGTTCGATAGCATAGAATAGGACGCAGACGAAAGGCCGCATATAAGTGATTCGAAGCCCTTGGTTGCATTTATTGGTCAGCAGTAAAAGAAACCGGAGAATTTCGGGTATTTTTTGGACGCGCTGTCCCGAAGCATTGAATCTGACAGCTCAATATATATATATATATATATATATATATATATATATATATATATATATATATATATATATATATATATATATATATATATATATATATATATATATACGGTGGTCTAGTGGTTATGGTACTCGGCTGCTGATCCAAGGGTCGCGGGATCGAATCCCGGCCGCGGCGGCTGCATTTCGATGGAGGCGAAATGTTGAGGCCCGCGTGCTGTGCGATGTCAGTGCACGTTAAAGAGCCCCAGGTGGTCGAAATTTCCGGAGCCCTCCACTACGGCGTCTCTCATAATCAGAGCTGGTTTTGGGATGTTAAACCCCACAAATGAATCAATATATATATATATATATATATATATATATATATATATATATATATATATATATATATATATATATATATATATATATATATATATATATATATAACGAAAGGGAAGGGGTCAAGGGTTCATTTATTTGTTAGAAACAAGTGAATGAACCAGCAAACATTGCAGCCTAGGAAAGCATAGTCGAAGTTATTCAAACTCCTAATTGTGGTATTGCAATATTGAAGTAAGTAGAAAGGAATTAAAGTGGACGAAAAGACAAACCTGTGGCTCTGCCTAACACTCCTCGGCATTACATATACATAAATACCCAATAAAGTGGACGGAGGGACAACCGCCGTCGTAGCTCAGCGGTAGAGCATCGGATGCGTTATCCGTACGAAGGTCGCGGGTTCGGTTTCCACCGAAGGCAGGTTTGTCTCTTCGTCCACTTTAATTCACTTCTACTTACTCCAAAATTACAATACCGCTATTAGGAACCTGAATAACTTCCTATGCTTTCCTAGGCTTCAATGTTTGTTGGTTCATCAAATTGTTTCTAACAAATCGAGCCCTTGACCCCTTTCCTTTCGTTGTATGTATGTATGTATGTATGTATGTATGTATGTATGTATGTATGTATGTATGTATGTATGTATGTATGTATGTATGTATGTATGTATGTATGTATAACGGTAATGACAGAGCTGACAAAATCCACCATTTTTTTTTAGTATATGTTAAACGACACCCTGAAATGGCACAAAGCAGCACTCTGCGCCTTATGAACGAATAAACAGGTACCATATTTGTTTTTTCTAGTCGCAGCGAATATAAAACAACGTCATTGGCTACCGCCTGCGTAGTATGCCCTAGCTCGCTCGTTGCGCACACTGCGTGAATTGAAGTGGTGATAGCGCAGCGTCTTTCACTACACTACATGAATGAGACAGCCGCCAGGACTGCATGCACCCGCCCATTCCCTTCACGGAGGAGGTATCCCTATATATTAACGGCTCGAGATCGTGCCTTGCACACGTTAGCAGCGACACAAATCATTCGGCCCGAGAACGGTGCGCGACGTGTGCGCGAACAGCAGTTCCACCGCACGCGCAAACTCGACCCGCCCTCTGCGAGAAATGCGGCAGACAACGCACGGCGGCTGCCCGGCGGGCTTCGTCAGCAGCTCTTCTCCGTGGGCGTCCAAGCCGAGTGGGGCAACGTGACATTCCGGATGTGGCGACCTTGCACGCTGCCTCCCTGCTCGGCTGTATACGCCAACTCTATTCGCTTTGCCAATAAAGCATCCAGGTACAAAAGGGAGCGCGCAGTGCAGTCCCGAGCGTGACAGACGATGTGGCTGAGCGGCCTCGGTCGCTGCCGTGATTAATGCCGTTCGCTCTCCTACCGACTCGCCATCCGCTTTCCTTTTTCGCCTCTTTTCGCCTCAGTTTCCGTTCAGGCAATCACGAGGAGGACAAAAACCATTCGTATTCGTCGCTGAGGTGCACAGGTTGGCTCGCTGTAGCTGAGCTTACATAACGTTTTTTAACTTCTTTATCTCACTCCAGTCGCTTCTCGCGATACGGAAGATGCTGCGGAACATCTTACTCCTCGACAGCCAGTCAGCAAATTCTCATCGGCTGTCTTCCCCTGTTGACATATTATAAAGTGGCAGCCGTAAGATTATCAGAAGTCCGGGAGTCTCGAGGCACGCCGTCACGGGTCAGCGGAGGGTCAGAGCGGCTAACTTATTGAGTGGTCGCGGCAGCTACAAGTACGCCGACTGTTTCATCCGGCTTTTTGCCGATGGACGGCTCGATAGCGCGATAGACGCCATATCATCTGCCCGGGTATTCGCGGTAGAATCTAGGTCACAGATGTCTCGAATGAAACATGGGGCGTTGCCAGTGCGTCCCTCTCTATACGAGGATCTCTTTAAAGAGAGCGAAAGCTGCCGGCGACAACATCTCTCGCTCGGTGAGTAGGAGACGGGTCCGGAGAGCGTCACTTTCTCTTTCAATCGGTATGCCGGTTTCGGCACTCCCGACCTCGCAATCTTGCAGCCGCTCTTGAAAAGCGTCACGCTGCAACTCGGCAGTGTGTAGCGAGATTGTATATCTGGGTGTTCCGATTCCCCGCATTGCTTTTGGATGAGACGACACCTGCGTACAGTTGTCTCATTCTATTGGTTCTAGCATGTAATTGATGATTGTATGCGGCTGTAGTGGCCAGCAACAATGGTAGCAGTTTGTTAACAGAACAGTGCGCATCATTTGCATCACGTTGTTCCATGACGTTGATCGTACAGAGGGAGCTGCTACAGATGCTGTTTGTTGAATGTCAGCTTCTTAGGGGATTCACAGTATAATACAAAATTCTTTTGTTAGACATGAGAAATAAAAACGGCAAAGGAAAGGAAAGCTCATAAGCGGCGAATGCTGGTAGCTCAAAGTCATAAAAAATGAAAGTTGACGGCCGCCTTTCAGTTATTACTAGCACAATAAATGTATGCCTCCCCTACCGTTTCACAATTGCCTCACAGTTGCCGTGCGTCCTGTCGGTTTTCTGTGGCACTACATGCTGTAAGACCGAACATTGTATCGGCATTATAAGTTTGCGAGTGTTTTCTGCACATCTTGTTGACAAAAAAGATGATAATACGGTAAGCAGAAACGCACATATCGGATATAAAGTTCTTCCGAAAGGACATTTTACACCACAAGAATCAATCGTTAAAAACGATGGTGAAGAGGGAATGTCGCTGCAGTCTCCATCGACATTCCCTCTTCTCCACCGTTTTAACGATCTGTTTATCGAATCAAGCCTCATCTTCCCCTGAGCTTCTATTGCAGTTTGGATTTATGCTCCAAGGTAACGTATGTACCCGGCTTTCAGAAAGAGAAGGACATTTTAAAAAGAAAAAGAAAGAGAAGAATGAAAAGCGGATACTTTATACGTAGGATTGTTCGTATTCTGGTTTTACCCGATTCTTACATCTCCTGCTTTCTCCCTGTTTTTGTTCTTTTTTTTTTTAGTTTCTGTGCAAGTACCGCTATTCTTTTTTCTAGCGCTGTGCGAATTTTGCGTTGCACCCGCGCTATCGATTCCCTGCTTCGGTACAACTTAGACAGATCCTGTTGGCTGAAGTGAACTCCAGAGGCCTACAGTTCGTTTCACAAGCTGCTTACAGCACTGTGGCCGCTACACGGCTCTCGACCAATCGCCTTGCGAGCTGATGGCAGCAGCGATGAGGAGAAGACTTCAGCTGAGGTATGCTCAAAGATCGGATCCGACTTGTCTTGGATGAAGACGAGCATATTGAGCATGAAGTTACAATGCGCGTTAACAAGGACGTGCAAAGCGTCGATGGACTGTTTTTCGGAACTAAAATATTTATTTTCATAGAAATTCGCAATGTTCATTGCTGCCATCATTACTTGTCATCCCCATACAAAGTTTCGGGATATTTAGAGTATCTGCTAGAAAAACCGGATGTCACCCTAGAACACACTTGAAAAAGACCCCTAGGTTTAACGCGTGAGCTTTAAAGAGCTTGCGATACCCTCTGACAAATAAACAAAAATGAAGAAAACGAGCGTATTGTATTACTTTAGCACATTTGTATATTTAACCCGAAAGAACCAGACTGTCGCAATGGTCCCACAAAAACCCGATTTCTCCATGATTATCAGCCTGAAAAATAGCACCCAATTTTTACTCCCCAAGTTCTGGAAACAAAAAAACAGAAACAAGAAAACAACAACTCTATTTATTCGCGCATCCCCTTCCTACCTCTTGATGCACTGGTGCGGTGAAGGGTAGAAAAAAAGCTCTTGGGTAGCATTTCCCAAGGCTAGCTACATTTTTAAAAAGTTTTAAACACTCCACGGGGAGATGTGAGCCCAGATGAACTGCTCAAATTTAAGGGGAAGCGAAACCTTTGGGTTTTGTTCGTGTTGACACTGTTGCCAAGTCTGCGTCTGTGCGTTTGTAAGGTAATGTACACAGTGTACCTTACCGGCTCATTAGAGTTACGCACACAGAAGCAGCGACACCGCTTCCATGCAGATAGGCATAATTTACGAGGTTTACCGTGGACCTAAACTTCTCAACACTGGTTTAGAAGATGTACAAGCAAGCTCCTTCAGCGTTGGCGACTTCGAATGGAACAAGTGTTTCTTTACAGCATCATTAATCAAGACAGCCTCCAGAGAAGAAGCCGAGAAACGCTTGCCTAAAGCCCTCGTTCTCCCTCTTCATTATTTTACCGTGCAGATAAGCAGGCTAATGAAATGGCTCGTCTCACATTTCGTAGCCTACTCAGAACACTGCGAAGGCGGAGTGAAACGCAGAGATCGCGGCCTAGGAGTAATAGCCAGATGATAAAAGAGAATGAGGGAAGGAAACGTGAGCAGAATTCGTGCATGCGTGCGGCCCTGCAGCACTGGACAAGGAAGGGGGTGAATGCACCCCCCCCCCCTTTCCCTGCTTACCACCACCCTTTTCAATTTTTACTGATTCCATGTGTATATATCGATGCACACATAGAAGCATACGCACGACCATACATTAAAGGGGTGAGAACTCTGCCCTTTCCATCTTCCTCCACGAAATAAAATCCGGCTACGCCTCTGGCGCTTGCATACATATGCCAGTCGTCCACAAGAACCACAAAATTGCTTTCACTGGCATGTGGCACTTGGAAGCTCCTGCACTTCTTGTGTCAAAAAATAAATAAATCGCAAAAATATGGACATGGGTCCATATACAGACATGAATGCACAAACTACAGGCAAACTATCAGCAGGGAACCGCCGACTTACATGGAAACTATAAAAAGGTATAGAACCGACAATGGTGTCACGCCGTATATGGAAAGAGACATAGAATTACGGTTTAAGAAGAACCAGTGACAGAGCCCATAAATCTTACACGCGCTGTCACTGCGACATTAGGAAAAACAAACAATCTAAATTCGAAATTTTAAGTGCCTATGTGCTCTGTATGGCGTTTCCAAACTGCCGTCGGATCCTTTTATGCATTTGTTTGGTCGGTGAACTACATTTTGCAAAAACCAACTGTAGGATCATTCGTGCTTGATGCTCTGCACGCGGCACACGCGCACCAGACCGACCACTTGAATGACCCGTGCAAACGCTTAAAGTTCAGAAGTGCTGTTTTGAGAGCGCTAATTGCGGGTTGTCGCTCGTGGAATGCCGTTCGCAGTGGAGCCACAGAGTGGAGGCGGTAACAAAGGTGCGCGGACACAACACTCTTAAAAAAAAATGTTAGTAGTACTAACTTTGCTATAGTCAATGCTTCGCACCGCATTCATTGCCTAGTTATAATGGTAGGTGGTAATTGCCAAGTGAGCAAATTTGCTGTCATGACACTCGCTGCTTACAACTACTACCTACAGGGAAGGAAAGTCCCTGTATTAACGCATTTAACATAGGTTGTACAGAAACTTTACAGGAAGATGGTAACACAAAGTTCGTAATATATTAGTATAATGCAGTCACTTCCTTGTTAGTACGATTTATAATACTAGCGAAATATAATTACTGAAAAATAGGTTTACACCTATTCGCTTTGCAGGTGGCATTCGCAGTGCCATAATTAACGGTTTTTATAAGAGCATAAGAACAAATAAGGTGTCATCGGCACAGCATAGTTACATTAAGCTAATTAAAATTTGTTAAATACGCCATGCGATTAAACTAGTACATAGAGGCACGGACAAACCAGAAAAAAGAAAACACACACACACGCGCGTACACAGAATCTTAAGGCTTCGTCCTGACACATATGCTGCAGCAGAAAGTTTAAGGCTATTTATGGCTCTAGTTCGGAGTAGCACACGTTGTGCCGGTGGGCAGCCAAGAATTTAGGTGTAAGAAAATGGATGATTTTGTGCTTGGCTTTACGCACAACTGGTTGCATCTACGTGTGTAATGACGCAGCACGAAGCAATTAATCCAGCAATGAACAAAAATTATAGTTTGTACAAAGTTTGCGTAGGACTATCGCAAAAACAGCATAACATGCTACGACCAATAGAAGTAGTGGACAACACGCTTCGGGTAGAGAAAAATTAGAAAAGGATGCTGCATGCAGTTGGCCTCGAGGACATTTTAGTTAAATAAAATTGTTGGGTCTTCCTTTGTCAAAAGTATCGCACCAAGAAAACATTCAACGCCCTTGAACGCTTCTTTTAATGAACATGCAACTTAAATGCAAAATAGGCACAGTATTCTGCGTACAGCTGTGCAAGCACAATAAAGTTTCTTCGTTAGTATTTGTACGCGTTAATGATCTAAGATGTTCATCATACTATATCTGATAATATTGCGCCTTGCATGGAGAAACTTGATTTTAAATGTTGTGTCTCTGCCCTCGCGTCATGTCTTCTGTGCATACCCTTCATCTATAGGCTTTTCCTTTTGCACCACGTTACGGCCTTTCATATTAGCCCGGAGCTTGTGCGTATTGAGACATATAAGGAAAGTGTGTCGTATAGCGTGTCCTGGTATTTTTGATGAGAATACATCAAACGACTCATTGAGCGATAAGGCAAGCGCCTGTAGCAGAGAACGGCACCTATATAGAGAGAAGGCGAGAGAGAAGCAAGGAAAAGGAAAGGCAGGGGTGTTAACCAGACGTGCGTCCGGTTTGCTACCCTACACAGGGGGAAAGGGAAATAGAGTATACAAAGAAAAAACGGCCCTTAAATTTCCATTGGCTCCGATGCCAAGTCAGGTGAGCGCCTCGACCGAGCAGAATGATGGAATGGAAGCATTTCCTGCCGCGTTGGCGTAGCAGGCGTTGCATGAGCGAAGAGGGCATCCCCTCAACGCTACGTCACCCTCCCTTTCAGAAGCTTGCGTCATCAGCGCGTTCCTAGTGTGCGCAAGCTCTCGCTTGCGTTCTAACATCGTTGAAATGAAACTAACGCCCGAAAAATAAGAAACAATGCCGTCAACATTGTCGTCAAGGAAACATTGCCGTAAACGAGTATTTAGCCTACCACCACATCTCCGACGCAGTGTCCTACCAACTGTGCTAAACCAACGTCGCGCGCATAGCAAGACAATGCACTCTGGTTGAACCGAAGTTTTTACACCACAGCTTTTGTCACACCAGGCCTGGCAAAGAAATTTGCGGTCAGAGTTACATGATGAGGTGAAGCAGCACGCACAGGCCTGTTATCTAAGAGGCGTTGAGCGCCGTCTTTCTCCCTGCCTCACTGGCCTAAACTGTTGCGCGCACCTGCTGGCCCTGATGGCCACTGCTGCTTCGTCGGCGTTTTGTCACGCAGGTCGCCGGTGGCATGCGGTTTTAGCGTACTTTAAGGATCATAAATATACGCTCGATCTTAACCGCACTTGATCCTAAGACGCCGGCACGGACCCCACCGACGTCGTTGTCACGTGGAGACTATGCACTGGACCTCTATCTCTCGGTCGACGAAGCCATCATCGCCATCGTGGTCACCGCCAGCTTGACTCTCGCCAAGGGCATTAACGGACGCCCGGTATGAAAATAAATAAGCTGAAATTTTTAGCAATATCGCTCAAGTGACTACGGTCTATTGCCAACATATGCCAACATGAAAACAGTAAAAAAGAAAAATAAATAACCCGCGCCAACTTATTCACAAAACTCGATAATATATCAGGCAGGAAAATTCGAAAACGTTACTCGCAGCGCTAAACTGAAAAATACCACGCAGCGGCTTTTAATAGAAGATTAATGCTTTTGAATTCGCAATTAATAGGAAGTGCTTAGATGCCATCACGTTTGTTTTTGTATGTTCCAGTCTGATTAGGGCTATATGAGGACATCACTCACTTTGAGAACTTCGCAGACACAGTATTTTCTTTTATTCTAAGTATTTTTGTACTGTTACTATCTACACGCAATGAAAAGCCATCACCGTCATGTCTGACAAAGGCTATGTTGCTTTCATTGCAAGCACAAGAACAACCACAACAGCGACAAACTCGAAGTGGTTGAAGTTATTCCGACGTTCTCCGCTATACTTCACACCTCAAAATCCATCGCTGTATTTTTTTATAAGTAAATCTCACAAATCCTACCCTTGTTTTACACGTCAACAAAATTGAACGCTCCTATAATGTGCATATCAGACAAAAAGTGTGAAATGCACATGTTTTGTAGCCTGAAACGGTCCTCTTGGCTCCCACTGGTTCATACATATTAATGCTCACGTGTCTTACTTATCAGGTTCGCACGAGCGTAAGCAAAGCATTGGCGTGACACGTTGACCGCGCATACCTTGCTCTGCGCATACGCATAACTTGCATATGCATATCATACCAGCGCACACTGCGCATCTGTGGAATCGCGGCGAAATCTGTCAAATCCTTATTTTTTTTTCTTGTTCTGTGCGCAACAGCCGAGAAAGATAGCGTTCGACAACTTTGATGCGCGCTGAGTTGTAAGCTCCTATCGTCAAGGTATCTCTTCTACGCTCCCTTCTTTCATTTGCATTTCATGTAGACGCACTTAGGTTAGAGAGCACAGGCGTAAGACATGCCGTTTCGCGTGTACCGCGTTGCGTGTGCGGTCCTTTCAGAAAAACTACACACGATTCGACAGCGACAAGCTTGTTTCGGATATGATACCATCAATCACGTAAACGGCCTTGCCGTCGTGTTGGTGGCCGTACTTGGTCCTCGAGAAATAAGCCGTTCGCACACGATATTAACGACGAGCACGTGTCTTTCTTGTTTTTTTGTTTTTGGCGCGTTCGCACACGACGCGAATGAGGTCTTTTTTTTTCATGATATTATTTTCTTGTTTTTTTTTTCCGTAAGTGACCGATGAATCTCCGCTGGCGACTGAACTGGTTGCCCTTTTCTGGCAAGGCTGCGATTAGAAACCAACAGCGGGGCTTCATCATACTCTTCCGCCGCGGTGCGTTTGCTTTACGTTCGTTTAGTTCTTATACATCCTTAATTTGAATAGAGATCATAATTTTATTGCGACCATTTCTTCGTGCGGAGTCTGTGTGCTAAAAAAAAACAACGAAATTGGGCCTGCACACTGCACCCCAATGTTTGTAATAAGTTCACGAAAGCATCCGCACAACGTAAGGGCTTATAAACTATTAAGTTTCATATGTCTTGGGCACGATATAAATGACAGCAATGAAACGAGGCAGCAGCATATTACCATCTATATTGTTGTGTTGTGATGCTACCGCGTACACATTATTATCTAATGGGATACAAACATGGTGTGACTGGCTAAAACACGCACTAGACTAAATTGTTATGCAGAGTGCCCAAAAGTGAGCAATAGTTGATCGATGACCAGACGCTGTTAATCTAGCTGCCCCATAAATTCGCTCAGAAGGTGGTGCGTATTCGCCGCAATAGCAGCGGCTCAAATGTACCTTGGTGACGAACAGGCCGCCGCCCCATCATAAAGGTGTTGAGAATGCATGTGCGCGCCCTTCCTTTTCCTTTCTATATATATTTTTTCCGTTTCTTGAAAACCACGGAACGACCGGGGCTTTGCCGTTACTAACAATGCTTTAAGTACTGCACGGCGACTGTCACTCAAACTAGTGAGAGAAGGAAAGACGGGGGGAGCTAACAAAAGGACGGTAGAAGCGGGATCGTGAGAACGAACGAGTAGAACGATGAGCAGAACGACGAGAACGACTCGGAGGAGCGGACGAGAAAGGACCCAACGACGGCCGCTCCGAAGAGATTTGTTTGATGCATTTGGAAGTACGTTTGTTTAAAACTGTAAATACGTGTAAATAAATAACGTGTACATATCGAAGCGTTTCTTCCACTCAACGAGCATCAAGCAACTGCCGACAGTGAAGAATTAGATCGAACATTTCTGGTGCCGAAACCCGGGACACGGACTAAACAAAGGAATATCATCGACCATGCCCGCCAACGAGTAATCCGACAAAAGAAAGATGGAGACCCTGAAGAAGAAGCGCAACGTCATCAGGTCCCAAGCGACATGCTTCATCAACGACGCGGGCAAGTTCCTCAACAACCGTTCTGCGGTCGACCTCAAAGAGGTGAGTGCTCTTGTTGAACGATTGCGGTTAATCGAACGGCAACTGAAAGACATCGACAGGGTTGCGACCTGCATCGTGCGACTAGAGATTCGAAAGAACGGTGCACTTAAAAAGGAGACAACGAGCTATGAGGTTCCTGTCGTACGGACTCAAACAACGAAGCTTCCGAAGCGGGAGTTTGAAATTATCGGAGTGTGCGACCTTGCAGAAACCGACAGGGATGAGGGAGTAATCAGGGATTTTTCTGCCAACATCAAAGAAGCGAGCGGGCGGTATGAAGTCAAATTACCGTGTGAAAACGAGGTCGACCTCGCAGACAACCGCGCCGTAGCTGAGAAGCGCTTCGAGCAGCTGCTGAAAGCACCCAACCTGCTGCAAGAAAGTGACAACGAAGTGAGCCGGTTACTGGCAGAAGGAGTGACAGAACATGCACGGGAAGAAAAACAAAACGACGGCCAGCGCACTTACAGCATGCCACACCAGCCGGTACTCCGCGAAAGCAGTACAACTACGAAGCTACGGATCGTTTTCGACGAATCTTCACACGGCGCAGGAAGCAAATCTCTGAATGAAAATTTGGAAAGCAGACCAAACCTTAATCCTGACCTTCTCGGTGTGCTGTTTAATTTTCGACGTCACAAAACCTAAAAGGCATTTCTACAGATTGCAGTCCATCTCACTGACCGGGATGCATTAAGATTTCCGCGGTTCTCGACATTGGCGCTCCAATTCCCGAGGTGGCAGTTTTGAGGATGACAAGAGTCTTATTCGGGACCACATCGAGCCCTTTCCTCTTTGCAGAGACGTTTCAACACCCTCTTACAACGATGAAGCATGAATTTCCCGAAACAGTGGCCATTCTATTGCAGTCAAACAAAGCGGAAGCCATGAAAATCAACGGGGAGGCAAATCTCATCTTTGACAAGGCATCGATGCGCCTTCACAAGTGGGCGTCTAATAGCGACAAGATGAGGGCTGTTTTCAATCGTGAGAGCGCCGACGAACGACCGTTAGGCCAAACGACAAACCCGTTGAAGGTGCTTGGTCTCGCGTGGGGAACAAACGAAGACTGCCTAACCCTTGTCCCTGGTTCTGCGATCAAATTCACGAAGGCACAAGCAGCAGATACATGGCTATTTGAACTACATGCAGATTTCACTCTTGAGGAACTTGAACAGCGCAAAGAGATTGAAGTGCTCGCCACGAGTGCCATCAAAGAGAACGATTTGGTAAACCTCACGAGTTTCAGCTCTGCGACAAAGATGGAACGAGCGACGGGCTGGATTTTCCGGTTCCTGGAGAACATCCGAACAAAAGACCGAGCAGCGGAACCACCTACGGCCGCGGAGATCGAACATGCCCGTGTCTCTTGGCTCAAACGGGCTCAGAGATCAACATTTGCTCCGGAGTTCGAGCGCAACGCAAGTGGGGGATCTCGAAATTCTCCACTCAAGGACTTCCAACGCTAGACTGACGACAACGGTCTCCTGCGGATTCGTGGGCGTCTGCTCGCGAAATATGACCGAAGACGAACGACACCCGATTCTTCTGCCAAAACAACATCGCTACACGATGCTAATCGTGGAACGGGCCCACCGACAGCTTCTTCACGCAGGCACCAGAGACACCCTCGTGCAACTGCGCGAAAAAATACTGGATAGTGCGCGGACGCCAGTTAGTGAGAAGTGTTGTGCGGTCATGTGTTGAGTGCAAACGTTTCAGTGCGTCAAGTATGGATGCAACGACGGGGCTCCTTCCACCTGACCGAACCACGAAGGCTGACCTTTTTGAAGGGGTCGATATTTGCTTTGCGTGCCCACTTTTTGTCTGTGACTGTGAAAGTGGTAGCGTACACTGTACTTTTCACGTGCGCGGTGACCAGGGCTGTTCACCTGGAACTTGCAACGGACATGACTACGGGGAGTTTCTTGCAGGCTTTCCGTCGTTTTGTGGCGCGTAGGGGGCTGTGCAAAACGATTTACTCTGACAATGCTCTAGCTTTCAAACGCGCATCGAAATAACTCTTTGTTCTTTGGAAAACTCTGCGGCACCCTGACACATTGATGTACTTTTCCAATTCGAACATAGACGGAGATTCATAGTCGAGCATGCACCATGGTGGGGGGCTTTTACGAACGGCTGGTTCGCAGTTTGAAAACTGCACTCAAGAAGGTAATCGGGCACCGATGCCTCGGCTACATTGAGCTGTCGACCTTACTGGCTGAAGTGAAAGCGGTCATAAATTCTAGGTCCCTCACCCATGTTCATGACGACCCTAACGACGGTCCTCCACTCACACCGGCCAGCTTCCTTACTGGAAAGCGGCTAACTGCTTTGCCGGCTGCTGAAAACCGACAGCTAGAACCAGACGCGCGTTCCCTACGAGCACTGTGGAAAACACGCAAACAGATGCTTAACGCGTTCTGGAAGATCTGGCAAAACGAATACCTGAGACAGCTACGCTCGGCGTACACGACGAAACAAGCAAAGGGGAGGGAACCTAAGGTCGGGGACGTGGTGCTAGTTAAGGATAATCTCCCGCTACTTTTATGGAAAGCTGGTGTCATTGTTCCACTCTTTCCTGGTCGAGACGGAAAAATACGAGCTTGTGAAGTCAGGATGCCGCAGGCCAAACGTGTAAGACTCCCCCCGTTCAGAGACTCTACCCGCTGGAGATTAACGAACCATAGAATGAGCGAGCTCATTCGGCGGGGCAGTGTTGAGAATGCATGTGCGCGCCCTTCCTTTTCCTTTCTATATATATTTTTTCCGTTTCTTGAAACCACGGAACGCCGGGGCTTTGCCGTTACTAACAATGCTTTAAGTACTGCACGGCGACTGTCACTCAAACTAGTGAGAGAAGGAAGACGGGGGGAGCTAACAAAAGGACGGTAGAAGCGGGATCGTGAGAACGAACGAGTAGAACGATGAGCAGAACGACGAGAACGACTCGGAGGAGCGGACGAGAAAGGACCCAACGACGGCCGCTCCGAAGAGATTTGTTTGATGCAATTTGGAAGTACGTTCGTTTAAAACTGTAAATACGTGTAAATAAATAACGTGTACATATCGAAGCGTTTCTTCACTCAACGAGCATCAAGCAACTGCCGACAGTGAAGAATTAGATCGAACATTTCTGGTGCCGAAACCCGGGACACGGACTAAACAAAGGAATATCATCGACCATGCCCGCCAACGAGTAATCCGACAAAAGAAAGATGGAGACCCTGAAGAAGAAGCGCAACGTCATCAGGTCCCAAGCGACATGCTTCATCAACGACGCGGGCAAGTTCCTCAACAACCGTTCTGCGGTCGACCTCAAAGAGGTGAGTGCTCTGTTGAACGATTGCGGTTAATCGAACGGCAACTGAAAGACATCGACAGGGTTGCGACCTGCATCGTGCGACTAGAGATTCGAAAGAACGGTGCACTTAAAAAGGAGACAACGAGCTATGAGGTTCCTGTCGTACGGACTCAAACAACGAAGCTTCCGAAGCGGGAGTTTGAAATTATCGGAGTGTGCGACCTTGCAGAAACCGACAGGGATGAGGGAGTAATCAGGGATTTTTCTGCCAACATCAAAGAAGCGAGCGGGCGGTATGAAGTCAAATTACCGTGTGAAAACGAGGTCGACCTCGCAGACAACCGCGCCGTAGCTGAGAAGCGCTTCGAGCAGCTGCTGAAAGCACCCAACCTGCTGCAAGAAAGTGACAACGAAGTGAGCCGGTTATTGGCAGAAGGAGTGACAGAACATGCACGGGAAGAAAAACAAAACGACGGCCAGCGCACTTACAGCATGCCACACCAGCCGGTACTCCGCGAAAGCAGTACAACTACGAAGCTACGGATCGTTTTCGACGAATCTTCACACGGCGCAGGAAGCAAATCTCTGAATGAAAATTTGGAAAGCAGACCAAACCTTAATCCTGACCTTCTCGGTGTGCTGTTTAATTTTCGACGTCACAAAACCTAAAGGCATTTCTACAGATTGCAGTCCATCTCACTGACCGGGATGCATTAAGATTTCCGCGGTTCTCGACATTGGCGCTCCAATTCCCGAGGTGGCAGTTTTGAGGATGACAAGAGTCTTATTCGGGACCACATCGAGCCCTTTCCTCTTTGCAGAGACGTTTCAACACCCTCTTACAACGATGAAGCATGAATTTCCCGAAACAGTGGCCATTCTATTGCAGTCAAACAAAGCGGAAGCCATGAAAATCAACGGGGAGGCAAATCTCATCTTTGACAAGGCATCGATGCGCCTTCACAAGTGGGCGTCTAATAGCGACAAGATGAGGGCTGTTTTCAATCGTGAGAGCGCCGACGAACGACCGTTAGGCCAAACGACAAACCCGTTGAAGGTGCTTGGTCTCGCGTGGGGAACAAACGAAGACTGCCTAACCCTTGTCCCTGGTTCTGCGATCAAATTCACGAAGGCACAAGCAGCAGATACATGGCTATTTGAACTACATGCAGATTTCACTCTTGAGGAACTTGAACAGCGCAAAGAGATTGAAGTGCTCGCCACGAGTGCCATCAAAGAGAACGATTTGGTAAACCTCACGAGTTTCAGCTCTGCGACAAAGATGGAACGAGCGACGGGCTGGATTTTCCGGTTCCTGGAGAACATCCGAACAAAAGACCGAGCAGCGGAACCACTTACGGCCGCGGAGATCGAACATGCCCGTGTCTCTTGGCTCAAACGGGCTCAGAGATCAACATTTGCTCCGGAGTTCGAGCGCAACGCAAGTGGGGGATCTCGAAATTCTCCACTCAAGGACTTCCAACGCTAGACTGACGACAACGGTCTCCTGCGGATTCGTGGGCGTCTGCTCGCGAAATATGACCGAAGACGAACGACACCCGATTCTTCTGCCAAAACAACATCGCTACACGATGCTAATCGTGGAACGGGCACACCGACAGTTTCTTCACGCAAGCACCAGAGACACCCTCGTGCAACTGCGCGAAAAAATACTGGATAGTGCGCGGACGCCAGTTAGTGAGAAGTGTTGTGCGGTCATGTGTTGAGTGCAAACGTTTCAGTGCGTCAAGTATGGATGCAACGACGGGGTTCTTTCCACCTGACCGAACCACGAAGGCTGACCTTTTTGAAGGGGTCGATATTTACTTTGCGTGCCCACTTTTTGTCTGTGACTGTGAAAGTGGTAGCGTACACTGTACTTTTCACGTGCGCGGTGACCAGGGCTGTTCACCTGGAACTTGAGACGGACATGACTACGGGGAGTTTCTTGCAGGCTTTCCGTCGTTTTGTGGCGCGTAGGGGGCTGTGCAAAACGATTTACTCTGACAATGCTCTAGCTTTCAAACGCGCATCGAAATAACTCTTTGTTCTTTGGAAAACTCTGCGGCACCCTGACACTTTGATGTACTTTTCCAATTCGAACATAGACGGAGATTCATAGTCGAGCATGCACCATGGTGGGGGGCTTTTACGAACGGCTGGTTCGCAGTTTGAAAACTGCACTCAAGAAGGTAATCGGGCACCGATGCCTCGGCTACATTGAGCTGTCGACCTTACTGGCTGAAGTGAAAGCGGTCATAAATTCTAGGTCCCTCACCCATGTTCATGACGACCCTAACGACGGTCCTCCACTCACACCGGCCAGCTTCCTTACTGGAAAGCGGCTAACTGCTTTGCCGGCTGCTGAAAACCGACAGCTAGAACCAGACGCGCGTTCCCTACGAGCACTGTGGAAAACACGCAAACAGATGCTTAACGCGTTCTGGCAGATCTGGCGAAACGAATACCTGAGACAGCTACGCTCGGCGTACACGACGAAACAAGCAAAGGGGAGGGAACCTAAGGTCGGGGACGTGGTGCTAGTTAAGGATAATCTCCCGCTACTTTTATGGAAAGCTGGTGTCATTGTTCCACTCTTTCCTGGTCGAGACGGAAAAATACGAGCTTGTGAAGTCAGGATGCCGCAGGCCAAACGTGTAAGACTCCCCCCGTTCAGAGACTCTACCCGCTGGAGATTAACGAACCATAGAATGAGCGAGCTCATTCGGCGGGGCAGTGTTGAGAATGCATGTGCGCGCCCTTCCTTTTCCTTTCTATATATATTTTTTGCGTTTCTTGAAAACCACGGAACGACCATCAGCCGGGGCTTTGCCGTTACTAACAATGCTTTAAGTACTGCACGGCGACTGTCACTCAAACTAGTGAGAGAAGGAAAGACGGGCGGAGCTAACAAAAGGACGGTAGAAGCGGGACCGTGAGAACGAACGAGCAGAACGGCGCTTAGCCGTGTCCCCTACATGGGAGACAGAAATTAGCGCCTCTTCTTTTCTCACAAATCACTATATATATAGCAGAACGACGAGAACGACTCGGAGGAGCGGACGAGAAAGGACCCAACGACGGCCGCTCCGAAGAGATTTGTTTGATGCATTTGGAAGTACGTTCGTTTAAAACTGTAAATACGTGTAAATAAATAACGTGTACATATCGAAGCGTTTCTTCCACTCAACGAGCATCAAGCAACTGCCGACACTGAAGGATTAGATCGAACAAAAGGGGACGCATGTACGCATTGTTAGGAAACGAATTTTGCGTGCGTGCGTGCGTGCGTGCATGCTTGCGTCCGTCCGTCCGTCCGCCCGTCCGTCCGTCCATCCATCCATCCATCCATCCATCCATCCATCCATCCAGGAATTTATACGCCTCCCTCCCCCCAACACCCCCCTAATACTCGACAGTTGGATCCTCAACCCCCTCCCCCCCGCCCCCTCGCCCCAGAAAAATTCTCTGGGTAACTATAACAGATTCTTCGACGTAACAGACATGCGGCGTTCGAAAATCTCGCTACGGCGGCGCATATTGCGTACGTTAAAGGCAAAGTTGCAATGTGACTTGACTGAAAGAATTCTGTACTGAAAACGTTCCAAAATACCCCTTACGTTCTACGTGCATACCGGCCCCAAACTACATCATTAAGTACAATGGTAAATATGCAGCTGTTGATAAATTGTCAAATTCATTGTTGAAAACGTTGCCAAATTTCATTCTGCATGCGACATTATTTGTTACTGATTTTAAAACAACAAAGGCAACTAAATGTGAGCGAAGAAGCTTGTCACGTCGCTATATAGCACGGCAGGCATGCCGTTAGACGACCATTGGTAGAACTGAAAGCCCCGGGCGCTGCAACGCCAGTAGTCACGCGCGATTATACGAAGTCATGCCGCAAAATGTTGTGGGGCTTTCTTTTTCTTTGAACTTGGCCAAGAGGACGTTCGAAATGCTACTGCTTAATTACTCACGAAGGTCCAGTTCGTGATTGAGGCTCTTGCTCACAATGTAAGATTGTCTCGGTGTAAGAAGAATTGGTCTGCTGGAAACGAGGTCGTGTGGCTGTCGGATGAAGTGATTGTAGTGTGTAGGTTCGCAGGCTTCTCAGATGCTGCCTCGGTGAAAGTGGCTTTCTCAAGGCGGACCTTCCAGAAGGTGGTTAAGACAAACCCTTGCTGAAAAATAACATCGCTAATCATGCCACTCGCTCATGCCACATCGCTAATCATGCCAATTTAGAAGCGGTCTGCATTTTTAGTGCTTTTTTTTTTGCGTTGGTGAGAATGTTATTTGATAATTTTTGGGCCATGTGCGAAACAGAGTCGGACTAACTCCTACTCCTCTCTTTTCCATTCTCTTTAATTCTTTATGCATTTGCCCTAACGCAGGGTAACTAACCGTACATGCATCTGGTTAACCTTCATGCATATCTTTGCTTCTTCTGCTCTCTCTCTCTCTCTCTCTCTCTCTCTATATATATATATATATATATATATATATATATATATATATATATATATATATATATATATATATATACATACATACTCTCTTCATTTCTTTTCTTTTTCGAAAATAACTCCCCATGTCGCGGCTCAGCAATATGCTACCAATATAGCTTTCTTTATTTTCTTGCTTCTTTTTCTGCAGAAGCCGCTGACAGCTTCTGTGAATTACGTTTGGCGGTGTTCCCGATTGTCTTTTACTGTTGTCTCACCCACTATACTTATAGAGAAAAGAAAAAAAACTGACAAGTCGCAGCTATCCGTAGAAAGGTATATGGAACATAACAATATATCAGGAACGGTCCATTTGAAGTATCACCTTTTCTTGTGTAGTTTCCACCTGCGCAATCAATGCATCAGTAGAAGGATGTCACGCTAGTATGCCGAATACGACAGAAGAGGCTGTTTACACTGCATGGGACGTCATCAGCCAAGAAGTTCAAAGTTGTGGATTAAGAGTTTTGCGGAGTTGTGACAGTTAATTGTACCCATTATTTCACAATTTTTTTTTCCTTTGTAGTAGGAAGCGATGCAACGGAGACAGAGTGTTACGGATGATTTTTTTTTTCTTCGCGCGGGAACTTGTTAACGTGTCTCAGCTGTGCTCCCGCAATCGGTATTTTGAAGCTACGCCCGATGCCGTCACTATAGCTTAGTAAAAAAAGAAAAAAAGAAAAAAAATAGCGCAAGAGGATCACGAGTTCACATCGCACGCAGTTATAATTACGCCGATTATATAATATAGTGCCGAAAATTGCGCGCCTTGAGCTGTTCATTAATGCTCTGGCGTGTCGGTTATAGCGTCTGACCTACTTTTGCCTATTTTTCCTGCTTGTCAACGTCGTCATTTGCTTGAAAACTCAGCTGCTATTTCTATGAACAAGTTCTAGACGATAACCCTGATGCCGAAGACACCTGACCCGCTGTCAAGGCTCTTCCTGCAGCATTCTTGCAAAAAAGCAGGTTGCCATCAAGCCTTTGTAGCCAAGACGGAGCTTCTATGCGTTGAAGCGGAAGCGAGGTGGATGGATATTTTTCAAACATCCTTCGAGGAAAGTTACAGCAGCAAGAACGCTGTACAAGTCTGAAAGTACGCTCTCGTTGTTTCCTCGCGCTGCGTATTATGACGGAAGTTTTACTACATCCACGTCGTAGATTCATTAACGCTGTCCACGTGCGTACCATGTACATAATAACATGCAAGTGCGACCTGTCATGAAACCCCTTTCCCTCCACCCGGCATGAAACGCGTATTGTTTGAAATACGACAGTGTTAACGCAAAGTAGCCCCTTATGTTGACTTGAGTAGAGCTCATGAAAAAGAAGTCACTTCAATCCACTACACCATTATTATAAAGTCAAGATATTTACATCTGCTGGCCTTGTTGATCGAATTCAGGAATTGAATCAACAATGCCAACAGGTAGTGCACTGGAAGTCCTACGCCACAATCACCTTTTTTCTTTCTTTATATTAGATTTCACAATGTGCTAAACAGTTTCTGAGGGTGTTTTTCAACAGACGAAACGGTGACGCTCATCCAAATTAACTTGCACTTGGACAGGGCCCATGATACCGAGTGCGTGCTTTTGGTGTATTCTTTTGCCTGCATCTTCCTTTTCTGTTTTTCATTTACATCATTCAACGCTCAAGTGCTATCAATAACGTACATTTCTATCATCCAATGAGAAGCTATAGTCGTCGACGTACAGCCACGTGTTTTCGCCGGATAGCCAAGGAGGAGGAGGAGGAGAAAGGAAGAAGAAAGGCCCGGAGGTTAACCTGGGCTGAGCCCGGTAGGCTACCCAGCACTGGGGAAGGGGGGAAGGGGAGGGAAAGACCGGATAGCCAAGCTTGGTGGGCTTCTATGGTCCTGGTGATGATTGATTGACTTCTGTGGTTTTACGTCCCAAAGCCAGCTATGATTATGAGAGACGCCGTAGTGGAGGGCTCCGGAAATTTCGACCACCTGGCGTTCTTTAACGTGCACTGACATCTCACACAGTACACGTGCCTCAACCTTTCGCCTCCATTGAGATGTAGCCGCCGCAGCCGGGATTCGGTCATGCGACCCTCGGATTAGCACCCGAGTACCATAGCCTCTAGACCACCGTGGCGGGGCGGTCTACAAGCAAGAAATTAGTTCCCATTTTAATCGATGGGTTATCTTAATGTGGTGTCGTTGCTGGGCGCGGCACGTACTAATTTATGATCTTCGCATACACGCCTAAACTTGTAATAAACGTCGTCATTTTACGGTGCTGTTTTTGTTTTTTGTTCCGCTTACTTTAAATTTGCATGGTGTTGCACACGTACAATGCGCAAGAATTCTTAATTCAGGAAGAGGCTGCCTTCTTCTGTCGAGTTGGCGGTACAAATGGGCTGCATTGGCCTGCACAAACGCGCTTGTTTGAGGCTAGGTTCTCTTAACCGCTTTTTGCCTCCTTCAGTGGGATGGGTAAGTGGAACACTTCTGGTCGTGTCGGCAGTTTGACGAAGAACGGAAGAAGCTGCCTCAAGCCTTCGAAGCGCTGCAGTGCAAGATTCATAGGCGCAGTTTTTCCTGTGGAGGAAGAGACAGAGAGGGGAACGGTCGAGAGGTCAACCAGGCGCGCGTTTGGTTTGCTGTCTAACGAAGAGGAAGAAGGTTAAGGAATAAAAAGAAAGGTAAAGGAGGGAAGCTTAAGCAACGCGCACGCGTAAGGCTGCCTACTACGCTTTCGATCTGTCACTGAGGTCAGGCTATTTCATAAACTGATACAATGCCCACGATTCTCCGTAAGCCTGTAACTTAATAAACCACTGTTACAATAATTTTCGTCGCCAACTATAATAGATGATGAACAGCTGGATACGGCCCGAAGGATGCCGCGTTTGACGTTGCGACGATGACATAATCACGTATACGAGTTAACTGCCTTTTTATGCTTGCACGAGTCACACCTGAATGCGTCTTCCGTTCTACTGAAAAATGAGAAGACTTTCGTAGAAGCCTATATTAAAAAAAGAAAAGAAAATAAAAGCAACTCATGGCATATTTCTCGTAGTGGAGCACTTTCGATTCGCTGTATGTAGTTAGGTCTAGTCGTTCCAGAAGGGCCCACAGTGACTAGGAGAAAAGTTCCGATTGCCTTTCGAAAGCCGATTGCCTTTCTCAAAGCCCATGATACAATATTTTCGCCTGTGAAAAGCAGTGTTACCAACATCAGACAAACTAACGTGGCAGATAAATGGCGGCCAGTAAGCGGCCACCATCACTAACGTTACGATTGTGATAAAATATAAAAAGGCAATGGATATCACGACGGTTAAATGCTCCAATTTATACTGACATGGCTTAGAGCTATCCTCGTGTAATAATTTCTGGGGTTTTAGCTTACGTGCCAAAATCCCGATACTGACGTGCGCTTTTGTGGATCGCTTCTGAAATTGTGACTACCTGGTGTTCTTTAACGTGCACTGACAACGCACAGTACACGGGCCTCAAGCATTTCGCCGCCATCGAAATGCGCCCGCCGTGGCCAGGATCAAACCCGCGTCTTTCAGGTTCGCAGCCGAACACCGAGACCACTGTACCAACGCGGCGGCACTGCATTACTCGAAGTGGGACATAAAACAACAAAGATAGATTTTTTTTTTTTTTGAGAAGGTGCCTTCAACTTCAGTGAGACATGTGCGATCGTCAAATCTGCTGCGCCGTTTGTAACTAAGGTTGTAACTTTCATAAGGGTCCCATACAATACGGGAATATGCTAGTATTGCATGGGATCCTTATGGAACAGGATTGATCAACATGACTGAAAGAGTCCAATGAAGAGATGCTCGATTTACTTTGTCTCGTTACTCGGAAACTGATTCTTTTACAGAAATGTTACAACTACTTAAATTAGCCTCCTTAGCCGAACGACGCTCTGTAGCCAGACTTAAATTTCTTTTCTTGCTTTGGAAACGGCATTTTAACATAAATACTACTCCCTACTTAGCGCCACAACAAGGCAGAACCTCAAGAGGTACACATGAACATAATTTCCGGATATCTCAACTGCACATTAATACATACGCCAATTCTTTTTTCCCCAGAACAATAAATGAATGGAACAGACTACCAACCACCATTATACAAAGTGATACCGTAACACAATTTGAAAACAAGCTGAAGCAAATCATCTCCTAAACAAAATTTTGTACATTATGATAGATATAAAAAGACTGTGTTCATCGTCTCTGCATATTGATGTTGTATTTGTACTGTTGCTTGTTCCCTCGTGTTTTATGAATGTATAAGGCAGTATTTGATGTATAAATTGCGTGCATCGTGTATAACGAACAATATGTCATCTTTTTTTTTATTATTTTCTGTGCTGTACCCCATCCCTGTAACGGCCTCCGCGCCAACAGTATGCCTAAATAAATAAATAATAAAGCTCACAAACACCTCGCTCACTCCGTCAGATGCGTAACCTTGATGATTTCGTCCTCGAATATCATTCATTTTTGGGCACTTGAATGATGAAAGCAAAATTGCAGCTGTTGCGACAAAGCCCGACGAAGGCCTGGCTCACTGGTCGGCGCATGCAGGAAGCCAGATCAAAGGCAGCGGAGTGGCGCCGAGAGACGCGGCCACCGGAGCCACGCGGGGCACCCGGGAGTGATAGGGCGCGTCACGGTGCTCGCGATCCTGCAGCTATCCGGGCCGTGGACAGCGTTGAGGTGCGGTACTTTCGCCGCCGCGGGGCCCGCAAGGGGTGACGCTGTTCGTCTATTACCGTAATCCCCGGGTCATGATGTGGCAACCAGGTTCAGGGGTCGTCTGAAGGTCACCCGGAGAACGGGGCTCCCATGCCGCCCTCCGCGCGTGCTTCATTAAGTCAACCTTTGCGAGGATTTCTTTCCGGCCGGCCACGACGCGCCTGAAAAACGAGGTCCATCCGAGGGCGTCGATGACCAATGGCAGCCGATTTCTCCGGCCTCTCAGCGGCACCACTGTCGCCGTGGGAGCCGGTCCTGAATGGTGGCGTTGGAGAACAAAAAAATTGGGGGCGGCGTGGGGCTGTTCTGTTCTCTTTATTTTTTTTCTCTTTATTTTTTTTTAAGACGGTAGATTTTACACCCATAGATGCACAATGCCTTTAAAAAGGAAGAAAAAGAATAAAGCAAGAAGTTTAATCACACGCTGTCGACAGCATGTCACGCAGCTCAAAGTGTTATACTCGTTTGTCTGAGGCTTGCTTCGAAGGAACGCAGAATAACAATGAGTTGGTGGGCGGCAATACAGTAGTAAGGAACGGCACGGCGGCCGCGGAAGAGCTTCGCATTTTCAGCGCTCCAACACTTTTGCCACAAACGCTATCGCGCTCCCTCCTACACTACGTCCTCCAGATGCTCTCTGTTTGGCGACCGAGTTGTGAAATGCATAGCCGCGCACGTGACCCCTGAGCAGGTCTCCGTACACACGGATGCTTGGAACGTATCACGGAGGCGAAGATTATTCCGCGTACATATGAACACGCACGTACGCACTCGCGCAAGCATGTAGACAAGAAGGTAGGCCGTCACGTACGCACGCACATAAATGCCATAATCGAATTTTGTGTTCACTCATTAAAAGAGCACCAGAAATTCCCAATTATATTCACTTTATTCAGCTGCTGACTCTACCTATTACAACCAGTAATCTAAGTATCACTCGCAGTCGCATACTCACGGTGTCACCGGGAGTCGCCTGGGCTTCGGTAACAAAATATCAACAACAAACTAACAAAATAATAATGACATATAAGTGTAGCTATCGTGTTCACGTTATAAGTTTGGAGCCCTTCTTCTACTCCGTGCTGGGTAGAACTTATTTCGTTTTCTTCGGCCAGGCACTTGACCTTAGCGCGTTCGGTAGCACAGATGCGTATCGAAGGCACGTTCGTTATGTAGAAACTGATTTTATATATATATATATATATATATATATATATATATATATATATATATATAACAGAATTGCCGATGCGCCTCTTAGAGAACGACGGTTTATTAAGTCAACGTTTCGGTCGGAGCCCGACCTTTTTCAAGGTCGGGCTCTTGTCCTGTCACGTCTTGAAAAAGGTCGGGCTCCGACCGAAACGTTGACTTAATAAACCGTCGTTCTCTAAGAGGCGCATCGTCAATTCTGTTATGAACTAGCGCCAACCCTAGCTATTTTGCATATACAGTCTATATATATATATATATATATATATATATATATATATATATATATATATATATATATATATATATATATATATATATATATATATATATATATATCTTCGGTGTTACTTCGTTGCACTTGCAACGAAATCACAACGAAAACTTATTTCGGGGCACTTGCACAGCTAGCTTGGCTATGAATAATGAATAATACTTGAAGAAATGCATAGAAATTGGTTAATTATCGCAAAACCTAGAAGTAGGAGGGGCAAAAGAAAGGAAACGTTAATGAATGCCATATTTTAATGGTTTATTCAAGCATGTAACGACTAACCCAGCACAGGTACTGCTCAGCTATAAATCATCTCTCAGTGCATGTTAAAAAAGAAACCCAGGTAGTCAAAATTTCCGGAGCCCTCCCTTATATACGGTGTCTGTCATAATCATATTGTGGTTTTGAGACGTGAAATCCCACATATTATTATTATTATTATTATTATTATTATTATTATTATTATTATTATTATTATTATTATTATTATTATTATTATTATTATTATTATTATTATTTCCTTGTTTACGCAGATGCATCAAGATATTTAAGGAAATTCATACTATCAACGACTGTCACATTGTGCAGTCAGATTTGCTTTCTTTCTCAGAATGGTGCAACAACAATTACCTCTCATTAAATACCAATAAGACAAAAGTCATGAAATTCTCTCGCAAAACTGCGTGCGTATCATTTACATATTCTGCTAATTCTGTAGCGCTATGTAAGGTGCATGAGGTAAATGACCTAAGTGTTCTCTTTGACACAACTTCACACTTTTCTGCTCACACCAAGCGCGTTGCTATGTGACGTCTTCGATCCCTCCACTCTGTTTGCAGGCTGTCAAGAGAATTCAACTCTCCAGTACCCTTCTTTAAATTGTACAGCGCGATATGTCTACCCCAACTTGAATATGCTTTTGCGATATGGAATGGAATCTCTAAGTCCAGCAGTAACGACATGGAGCGGATCCAGAGAAAATTTATAAGAATATACAACCATCGTTTTCCTCGAACGGGCTCTGAATCTTGCACAAACACTGTTGGCTTGCTGTCACTGCCATGTCTTCATTGCCGCCGAAATCGTGCTGATCTGCTATTTCTTTTTAAACTTTTGCACGGAACTATAACATGCCTTGAACTGCTCCGGTGCATTTATTTTAGAATTCCGCGCAAGATAACTAGAGAACAAAGGCCTTTTCATGTACCCGCCCACATATGCCAACGCTCGACCTTCCACAGAATACAGAATCACTAAAATACCTACTTTCTAAACATTGATATTTTTCAAGACTCCCTATCACTGTTTTCATCTGAGATTGGCACTGTTATAAAATAATATAGCCCAATGTACGTTATTTTTCTTGATGTCAACTTAATGTTCCATGATGCCTTCGTGTGAACTGCCTTTATCCTTGTCTATCTCTATTTTTCTTGTTGTATAGCTTGTCTTGTCCCGACCTTTCTTTCTTGTTTTTTTGCATTTTATCCCTCTATTTTCCTGTACGTTGTTCTGAATCTGTTTCTTGTTGTTCCTCTCTGGGTGGAATATTATGTTCTGCCCTGTGGTGAGGATATTTTAAGCTTTTCTCTTTCTTTTACATTTATTTGTACTTGTGCACATTTTCTCGATTTTATTTATAGTATCGCCATTTCTTTGCGTGCGCCAGCACCAAGAGCTCTCGGGTGTTCCTGGACACGTTTAAATAAACTGATTAATTGATTGATTATTATTATGCTTGCCATTATGAATTATTAGCAGCTGTACGCGAATATACAGCTGCTGGCATTCAGTGGGGTCAATGAAGAAATTCCATGTTTTCAGCACATCACGACCGCGCTCTGAACGGGACATCGCATACAGAATATTAAAGCATTCCATACACATCAGAGAATCGCATGCACACGCATTCTTCGAGCATGCCCTTGGGAGGCCGAAGCGGTGGTTTCCGTATACTAGCACAGAGGGGTGTACGTCGCACTGAAAGAATCGAGCCTTTAATTAGGTGTATTTTTGCATGAAGCGACCCTCCAACATTAAATCGGGAGTGCTTTAAATTCTTCAGTGTTTCGGCACCATAAATGCAGGTTGCTTTGATAATCTGTGCGTTTGATATAACTATGATCAACTCGAGCATAGCAAGGGCACGACTTTCAATGAGACCATTTGTGTTTCTATAGTTTACATACAAGGATACCGGCTGACCGCTTGCAGAGCCCGGATGCGTGTGAAGAGAGAGAGAGTGAAAGAGAAAGAAAACAAAAGAACACAGGAAAAACAGAAAAGTGAGCTAGATTTTCTCGAGTACTTAAACACGCAACATGGCCCGGACATGGCACTGGTACCATCATGCCTCTGCTATGAGGCTGAAGAGGTTCTGGAAGGGATTATGAATGTATCAACGCTGAACAAAGCAGCTAGAACTATTAGAAGTGGAATGTGTTATTTTGAACTGCTTAATCTAATAACATCTTCCCCAAATGCTCGGTCCCGCTTGAAGCCCCGCGTAATCTTTTCCTTCTCTTTTTCGTAATGAAATATGACAGCGCTTGAGGCGAAATATTGTGCCGCTTACTGACGCAGGAGCTTCTACACGAGCGTTCCTCACGATTGGGTGCGCCCATTGGCGATGCTCGTCAAGGCAGACTGCCTGCCAAGAGGGTCAGCTGAAGAGTGCAATAAACTCGTTTCGATCACCTGCAACGCTGCACCCACAAGCTCACTCTGTACGCCCTGGATGGGCCGTCGCGTACAGATGACCGACTCATAAATTAATGCCCCGAGTATAGGTCGACTCGGATCCATCGAAGAACGACGACTGTTAAGAGTCCGTAGTTGAGCGTCGCCATATTCGGCTGCGCTCGAGAAACAAAACGCCGCTTAAACTTAAGAGCGAGCTTCTCGAGATGCGTCATCGTGAAAAGCTGGCCACCCTCCGCGATGCCACCTTCTCCTTCCGGCGAACACCGCCAATCATTCTCCAAGGTGCGCTGCCGGGATTGTGCTTACACGTTTCGGCACACAATGTGCAGCACCGGCAACACTTTGCTCTTTTTATTTCCCTCCCGTATTTGGTTGCTGTTTCCCGGGCGTGCGAAAAATATGTCCGCCGACAGGAAGCGGTCTGTATGAGAGCGCGGCCTTGACAAGGGCAGAATTTAAATGTATTCCCTCGCGAAAGAAAGAAGACGGAGCTGTCGTTCGCCCACAGGCGCACGTCAGCATCGTACACACCATACAGACGTGGGCGATCAGCGGCACCCACAGGCGCGCGCGCTCCACTGCCAGCGCTTCTTGCGAATGAAAGCGTGAATTCGCTCCGTGAAGTAGAAAGGCAAGGAGGGGAAGGGGAGGCACTCCCGCGCCAACCCTTGGCGACGTAACGACGCCACCGGATACGTGTGGCTAATCTTGAGGCGATTCGCAGCAACTTCAGTGCTGCACCGGTGATGCACGAGTGGCTTTTCAAGTTGGAACGGACCCTAGGTGCACCAATGCTGTAGTTGGCATCGCTTCACCACAAATGAGGAGTGAGCTCCGCCACACGGCTGACTCTGAAAACCGGGGCGTTATTGCTATAGTACGGTGCAAGGTTGTGCATTAGACAACCGAAATGCCAGAACTGCAAAAAAAAAAAAAAGGAAAATGAATGTTCAGTTCAAGCTTAGTATGAGCTAATGACTGGAAAATTTGCTTGAAAGACAGGAAAAGAAACTGGCCAACACAATTGCTCGAGGAGACCAGCTTCTCCTCCCCCAGTTCACTCAATTTGATTTTTGTTACTCGACAATGGCTTGTCAAAAGTGCTTCTTTCTGCATTGAGTGGTGTCGTTCGAAAAAAATGTTGGCGTTTTTCCATTAGGAAACTGACTCTTCCCTTATCATGACGCGGAGGTGTTTGGAGAATATTTAGTATCTGGCGAAAGAGACCTTCTGTCACGAACGTCCTTATTTGACAATATATTCAAGGATTTGCTCAAATTAGTCCATCGTGCGTTTTAAAGCCTTTGATTGGACACGTGTATAAACCTTTCCTTTCTGGCCTTGTTGTATTCTCTCCTTGAACAAACAAAAGCGAGCCGAATAATATGTGCGATCTTGCATTCGATAGTGCCCTCTCCTGCCTACCAGTATAGGGCAGCACGCGGGATTTCTTTCTTCTAGTTAAGCACCCGACCGTTTGCCTCTCCTCCTCTGTTTTTGCCTCCCTCTATCTATATTCTGTCTTTTGCTTCGAAGCACACGTGGTCACATATGGTAGTATCCTCTGCTGGTAGCTAGCGCGCCTGATCATTGTAAATCAATGGGTATCCCATCAATATAATCGTGGACTACGTGACGCTAAACTAGTGATGATAGAAAACGCGTCTACTCCCTAATTCGACTCGTCTCGTTCGCTTGCACAGAGCTTATCTATTCAGAACCGATACACGCATGCCCCTAAAAATCAACGATGATGTCTGCCTCAAACAGGTCCAACACTTCTTAAGTGAATCATATTAACATTGCTGGTGCAGACGACTATGTGAATGTAATCGAAGCGAGGGCGCATACATAGTTAATCAGAAACACTTAATTCACGGTTTCATCACGATCCTCTAACGTAAAACACGCTTGGAACGCACGAGACTTATTGTCTTAAAATAAAATTGCGACAAAAAACAAGTTTGCAATACCACGTAAGAGAGGTCTTTATTTTTTTAATGATTACCACGTAGTCACGAAGCAAGCAGGTTTCCTGTCCTGTATTCACATGTAGCTACTGTTTTTAGGTAGTATAGACATTACTTTGTGCCAGCTACGCCCAAAGATCATGTTTTTTTTATGCTTAAGAAAAAGGACGTAAGGACGCACATCACAATGTCCAAGAGTAAAGCGAAGTACAAGGAAATAAAGCTTTGTATTGGTTCGCGACTAAGGATCAACGCTGAGCAGTCGATGGTAATGAACTTAGTACGGCTAGTACGAACATTAACAATGCTCAGATTGATATTCTTGATATTGATATTTCCTCTAATCGATATTACGTTAATTTCAGTGGTGGTTGAGGAAAGGCAGCTCATCACGTATAGCTTGCAGAAGCGTACATGCAACGTTGTACTTCACACCACATGTATTCTGCTTGCTCGGAGGTGCAGTGATCAAGCGTGCGTGTGTCTTCGTCAGTTAGCAAGAGTGCACGTGACTTGTCTTGCTGCCCTGACGAGGACAAGTCCACTTTTCGAAATGCCGTCTTCAGCTACATTCCCTATTCTGAGATTTTTTCATCACTTTAAGCCTCCGTCTTCAGCTGAATGTCTGCAGTTTGTTTGAATACACGCAGTATGACATTGAAGATCGCAAGTTTTTTTTTCGAATTTAGGTTATAGGCTTATTTATTGAAAGTTCGTCTTTCTGCCCTCTGCTGACCACCAACGAAGAGGAACCTAAAGGGACACTAAAGTGAAACAGCAAATAAATTTAGACTGTTGTTCTCGGACAACTCTGTTGTAATTTATTTCGCTATCATTGGTTCCATATTAGAAGAGAAAATCAAGGTCAAAGCTTTTTTTTTTTTAGTTTCATGCCGAAACCTCTGCACGTCGACGCAAGACATAAGTCTTTCTCAATATTTTGGGCACTTTGGCACGATGTAATTTTGTGAAGCTTGCCGCGCTAAATGTGGGGCCACCCAAGAACACAATGAAATTCTATTTTACCGATGAATTATTATGTGCGCCCCCACATTCGTCTTCAAAGTCTGTGACGTCACGACGAGTTGGTGTGGGAACTTCAAGGCGGCGTCGGCACCTATAGTTGCGTTTTGCGCGTCTTCTCGCGTATCAAGCGCCTTCTAGCTGTAAAAGTAGAAGTTTTCGTACTGTAAAAGTGTAAGGACCATACCGCGTACGTACCACCAAAAATTTCTTGCTGAGGTGTCTGACGCGCCTTTCTCCTTCGTGAAGCAGGCATTTACTGTTGAGAACACGATCGAGCATGCTGCTTATCTGGCCTTCGATAAGGCAGCATAGAAGGTTTTACCTTATATACACGCACATGATCGTAAAACGGTGTGTGACGGAGAGTTCGGCGGTGCTGAACGATTTATCGTCTTTATAATGAAGAAACACGCATCAACTCAATTTATATCCTATACGGGCCCTATTTAGGTATGTCAGCTTTTGCATCTACAATCCCAGTTGAGGCGGATAGCCCATTTATGTCAATCAAAAACTAGCTAATGACTACGCAGAATATGTGAGTACGCATACGTCACCGCAACAGCCTGCCAGATTGCTATCAGTGCAAAAAATAAAAGCAGAACAATGCTGGGCGTAAAGGCGTCCTCGGCGAACACGACTACTCTGCACCGTGTCGAAATTTAAAGGAAACAACTCCGGAAGCCAACGTGAAGGGGTGATGGTGACTCTTTCTTCGGAGGACCTGCTTGCACCTCTCTGACTAGGGAATAAAATACACTACGGCGTCGTTTCGACCGGCGATCATCATTGTGGGAGGGACGCCGCCGCTGTCGAATGTGACACTACGTGCTTGCACAACTCGTCGACGACTTCGCGCGTGCTGGCCGCAGCACTATTGCACAGGCGTACCGACCACGAGGTCACGACACGACGACCGGCAGGTTTCGGTCTCGCGCCGAGCAGGCGGGACATAAAAAAAAGAAGATAAAGCCGGAAATTCACCGCACACACATACACACGGACAGACGGAACGCAGCTTCCGGCTCGGAGGGCGAGTGCTCCAAGCAGAAGCAGACATTGACACTGTGCAAGCAGTGCCACCACGGAAGCTGCCGTTGTAGAAGTGAAAACCGACTGCTTCACTCATTTAATGTTTGCTACCGATCCTGGATTTCCCCGGCTGCGCGCTTAGGGTAGTGTTCGAGCAGGACCCGAGGACATCTGCATGCTTGAGTAAGAGAGAGTACATTGCTAAACGAGACAAAGGGGCGAGACGAAAAGAACGACTCGTTCGTTGTTGCTTGTGTGTTTTCGTACGTGTCAGTGTACTGAAGGTGCTATTCAGGTTACGAGCACAGTTATCGGGTAAGCCACATGACCAGTAGTCATGTGACGCTAGAATGTGAGTTCTACATGTGGTGCTTTGTGCACTGGGACCTCGCCCTACTTTAGGCATTCTATTTGCCGTGGATCAGGAATGAGGTGTGGCTCCTACTTTACATTAGAAAGGACGTTAAAGTGCACTCATTGCTTCGTGATGCACTGCTTTATGATGACCATGAACCGAGCCCCTTTCAAGTGGAAAGGAGCCAATCGACCAAGTACACCAGCACCTCTTGGTCATTTTTGAATGCATTAGACATATCTTCACTCGCGTTTGTCACCATAAGAGATAAACGGAGAGCAAGCTGGTTACAGTTATACTGTGGCACAGTAGATTCCTGATAACGCTGATGCCATTCCAATGTTATACAAGCTCCTTCCATTACCCGATTGTTATTGCGAAATCGGACGCTCCTACGCACCTCAACCATTGATCAACCGAACGGTAATGAGAAGGTTTAGCTGAACTAGGACGTCTCTTTCTTTCTTTCTTTCTTTCTTTCTTTCTTTCTTTCTTTCTTTCTTTCTTTCTTTCTTTCTTTCTTTCTTTCTTTCTTTCTTTCTTTCTTTCTTTCTTTCTTTCTTTCTTTCTTTCTTTCTTTCTTTCTTTCTTTTTGAAATTGACCACCCATAGGCTGGCCGCATGCTTTAGACGAAAGCAGTAGTAATACTTTAAGAGGACATATCAGTTGACGTAATTTTTCGTCGCAGTCAATAATTAACGCAGCGCCGGCTTTTCCCGGAGGTCTTTATTGTGCCGTATTCAACAGTACACGCAGGCAATTTGTTAGGGAGTGAGGCCACGGTCTTCGTAGTCATCAGCGCCATCATCAATAGCATCTCGCGTTGAGACAGAATAAGCTAGCAAGGGAAGACGGACTGCTGTCTATCATTATATATGCGAACGAACGAACGAATGAAGAACGTCCCTCACTGCTAAAGCATAAACAGATTACCCCGATTACGTGGCAAAATTCCGTTGCTTTTTTTTTTTTTTTTTCAAACTTTTCCTTTAGGAGGAGTCCGCTGTTCATCGGTCATGGTCGTCGTCGCCAAGCACCGCCGGGGAGCTCTGCGGATCACTTGTGCACCCAGTGCATCGAACAGCGACGCGGTGCAATTACGGTGGTGTAAATCACTCCGTCCTTCCCGTTATGTTAAAGGCGGCGATTACGGGCGGCGTCGCTCGGGGGTTAAAAAGCCACGCACCGCGGCGGTGACCGCAAGCGGTGTAGCGGAACGGCGGCGCGCATCATCTGGCCATGCGTGTCGTGCGCAGTTGAGGCAACAAAGGGCGTGCAGCCTGCTTGTATAATGAATCGCATGCGAGGCGGCGCGCATGCAACGAGTGATTCGCGATAAGTCTACTCGTGTAATTGAACGAGGCAAACGGACTAGGCGCTTCCCGAGACGCTTCCATTCATGGCTTTCGAACGGATGCTTGCAGACAATGAACGGCGGCTGCCCACAACGTGCCGTGACTGGGCCCCACGAACGCGCTGCTTCGCCCGGCGCACAAGTGCTTGCTCTGCGTCCGAACGTGCAGGTGTGGACGCCGGTATTGCACCACAGGCGCGCCATCCTCCCTTTTCTTTATTCTAATAGAGACGCACTGCCTATATTTTGTTTGTTTCAGTATTCTTATTTATCGTTCAGAAAGCGAGATGATCGATGGAAATTGCTATCGTTGAATGAGTTGATAGTTCGCACATTATTTTTTTTTTTCATGTCCGAAATAGCGAAGTAACTATTGAACGCCGTGAACACAACTTGGTCGAGGTCCTTGTATGGAAGGTGGGGGAGCTCGTTAATTTCCAAGCATAGTGGTGAAGAGAGAGCATAAAATGTTGCCGAGGAAGATGGTTAAAAAATTAGAAGGTTTATGTATGCAGGAAATGCATAATTTCCAGCTTAATTTATTTGTAGCAATATGTCACTGCTGAGTCTGCAATATAGTGCGGATTACAGCATAAAGCTGCGTAAAAAATAACGTACTTCCAGTCTTTCTAAAAAGTGTAGGTTGTGGAGAAAGTCAGGAGGACCACGACTTGAATGCGATCAACTATGCAATTCGCGAGAGACATTCACGATTATGACATTAATAATCGGCCTAGCTTCCCAACGAACTCCTTCTGGCCGGTCCTACGTGAGTTGATTCCATTTTAGGCCTGCAGCCTGTAAATTTTCTCATTCCCCCTCTCACTTTCTGTCGTCCGCGTCCGCGCTTTCCCTTTCTTGGTATCCCTTCGTCGATCTAGTTGACCATGGGTTGACTGTCTTTTTCATTATGGGGCATGCTCAAGTCTACTTTCTTTTTTTTTTTCTTAATCCCAACTGGGGTATCGGCTATCCCTGTGAGTTCCCATATCCACTTTACTCTCTTCCGACTTCTTAGTGTTAGACCTAATATTTTTTTCATTCCATCGCTCATTGGGCAGTCCGTAAGTATCCCTAGAGTTTTGTTGATAATCTCCAAGTTTTTGCCGTATACGTTAGTGACGGCAAAAAGGATTGTTTTTAAACAGATTCTGCTCTGAGGATTGTTGCAATTTCCCGATCATGAGTTGCTCATACCTACAATAAGCGCACCAACCTATCTTTTTTATTCGGTGGATTATTTAACAGGATTAGACTTATCTCGAAACAACTGCCCTAGGTGTACATACTCTTTACAGATTCTAGAATCTGGTTGAGTATTTCTAAATCTCGTTTTTCTCATTCTTTTCCTTCGGGCCCCTGCAGATACTTTAAAGTATCGACAGCAGTTGAAAATGACGAATTCAAGATATAAAATATAAATTTCAGAGCTGTCAAAGGCGATCACGAAAAGTAAAGTAATTAGTATAAGAAGCAGCCTTTTAAAATGGCGGCAGCATCAAAAGAGTAAAAGAAAACATGTTATATCTAAGAAGGACCATAATGCATGCAGTCAAAGATGAGCATGGTTATATCATTAGTAATTTCAAAAAGGGATGGACAGAGAGAGAAAGGGAAACAAAAGACAGGGAGGTTAACCAGAGAAGATGTCCGGTTGGCTACCCTCTACTGGGGAAGGGGAAAAGAATGAAAGAGGAAAAGGAGAGAAGAGCGTTGAGGGACATATCACCATCACTGTCACTTGTCAGGGCACAGTCACAATCGGTCCCTAAGTCCCGTTTTTCGAAGAAATTGCAGCAATGCCCTGACAGCAACTCGACTTGAAGACTTTGTAGTCCAGTGCCTTAAAAATGTAGTTACTAGGCCCCCCTAGTAATTTCAAGGATCTAGTGAAAGTAGTCACCCTACCACGAGTCACCCTACCATAACCTTACCAGCAGTATAATCAACGATTAACAGGACACTTAAGGCCCTTACATAACCGCAGATGAGGTCAGGAGAGCAGATCAAGACATGGCTCGACGACAAGCAGTTGGATAAGACGGATTACAAGCGAATTGGTCAAAGAGGGAGGAGATGTCACACTTAATAACAATAATTGCTGTTGTTTTACATACCAACACCATGGTAACATTCTGAGGCACACAGTAGTCGAGGGCTCTGGGAATTTCGACAACCCGTGGCTCTTTAAGGAGCGCTGACATAGCACAGAGCACAGAACACGGGCCTCTATAGCACTTCCGCCTACGTCAAAAATGTTACCGCCGTGGCCGAGACCGATACACGTCCTTCGGGTCAGCAGCCGAGCATCATCGTCAATTTACCACCACGAAGAACGTTGTCTCACATTTATGAAGCTTGCGGAACTCTGCATATACAATGCTTCAAAAGTAGAAATGTACCAGCGAGTTGGAAAAATTCCAGTGTTCTGGAAGCGAGACGTAAAAGAC
Organism: Hyalomma asiaticum; assembly: GCA_013339685.2. Lineage (NCBI taxonomy): Eukaryota > Metazoa > Arthropoda > Arachnida > Ixodida > Ixodidae > Hyalomma > Hyalomma asiaticum. Next base: position 257,697,720 of record CM023481.1, read on the forward strand.
CTAAACTCTAGACCAGCCAGTCTACTTCCTGAATTTTACACACACACACACACACACACACACACACACACACACACACACACACACACACACACACACACACACACATATATATATATATATATATATATATATATATATATATATATATATATATATATATATATATATATATATATATATATATATATATATATATATCATTTTTATTTCCTTTCCTTACGTGCGCTTACCAAACAACAACAACAACAACAACAACAACAACAACAACAATAATAATAATAATAATAATAATAATAATAATAATAATAATAATAATAATAATAATAATAATAATAATAGAATTATCACAAGCTTGCTATAGAATATTCGGTGATTAATTCCTGTACTGAAACCGCCCTTACCTTAAAACTGGAAAGGCAGCCGTACACAAAGCTTTTAAGTATTTGAATATTGCAACAGCTTCACTTTCCGATTACCTTTTTTTTTTCGCCGTTAAATGTAGTTTGCGGATAGTTAGGTGCGCCTGTGGGAAGTTATGAGCAGTTAACCAAGGTGCCCGAATAAGCACTCGGGCACGGACACATACTCAGAGTCACTATTCCAGTATAACTGTCCGTGAAAGAAGAGAGTAATAAATTACAAATGTTCACACATCAGAACCGTCTGCACAGTCGAGTTCAACGTGATCACATAGCGGATATTGCCTTTTTAGTATACCCAGTCATAGTGAGTCACTTTCCTCTTCATATTTTGCTCTAGAAGGAGTGCGGTGCTGCCGAACTCGAGTAATCCCTTCTAATGTGCACGCACTGCAGTCGGGACTAATAAAAGTTTAGAATAAAGTGATATTTCGAACAATGCAATTTACTACTCAATGCCAGGTATAGTGTGCTTGTGCAACTCTGATGAAAATAAGGAAATTTTTACATCTTTTTCAACAGTATACAGGGGAGGAACGAAGAGGAGCTACAAGTCTTCACCGAATGTACCAGATGGACTGTCGTCATCATCAGTGATCTTGCTCCCCATTTCCTTCTTTCTTCGCCGTTCCCCAGAACGGCAATTTCTGACTATGGGGAAATGTGCCCTCTAGCCTGACATCTACACTTTTCTTCTCCTTCGTATTTCTTTTGTGCTAGCAGAAACTCTGGACGGACGATCAGTGGCCATCGACTCCGCTTCCTTCTCGCCCCATTTGCCCCGTGCAGTTCGCACGCTAACTGCCCACGGGAAAATTTCTTACGCTATTCTTCGTGAAGCTGGGCCATGTTCTCCAGACTCCTGGAGAGGAATAAATCCTAAGCGATCGACAGCAAGAAACCACGCCTTTTCTTAAAACATGACAGTTCTTGATGGTGGCTCACCACATCCTGCACCAGTCGTCAAACACGAACACATTCAACACACAACCCATCCACCTACTCTTAAATACACGCCTGACTGTCGGTATAAGGCACCTTGCACGCGCTCGTTCGCCTGCGCACCGTCGGTGGCGCGAGCATCGAGGCTCTCTGACTGTCATGCAATGACCGCGCTCACGTGGTCGTTCGAAAAATTACCTAGCAAACTGCCCCGCATAGTATGGCTGGGAGTCCGGATCAAGCGCGCCCACTACTCGCATACCGAGACATATTAAACTATAAAGTCTTAAGTTCCCACACGGACTAGACAAACCATGGCCACCATACTTCTCCCACTAGGAAGAGGTGGCGTTCCTCCAACTGCAAGGACACAACTTCCCCAAGCTCCTCTCCCAACAAAAATTTTGCCCTGTTTGCTGCTCAGACACCTACCTGCCCAGGCTGTAAAAGTTCTCCGTAGGGTGTTCAATGCATGGTGTTGTGCGCCGCAAAATTAGTTCCTCCCTTGCCAATCATCCTGCAGCCCCTCCGCACCACCCTCCGCAACAAAGAAGTATGGGAAGACGCCCTCTCCAAGTTGCCTTTCTAGGTCCGTCGTCCCCTTGTTCAACAGTACGTTTGGTCACCGAGATAGTTCTTGGGACACCTGACAAGGGATTCTTCCCACACTGTTACTTCTATTTTCGTTTTGTAATAAAATGTTTCCTCTCTCTCGCTCTCGCTCTCTGAATGTTTTGTGGACATGAAAGGAAAAGATGATGTCCACTCGTTTGTAGCACAAAGCTACGTACAGGTGCATGTCTTTTTAACTTTGTGCTACATACGGGCGGACGTCAAAATTTCCATTTATAATCCTGCCTTCACCTTGAGAGATTCCGCAGAGCTGAGGGGCCATACGAAGTCCTAGGGTATACGCAAACGTAATATCAGATGCTCCGCCACGGTGATCGAGTGGCTATGGTACTCGGCTGCTGATCCGAAGGTCGCGGGGTAGAATCGCGGCCGCGGAGGCTGCATTTAGATAGAGGCAACATGTTAAGGCCCGTGTACTGTGCGATTTCAGTGCAAGTTAAAGAACCTCGGGTGGTCGAAATTTCCTGAGCCGTCTACTACGGCGTCTCTCATAATCAGATTGCGGTTTTGGAATGTTAAACACCAGAAATCAATCTAATCTCAGATTATTTGTCTCGATGGCATTGTGAGTGCAAGTTATTGTATCATTTCAAGGGGTAATAGGATATAAGTGAAGCATATTAGCGGAGGGAAATCAAGCGGGGCACATGGCATAAAGAGACGGCACAAACTATACGCAAATGCCGAACAAAAACAGGATTTCTGACATTACCAACACTGCACGGAGATCCCAACAGACAGCGTTACAAACACACATAAATTCCACGTACTCTCGCACTGAGATAGTGCACTTACTTTTTTACGGTACCTACACAATTGGCACGATAACGCACTGATCAACTTGATTTCCTCTTTTATGCGAGAGCCTTCAAGCTTAAACTGTTATAATGTCGCAACAAGTACTAAACATGTTGATACCAATAAAATAGAGAGAAGGAAATGGACTACCGTTCGAAAACATTAGTTGCGCGATAAGGCTGTATGCTGCAGTCCCTCATTGCTGGGCGCCTGTGAGAAATATCTTTCACTTTTATTCTGGTGTTTGTTGTTTTGGCGCTTTGTTTTTAGGGGCGGCGTTTTGGTTTAGGGGTCCTGGTAATAAACTAACCGGTAAAACAGCAGCAATTAATCAGACATGAATTGTTGCCGTCTATTACCTACTGGTCCGATGGCTCTATTAACCTCCCCTCTCCCCCTTTTTTCTTTTGTCTTCTGCAAGCGCTTCATCGGAAGTACATCGCCCACCACATCTTATCCGCTCTGCCTTCAGCGAGGCCATTCCGATGCTGTGGTTGTGCCAAGTGCTTATTCTTCCTCCAGTGCGCATTAATTATTGAGATGCCCGCCAACACGACTGCCTTCTCAATGCCCTCTCATAGCCTCACTGAGAGGGGTGGTTCATTACTTCCCGAAACGCGTGTTCGTGTACACGTGCAATGCAGAAAGCAAGAAATAATATTGTTCCACGCTGTGGCTAGACAGAAAAACCAAGGCCCGCATGCCCGAAGCTGTTTGTACTCCGAATAATAAGAAAATACGAAAGTATAGGCGACGTATGAGCGCGACCGCAAGAATGATTGCGAGGATGAAAGGCGGTAAATATTAAGAGAAAAAAAAAATAAGTATTCATCCTGCCGCCGAGCACAAGGTTTTGGGTTTGATTTTCTTCCGCGGAGTACGCCGCTGCAGTGTACGGGTTAATACGCTCAGCAGCTACCCCGAAGGACGCGGGTTCGATCCAGGCCGCGGCGGAAGTATTTTCAGTGGAGGCGAAAATCCAGAGGCCCTTGTACTAGCTGTGCATTTTCAGTGAATGTTACAGAACCTAGGAGATCGTAATTCCCGCATCCCTCCTCTATGGAATGCCTCATATTCATATCGTGGTTGTCGCACGTGAAACCCCAACAACAAATAATTAATTCATTGCGAGCCGCGAAGCCACATTTAAATGATATCGGTCGAGTGCATGAATGTGTACCGAGCTTACAGTGCCCATCAAATAGCGCTAAATGATCGAAATCAGTACAACGTATAGCCTATTGTAGCTTCTCTGACAACTCCTGTATGGGGCCTTTGTGAAGTTACATCTCACCATTCAGGAAGCTGGCACGAAGAAATGTCAGACAAGCTCGATATATTTCTTGTGGACACATGTCGAGGAAAGTGACATATACAGGTCAAAGGGTAATGTCGTGCGCATGATACCTATCGCAAATTAATGCTGACAGAAGCCTGTCATCTGGCACAATTTCCTTACCGTTTATTGATAACGTAACACACCCACAGCTAGCGAATGCGAGGGCGCGCGAAACATCTTCCACAATTGGGGCACTTTCGGTAGCAAATGTGCCAAATGCGACTCCCGGAAAAAAGCCCACAAGTCAAATCGATTTGGGCAAGCAAACTCATCCGAAAGAGAAGCACTTTCCCGGCAGTAATGTTTGGCACTGAAGGCGACGTTAGTAGAAGCGAGGATTTAAGAGGCTGACTCGACACAACGCGCTTCATTAGATGCTGCGACGCTAATCGCATCGAAGCGCCGCACGCCGAGCGTGAGGCAGGCGGGTAATAAAGTTAATGTATACACTTCTAAAGGTTAGGAACCTTGGCCGTAAGATGCACTGCATGTGCTGTGGCGGTGTGCCAATGAAAGACCGAAGAGAGGAGGCCGGATTCTAACGAGAGTGCTCCGTCAGGTTATCAAGCATCGAGGCCGCGCGGCCATTTCTCACTGACCCCGACTAGCTCACGGGGTCGGTTTTCCGGTCGGGATGCCGCAGGCCGCTTCAGGAAGCTGCCGCCGTCGCCACTGGTCAGCCTCCTGAGCCATCCGTGTGCACCACGACGGGGGCAGCTCACCACTGCTGCCACTAAAGAGCACGAAAACGGGCCGCACTGCGCCGCGACAGGTCGCGTTATACTCACCGTCATACAGCGGCAAGAAATCCAGCAGATGACGATGGCTACAGATGAAAGGGGAGGGGAAGGGGGACTGAACGCTGGGCGAGTTGAACTGAACGCTGGGGGAAGAGGAAGTGCTCTGCGATTCCACGTGCCAACAAAACTGTGCTGTGCTAAGAAATCGTACAGGACAGCACAGTTAGTAATAACACATGATCAAGCATACCTTAAAGCTTTGTTAAAGCCTTATTAAAGCCTTATACTTTAAAGACTTATTTGCCTTATTACTACACGTTAAGCATCGGTAAATCGCGAATGTCTTGCGTGAGACCACGTTTACGAAGTATGGGCCATGTTCGCTACTCAATCTTACGTATTTCCGCAGCGTTGCACAGGTTAGCTAAGCTGAAGAGTCGAAGAAATATTGGTTAATATTTTGCAATCTTGTAAATCAGGATCACTATGTCTCTGTACAGAGCAGATTCGTTGCATATTAAGGCCTCGCGCCATCGTTACGCAGTGTTACCTTGGGCAAAGGGCTACCGTTATCCTTCTTGTGCCGCTTCCGTCTGTTTACCTCAGCGGCAAGCTCGGAACAATTGCCGCTGCTTCTGGTGCGGAGCTATGGTAAGCATAGACAGAGCGACCTTGCTAATCGCAGGGTGACCATGAGGGTTCGGCGAGAGGAACGAAGAGGCTCACACTATTTCGGATGCAGTACCTATACTGTTGACGACAGTGCGTAATATGTTCGGATGTGCGCGCATCTAATCTGCCTTCTCACTCGTGCGCGTGTGCGTGCGTGCGTGCGCGTGTGTATGCGGAGCTGTTTTCGTGTTCACATGTGTAGTCCTACAAATTGTGGTAAAGACGCAATACAAACGGGAATAAAGAGCTGCAAATTCGGAATAAAAGCGTCAAGCCAACGTGGGGACGTGTACGGAATACCTTTAACACGCAGGCACAGTTATATGAGACTCCGCTTAAACAAGAGTCCAGGGGAACACCAGAACGACTTTATTAAATGCAGAACTTCTAACTTAGTCTTACATTGCCAAAGATGTGGTTGCGGCCTGATTTTAAGAAGAGATGTGTTCTCGATGGCCATCACGACAAAGAGACGCGACAAATGTCAGAAGCATTCCACATTAAGAGATTAGGAGATAAATGCTTTAGTCAGCCATGGATGACCTTACACGTTAAGGAATACCCACTTCTAAGTCAATTCTAACCACAAAATTTTTGGCTGTTACTGCTGGTTTGCGCCTTGCCGGTGTGACATGTGATTATGACGCAGTGTTTGACGCAAATATATCTATTTTATACATATCTGCCCTCTTGTAACCAATAAACTCGGCTGGTAGTCAGCACTTCTGTTCTTTTTTCGCTTCGTCAGGTATCCTTTGCTTATCTTTCGTCACAAAAGATAGCGCTGAATACGACACGCGGATACAGACAAGACGAGACGAGTGTAGCGCTTGTCTCGTCTTCTTGTCTATGTCCGCGTTTCGTAGCTGTATTTCGTGACGAAACATGAACAACCAGCATGCCCAAATCTTAACCCTTCTGAAGTGTATCCTTTGCTCATTCTTTTGCACATTTGTCGTTCTCGCTGCTAATTGTTAACATGAACGTCAACCAACTTGCCCACATCGTCATAATAACCCAGTAAATGACAGTCCCAGACACTCGGGCTGCTCTATAAACATGTTCGTCATGGCTTGCACATACCGTCTCGACTAATTCTTCTAGACGAAAAGCCTTTAAAACGGCTGGTATTTTTATTCAATCGAATGCCTTTTGTTGTATCTAAAAGCCATATTAAGGAAATTGCTATACTCAGAAAATTTCTCATTTACTAGATCCATAGCACAGCCGTGATACATCGAGTAATACGTCGTGTAAACCAACGTATGTATATGAGGTCGTGCTCATAATCATACGTTAGTTTCGACCCGTTAAACCCTAAAATTCTGAGAGGTCGCATGTATAGTCAAAAGAGTCGTTAGCTTTGCCTTTCCCGCCAAGTCGCAGATTACAATACGATCGCTACGTCTCTGCAACTTTTATGTTGACCCAACAACATTGTCAACAGTGTGGTGCCATAGAAACCGTGTGGTGAAGAGTGGTCTCCAGATATCGGGCACTGGCGATGTGCCGAACAAGACACTCACCCAAATTTTGCTTCAAGACTTTGTATGCATGTGTGTTCAAAGATGAGATAGATAGATAGATAGATAGATAGATAGATAGATAGATAGATAGATAGATAGATAGATAGATAGATAGATAGATAGATAGATAGATAGATAGATAGATAGATAGATCATTTCAAAGAAAATTCCGGAGTTGTTAGCCTGGCTTAATTGTCTGGCTTAATTGCTACTCCAGGTGTCGGGTGATGACTATACATATATTTATCATATAGTGACAAAAAATTAACGCGTACAGTCCCTGTTGTCATTGAAAACACCAGCAACGCTTTCGTTTTGTGTAGCGAACAGGTGCTACTCTGCCACCGGCCGAGGAGGTGTCGTTGCTTCAGGCAAACGCAGTGGTGCCTTCGTTTTCCTGACATTAGCAAAGCTTTCGAGTGTCTGTCGTAGTCGTTTTTTAACTTTCATTGGCTAGATTTCCTGGGCGTTTTATAAAATTACTTACTAACTTCTTACACGATCGGGGGTGATTAGTGTCGATGGGACAATGTCGAAGCAATGTAACTTCGATAAAAGCCGTAGTACCTCATGGATCGATATTAAATCCACGTCTTTTCAACCTAAATGTTAATTACCTTGTCGCTTCTATTTCTACCGACATATTTCAGTACGCAGATGACATTTTGTCTCGACATTCCCGTTTTTCAGGGGCCATTTCCCTTTTGTACTTTTGTAAGATTCCAGGATTAGCGTTATGAATTGGTTCGCTAATAATGCGATTCTAAAAATACAGCTGGTTTGCTTTCATAACCCCTTAAAAGAAAAAATGCCTAAACCTGCCGTTACTGGTGCACTGTTGTTCTTGTTCCCCGTGTACTTGTTCCTTACGTTCCATCCATTAATACTTCGGTGTATTTTTTGACAGCGACTTCAACTGGCATTCCCACCTCGCTTATGTACGTTAAGACTCCGTGCAGTTTCTCGTACATTATACAATATCAGGTATGCCAGTATCAGTTCGTACAATAATTCTATACGCACTGAGATACAGTATTATCCGTTACGGGATTACGGCATTCTGTCACTGCGCGACTAGGTGAAAAATAAAGTTTGTCATTCGTTATATTTTGAAAGTGATTTGTTTACCCCATGCGCAGACGTCTTCAAAACCTGAAGATGCTCAAACTTTGGTGCCATTTTGATTTAAACGGTTTTACTGAAGCATTTTTGGTCCAGCGCAAGTTCAAAGTCGATTATGCTTCCGCGCGCTGCCTTCGACGTGAAAACCGTTTTCGAATGATTCGCTGCCCCACCACAGTCAACGCACTTGTAATTACAATATGCTATCCTGTCTTAATAATAAACCAAATCTCCTGTCTTAATACCAAATCTTCTGTCTTCATGTCTTAATAAACTATCAAAGGGTGCCTTTCGTGCAAAATCAAAACATGAATAGAAGCACATTCTTGTTCGCATAAATGTTTAACTCAGTCGTCACTTATAATTTCACAGCAACTGCATTGCGCATGTGTCGGAGTATCAAAACACACTTTTAAAAATAAGGCATTTCCACATTTTTTTCTTTTTCGCTATACTGTACCATGCTAACAAATGTATTTATTATGCTCTTTTTAATTTCTTGACATTTCTAGCTCTCCTTTTTCAAACCGAAAGATTCATGATGCTTAAGCATTTGTATAATTTCATTTCGTTCTTTCATGAACTTACACTTAAAATTAAGTGATGTCCTCTGTTTTAGTTGTGTTTCTTTTTCTTTTTATCTGTATTCTTTTATTTTCTGCCTAAATTGTACAAAATATGCTACTACGTTTTTCGTGCTGTTTACTATATTCAGTTCTGTAAGTTCCACCTGTTGGCTTTGCTCTGCAAGCCCATTGAGGCTCTGTCGTGCCTATTTTTTACTTGAACTCCTGCTATATCAGTAAGAATTATTATTATTATTATTATTATTATTATTATTATTATTATTATTATTATTATTATTATTATTATTATTATTATTATTATTATTATTATTATTATTCCTCTGAGTAATAGGGCATACAGTCACTCAGGATGTTTTGTTCTGTCATCATATTAAACGTGGGGCACACGACCGAGTCTAACCGCCGTATTTTGCACTTGAGTGGTTTGTGGGCGCTACGTCCAGTTTAACCCGGTGAAGGCCTGCTTCAGCTTGCCTGCTTAAGACTCGCGGAACATGAAAGCTGCAGGATGTGTCCGTTACGCGCAATGGGCCGTACTGATTTACTGCGTCGCCCCGTAAGTATCGCTGCATATTCCAAGCAAGTACAAGCATCAGAGTCGCCTCATCTTTTCTTGAATAAGGCATCACAATTATCTATGCTGTAGTGCCACGTGCCGCTCTGGCAGCAGAGCCATCCCTGAAGTTTCCTTGCGTTCCACAATAGGCTGGTAACCACCGCCGCCCAACGTGATGGCGAGGTTCATGAGCATTACTGCCTAGGCGCTCGATCTCCATAACCAGTTGTTTAGGGTCGAGCAGCGTATTGCCGTGCTGCTCGTGAATCGGAGTATATATCACTCATGAATTGGGTATCTGATCTATATAATGTACATTTAAGAGCTCTCCGCACTGCAGCCTGCTTAGCAGTTGTGGCATTTATACGGTGACTCCTATACATGCCACAGCTCTCGTACATGAAATTACCAAATGCCAGGAATGTGCCCTCCGACCTCTAGTGCAATTTTTTAGCGATACGTGCTATGCTCTAGTCCAAGTCGCAGTCGCTCTGAATAAGCATATCGACGTGCAAAAATGTTATGTAACCGAACCACGAGTATTTAAATGTCTTAGTATGCTGACAAAGTTGAAAGAGTGCAATCACGATCATGTATAGAAATCTCTCAAACTTATTTCCATTGGAATAACATATGGACTGCCATACTTTTGTGACAAAGTATTATGAATAGTATGAATAAAATTTTACAAAATAAAGCTTATGCATAACTTGAAACCTATGACACCACAGTATTGAGAATATGTTCAATAATAAGAATGTAAGTTTATTGCTGCTTGCCTACATGGATTCGTACAGATTAGCCCGATCCAACTGCCCCGCATGAAGTTTGCCAATATCGCAAATTGCGTTTGTGTATGTGTATTGACGCATATTGATGTTTCACCGAAAATATATTCTCAGTTCTTCAGGCATCTTGTCAGGCCTCCTTGTATAACATGTGGCTGTGTCATGCGGGTGCTTACGTGAACCAGGCACTTTCAACCCTGTACAACTGAATGTGTACATTGAGACGACCGAGCTGTTAGTTACCGCATCGGATAACACTGTGACCACAACAGTGCGCGCAGTGAAGGACGCCCTTAATCACTACGGCCTCATGTGTTTCACTAACGCCTACCCAGGCGACCTTCGCCCCTTGACAACGTGACCTTTGAACAAGCGAATGGCCGTCTCCACCACTAGGAGGTTGAGTAGGGCTGAGGAACAAAAGACTGACCCACTGAGGCTGATGTTTCTTTTGTGTACCACTCGCAAGGCTCCTCGCTGATATTTCATGTCCTGCGAACACCACATTCATAATGCAGTCTTCGGTGCATCGAGCCGTGTGGACCATGATAAAGTGGGCAGGGAAAGCCACCCTGCGGTTCCTACGTCATGCATATGGCGTTCAAAAAACAGAGACGACTATTCATCATACCTGCGCATGCATAAATGACACGCTTCGTACGAACTTGCAGCACTCTACGCACTGAGCCGACACGTTCTCGGGTAGGCTGCTTATTCCTGGTATTTCTGACCAGCGGGGAGTGAGGCAAGTACACGAGGTTGCAGCGCTAAATGCGCCTAGTACACCGCAGCGTCTCCCAGTGGCCTCCGTATGATCAATGATGAGCGAAAAAGTTGCCTTCTAACCTGTTAAGGTGTAAGGCGCAAAGTTTGCTTATGGCAGCAGTGACTTCTGTCATTTCAGTTGCCTGCTTTCAACGAGAGGCCTCAGCCATTCCTCGGAGAGCGTCTCTTTTTCTTTTTCAACTCCTCATCATCGGCGCTCTTCTGACAGGCCAGGGATTTTGCTAACGGTGCCATGAAGTCTTCAAGGCTAGGCCAGCTAAGCGAACTTAACGACCTGATTCATCACTTCCTTTGAATAGTCTTGAAACTTTCTTGTTTATTTTTAAACACTGCATTGGTAACGGTAAGTACGTTTAACTAATGCTATTTGGATTTCTCATAAGTTCAATGCGCGCGTGGCTTTCGAGGAATTACTTATAGCACTGTTTTTAAATTACTTATTCAGCTTTTTGACTCAAGTAGATTTATGGCAATGGCCGAAATTACTAATTGAGAGCTCACATTGTTTAGCTAGGCGGTTAAAATATCTAAGTGACGTTTAATCTGTTCATTTGGAGTGCATGTCGCAACTGCGAAGTAGAAAGCCAAGCAGCATATAAGTTATGCCTTTTATGCCTATTTAGCAGAAATCCTAAGCCTTCAATAGCACGTGAAAGATAGCAGGGAATACACTAATGCTCTAGTCAAGGGTTCTCATAGAGAGTACCCGTAATAGCCCAGAAGGCTGTTAAATGAAGCTCAAATACGTTTTTTTAGAAAGTTTTGATGACTAATATAACTATAGTGGTGGAAGTAATAGGATTCCTGCTAAGAAAACAGGCATAACTTACTACTGCTCGTCGTCAGTCAGTCACTCAGTCGGTCGGTCGGTCGGTCGGTCGGTCGGTCGGTCGGTCGGTCGGTCGGTCGGTCGGTCGGTCGGTCGGTCGGTCGGTCGGTCGGTCGGTCAAAATGTTTTATTTGTCAAATAAAGCATAGATAGGTTTATCAAAGTGAAACGCGACAACATGAGGTTATATATTTAAAAATGTTATTCAGTAAGTTTTTCCATCGAAGATGTATAATTTGAAACATAATTAGGGAATAGTATTTATTATCTGTGTCGTGCAAGTAATGTCTACCTGATGAGTTAAATGCACCTGAAATTGCCGAATCGCACTGCATACTCCATATGATACGCGCTTAACTGGTACAAGTAAACTTGCAGTAAACACCACATTTTGTAATCGAAGGTTGGACGGAAGCCCGTCGAATCGGACGACAATTTAATGAATACCGACCAAGCAAGTTTTATCAAATTAAAACATATACAACGACGTGTCGGCTCCCGTACGCGAGCCTTGTTCACTTCGAAATGGAAGACTGGGGTGACCCCGTCATGTTGGCTTTAATATGTGACGCAGGCAATGTGCGTACAGGTGCGGAAAGTTGCCATGATTGTGATTAGCTGTGTGCTGCTCGGTGGTCTGGATTGTTAACAATTCGAGAAAAAGCGTAGCAGTTCAGTTCTCTTTCTTGTCAACTGAGGTCGAATCCCGGCCGCCGCGGCTGAATTTTGACGGATGCGAAATGTTGAGGCCCGTGTGTTGTGCGATGTAAGTGCACTTTAGAGAACCCCAGGGTGGTCGAAACTACTGGAGCTCTCCACCACGGTGTCTCTCAATGATAGGATCGTTGTTTTGAGACATAGAAGCCCAATAATAATAATAATAATAATAATAATAATAATAATAATAATAATAATAATAATAATAATAATAATAATAATAATATAATAATAATAATAATAATAATATAATAATAATAATAATAATAATAATCTAGTCAATTATCTTAACATTGTCCTTGACTATATCGTGGCGAGTCATTTCAGCGTGTTCAACCAGTGCGTTCGACGAGACATTCTTTCTCACGTCATTCATGTGCTGCTTGTGTCTGCTGAATATTAATTGTCTCGCCGACGTAACTAGTATGGTAGCCTGGGCACGGGATGTTGTAGATAAAGCCTAGGAATTGGTCAAGCCAATAAAACCAGATCATCCCAGCCTTCCTTTTCATTGCGAACATGGCTTCTGTACTGCAGCTGAGACGTCGTTGTATATGTTTTAACTTTTATAAACATGCTTGGACGGTCCTCATTAAATTGTCGTCAATACCACATTTTCTAATGTGAATTGTTGGCAACGTACCACAAATCCATACGCTTGTAAATGATGTTTCAAGAGAAAGGAAAAAAAAAAAAGAGCGTTTGAACTGAACAATTACTGCAGTGCTGAAATCTCCATACATCGTCTTCACTGCATAGCACGTCGCTACGAATGTTATACTAGCTTGTTTCACCCGTTACTTGCTTTTCACTTTTCGGACGTTTTACGTTACTATTAATAATCAAATTGCGTCATTATTATTAATCAGAATATTTATTAATCAGAACCACGTCGGCTCCATGCCAGCGAGGTCGCAGAATGAACAAGACGCAGGACATTCATGTTCTCCACGCGTGCGCGTCATCTGTGGGTGGGAAAGTGGGTATTCTCAGCAGTTCGAGATTTTTAGCCTGGATTAATTGCCCTAATGTCCGTGCCAATTTTTTGTATGAGAGAGAGAGAATGCAAAGAGAGGAAAGGACGGAAGGCTAACCAGACGAGCGTGCGGTTTGCTACCCTGCACTGGGGCTAAGGGAATGGGGAATATAGAAAGAGGAAAAGGTGAAGTCTAGCGCGTGCACTGGAGTACGGTCGGGCAGGTTAGCTTTCTCCTTCTTTTACATATGTTTTTCTCTTTTTTCTTTCTCTCCAATTAATTCTTTCGTTTTCCTCCTATCCTCCTGTCGCGCGAATCATGGCCGATCCCCTGTTGTGGGTTGGGCCAGGTTTACAGGTCTAAACGAAACAAAACAAAAGCCGACGCTGATGTTCCTCTGTCATTAGCGGCTTCAGCGTTCTGGCACTCCACTAAGAATTCAGACCTCCTGTCTTCAGTGCGAAAAGACAGGAGGTCTGAGCCATGGTAATCAAAGGCTAACTGAAAGCACTGGATGAAGGGTATCGACCACATTCGGAGTGGTACAGGCTGTCGGACTCTGTAGCCAACTTAGGAAGTTGCGCACGATATCCTAAACGGGATCGAAGCATCGCAGCGATTTCCTCCTCTGCCTCGGGCAATCCTTCGGAAGGAAGCGCTGTGTTTTCGGACCAAAGTCTGCTGAAGTCCCTTGCAGTCGCTGTGGCTTTCGCGTTCCCTGTGGCTAAGGCTGCAGTTTACCAAGTCCGGCGATAATGGACATCGTCGTATGCCTTAGCATCTAAACATTTTATTATTTTAGTTTAACTAGTCATGTACAATTGCAACGCCGTCTAAGCATCAATAGTATATACAGCATATCCACGTGAAAAATGGCTGAAGTATGGCGTCGTCTTTACACATAAGGGCTCAAGAAAACGTGTTTAATATAGTTTGTATGATGTGTATTAACTACGTGACACTTACTTGCCATCAATTTAAGGTTCAGTTGGATTAACAATACATAAACGAGGCGATCAACGCCTCAGGGTTAGCGTATACACCCCCTTAATTTGTGAAAAAAAAAATTGAAATCATATGTTACTTCAACTCAATTTGCAGCTCTCCCCCTTCCCAGAATTAAGAATTAAGAATTGAGGATTAATAAATTTAGAATCCCGGGGAAACCCCTGATGCCGACCGACGAGATGTGCAGTGTACGCGATCTGCAGAAACGGATGGCGGTCAACTGTCGCGCAGAACAATACAATTCTTTCTAGCTTAAATCAAAATTTGCTGTAAAGTATTTACTTAATTAGTTCAATATTTATTTTTTACCACAATACTCATATCTGCTATAATAGTACAAAAATTAAAAAAAAAGTCAGTTGGCCACGAGCTACACCGCCAGCAAATCACGAAGTCGTACTCACACGGCCTTTTCAAAATGGAGTCGTGTTTATACCTTCGGTACCTTCGGAACCTTCGGAGCGTCTGCTGTTCTTGTGTCTTTTCATTTGTATAAGCATAGGTGCGCGCGGTGTCCTCCATTAGGGGGAGCGAGGGTTCAGCGCAGCGTCTCCCTCCCTCTCCTAAACCCCCTCCCACTGAGGCCATTTCAGTCAAAATGCAGTGCAATGCAAAGGGATGGGGCACATTTGGGTCCCCTATAAGGCGGTTAGGGGGCCTATCGCTCCCCTTGCCTGCCCCCCTCCCTTTCCCTCTGCGTGCACGCCTAAACACTATAGGGTAGTAAAGATGAGGTGTGCAAGACACATGGACAAAAATCTGCGGAGCCTGCGCGTTATCATCCTCAAAATGCCGCACTGCAGTTCATTTCAGTTCCAAGCCCTTTTTACGCGTGACACTTCGCTGAACTCACTCGAAGAATTAAGGTGGCGGCGCTTGTGGCGCACGCCGGGTTTTTGCATTGCAAGCGTTTCATTTTCGATCAATGTGTTCGATGTTCTTGTTTCATGTTGCATGAAAACGTATAAATGTATGCACTCATCTTTTATTCCAGTTATTGTCGCTTTATTTTTGCTACATGGGAAGCTCGAAGTAGGAACTATTTGCAGCCCCGCGGAGGAACTGTGGCTGAAGTTAATGAGGGCGTGGGAGCGGCTTCACTGCAGACTGAAGTTGTATCCGACTATAACACACAAGCCTAAAATGGTTAGAATGTCCATCATCTGACATCCTTTCCTCTAAAACACATATTCTTTTAGTTACTTTACATTTTACTTCATTCTTTTTGCGAGAAACAAAGACGCCTTCAAAATTTGCAGTGTGTCCATGAAGATAAAGAATCTACAGGAATTACATGGAAGTAAACCAAATGATAGCTGGACAATAAATACTGGTGTCTTCATATTGAGGTTTCACAGTAAATGGATAGAACAGCGGTTTTCTGGAAAATATTTTGCATGAAGTAGCTTCGATTCTGTGCCACAAATTAAAAGCTTGTGTGTGTACGTTGAGCAATAAATTTAGCAAGTACTTCCCACTTTGGCATGAATTTTTAATATTTATTTTAAAAAGAAGGTGAGGTTGATCGAGAAAGGAAATGGCAAACTGGAGTTGGGAGGAACATCTCAAGAGTTCCATGCTGAAATACTAAGTATGTAGCTAAAAACGGGAACTTAAAGTTAGCCCTCAGCCCTTAGAATGTGTGAACGAATACGTATACCTGGGGCAGTTACTAACTGGGAGCCTATCCATGAAAATAAAATCATCCGTACAATGAGAATGGGATTGAACGCATGCGGGAGATGTTGCCAAGTCATGACTGTAAACTTGCCGGTGTCACTAAAGTGAAAAGTGTTGAACCATTACATTCTCCCAGGACTAATGGATACCTAGAGAAGGAAAACGCAACAGAGGCAGGCAGAAGGTTAGATGGAGCGAAGAAGTAACACAACTCGCTCAGGATAGGGCAAATTGAAAATCATTGGGAGAGGCCTTCGTTCTGCAGTGGACTTGAAAGATGATGACGACGACATACAAAAGTGCACCCAGCTATGCACGCGATCAAGGATAACTATTCGGTCAGAAAAAAAAAAAGTATTAGTTCGATCCCCACAAAAACGACTGTCTGAGCAGCAAGGTGCGCTGCGACACCGTATTGAGCCGCAAAATTGTCGACCAACACGTATATTGCACGCTGAGAAGTGCGCGCACAGCGCCCGCGTGTTCACCGCGCAGTGCGTGGAGAGGCGTGAGAGTGCGAGCGCGCGGCTGCTCGTCGAGACAACCTTCTGGGCGGAATCCGCGAAAGCGTGGAAACCAACAAGGCACAAAGCGAGCGCCGCTCGAAGGCGGAATGAAAACAAGGCAGAGAACAAGAAGCGTCGGTCGTTTTGGGAGCCTCGTGTGAGGGGAAGACGAGTCCCACTTGCATAATTCCCTCGCGGCAAGGCCCCCGTTTCTTAGGACAGCGTCATCCTTGGACGTCCGTCGACGGAGGGCAAGGAGGCGCCCTCGAACTACGGTGCCCTGGGCGAGTGAGACCGGGGCCCGGCAGCCGCCTATA
Organism: Hyalomma asiaticum; assembly: GCA_013339685.2. NCBI lineage: Eukaryota > Metazoa > Arthropoda > Arachnida > Ixodida > Ixodidae > Hyalomma > Hyalomma asiaticum. Next base: position 257,714,665 of record CM023481.1, read on the forward strand.
AAAGCGGCCGCCGCCGGCGCAATGGCAGACAGCCGGAGCCAGCCCACGGAAGAGTCGGCCGACCAGTGTGAGTACCGGCACGACATGGAATACCTTGTAGGCGCCGCAGTGAGATCACACACCCGCACCCCACGCTCACTGCGCGGACTCCGCCGGCGCCCAGGACGCAGGCCGCTTCCGCCGCCGCCGCCGCCGCCGCCGCTGGGCTCCACCACAGACTGCGGCTCCGGCTTGGGGAAGCTCGCGCGGATACGGCCTTGCTCCGATGTTCGCTCGCTGGCCGGTTTTAGTGGTGCGACCGTAGAGTGACGCTGCCAAATGAAAACCTTTTTGGTGTTCATACCCTTGTACTCCAAAATTAGACCGTAATTTGCAGTAGTTTAGTCTACCAGCTGCATATTTGATGTAGCGCTAAGATACATTGCGTCATATCCCGGTATCCATAGGGTTTCTTGGAGGCCTTAGTTGACATTTCAATAACATTACTGTCGATAAAACCATCGATAAGCAGAACAGAAAATAGGACTTAGTTCTTATCAGTAATTTTCATCAATTTGGAAAAACTTCCCAAAATGCGTTCATGCTGACCGCTTGTCTAGGAGCCTTGTTTTCCGTCACGGCGATTAGCATAGCGCACAAATGGAGGAAGGAAAGGACAGGGTAGGAGAAGGAGCGCTTTTCATTTTGCTCTGTCTTTTTTTTTCCCTACGTTATAGCACTGTGCTAATCGTCGTTACCAACTACGATTATCTCACCTAAGCTTCTGCGCTATTCTTGTTTTCCAACTATAAAAAAAATGTGCGCAAACTGAGCCGCTATTGCATCTGATACGGGGCGCACTCCAGCCATTGATCACAATTCGTAAATATTACTTCACAAGTCATTCGCCAATAAATACAACTTAATTTTACGTTCTCCCATTTTAAAAAAAATTAGATTTTCTTTGCATTTAGTTTGATCTTACAAGTGTTTAGTGAGCAGCAATTCAAGGGGAAAGGTGAATAACATTAGCGCTTAGTTCCTGCTTAATGCGTTATTATGGCCGTCTCGATTTCTAATATATTTTTGCTGTTAGATGGGGCACAGACCTAGGATTACAGTGGGCAGTAGGTAGACATTTCTAACTGTGTTCAATGCCGGCTACTTAGTCTGCGAGTGTCGATCCGCACGCCATTCGCAAAGGTGTAGGCTTCAGAAAAGAAAGTTCTTTAACTGAGAGATGGTAAAAAACAGTACTACCGCTCTCAGGCCGCTCGCTTCGCAGGCGTTGCAGAATGGAAACTCAGATGTAGGTATTAGTGCTAACACTTAGTCAACATAGTTATTGGTTATCAAGAGATAACCAATAACTATGAGCTACTTGTATTAAAAAATACAAGTAGCTCATCTTCTAATGGATAGAAACCTTCCTCAAACGCTTTGATGCAAGGACAGCTTCTGTTGCTAGAAAAGTTAACACCTCAAAGATCCTAGCCGTTGCAGTGTGATATCGAAAAAAAATTTGTGGTTGCTTCTACTACACCTTCTAATGACATCACGTTTCTTGCAGACCTTGTGACCGGGACTATACCCAAGTGATCAAAGATGAAGCAGTACCTCGCTCTAGGTGAGTGAACCGAAGTAATGGGTCAGCTTCGCATCGCTAACTTAACCTACGAACTTCACTGTGATGTTGCCAGATTCCAACACCGAGCACATAGACCGAAAGTGTTGCAATACTGGGACTATCACCCCTGCCTAACTAACTCTGCAATAATATATATGCATCACCGAGGTGATTCTCTTTAGAGCGTGCCTTTCCGACTGTGCGAAAAAGTGACTATAGTCCGACGCGGTGGTTCTGTTAATGGCCTTTTCTTCTGGCTTGTGTACAAGCTACCCTACTGGCACTCGAAACGCACTCGGTTCGCACCGTGAATATTCGTTAAGCAAATAAACCTTCCCGATTAACTTTTGACGAACTCCTGTATGTGCTACGTATACGGTTGATTATCTTATTATCTACGAAGCTGCTATATCAGAGAATTAGGGCATTTAATAGTTACCTTGCAGATTAACATGTCTTTATTGCCTGTATTAGCAATTCTGCGCTCGTCGAGCCACCGAGCCACATAATATTGGGAAAGTGTAAGTTGCGATATTTTAAGTATGCCCTCGTAAAATACTATACAGCTTGAACAGCCGTCGCGCAATCATTAGGCGTCCTGGCCACCTCGAATATCTGTCTGCTTGCGGAAAATGCTCCCGAGTCAGCTTTATATCTCCCAGGCCTCGGGGTAGATATAAAGTAAGGCTCGTGGGAGCTTTAGTGCGCACAGAAAATTCGCGGGATTCTCTGCCCGATAGGAAACAGAAAGAAGCAAAATCATCACCGGATGAGTGGAACGATTGGAGATAACGTGTGTCCTAGATGCACTATGACAAATGCAAAAGGGCAATGGCGAAGTGAACAATGACAATACAATTTAGGCATACCCATTTAATAATACGAACTAGCAAGTGCATTTAGTACTACGTAATTTAGTAACACGCTGTAAATATTTTTTTTTATTTTGTTCACTATAGTAGTGAGCTTGGGACATGTTTTGAAACCATACATAATCAAACACGCGATGCTACATATTGCAGCCTTTCTTATATCTCATGATCATTTTCTTTTTCTTTGTATAGTAGTAGGTTGTTCGAAATTATATCGGTGCTATTGCGGCAACAGACGAGGAAGCGTACGTCGCTTATTTATAGTTTCAATTTGTCAACCTCGAGTGCAAGAACAAAGCGAAAGCAGCATTTCTATGCAAGGCCAACATACAGTCTGCAAATAACTTTCGTGAAGTTGGCTTGTATGTGCCAGCTATGCATTGATTGTGCGGCTTTGAGGTTTCCATTGCGGAACATTAATGTCGAAAGCGGTCGATCCGCTGACCGTCAGGTTGTGTATTTCATAGGCTTTCAAGGGGGTCATGTGTTTAAAAAATGAAAAGAGAAAACGCGATACCAAAGAATCTGAAACACTACGTGCCTTGTCAAGCCAGCTCTTTTGTGTGTTTTCGTATTGCTAAAGCATAACAAAAGACTTGCTTTTGTTTAAAAAAGAGTGATGCCTTATCACGCGTACTGTTCTTTGGTAGTAACAAAATTTTATTTGAGCAATTGGGCATGCAAATTCACACTATTGATTTGACAAATTGAATAAAACGTTAGTAAACTGAGAGTGCGCTGGTGATCTACGGTTATGCGAGTCACGACAATTTCCAACGCCCTACAAATATGCACGTTCTCTCCGAGATTACCCTGAGGAAAACAGCGCAGCCAGCGCTTCCATCCGTCAGTCCCTCATTTGTATTGGCGTCCCGGTGGCGACACAATGGCATCTCGTGGCAGAGCAGCACAATGTTATGGCTTGAAATCAGCGACTTTAGTTCTACTGTCGCTTTACTGTTCTACTGTGGGCAGAAATATTTCGGTTGGTCTACAGTTTTGCTGCGTTGGCAATCGTACGCTGTTTTACTGCAAGTATTTATGAATGGATTCATGACCACTTTCATCTATGCTTCTTACCTAAGAGAGTCATTACAGTACCCTTGATTTTTCGTAGTAAGGATTGAATATTATGTTCTTCAACACATGATTCGCAATATGAAATACGATTTCCGTTAGTGAAAAGTTCCAGTAGCCCGGAAAAAGCTCACCAGTTCAAAATTCACAACCACCCTGTAGAACGTGCGCAAGAGTATGTATGTCTAGGTCGATTGCTAACAGGGGAGACTAAACATGAAAAGGAAGTCCGCTGAATAGGGCTACGCTGAGGTGTACACGGAACATTCTCCCATGTCATTACACGCAATTTACGTGAAGCAAAAAGTGCTAACTGCTGGCACTAGCATATTGTGCTGGGACTTAAAGAATAACAGAGAAACTTGAAGAAAAAGAAAAGTTGAGAAAGAACAGCGGTCGCAGATATTTCTTCCATATTGAGCGAAAATCTGGACAGATCACGTAAAGCGTAAGAATAACTGGTGGTTAACTAGAGCAAGCGAATTAATGCAAAGGTATGGGAAACGCCGCGAAGGGCAGCAGTGAGTCAGCTGATGCGGACAAATGAGGATGACAGCAGAAATAAAATGGAGTCAGAAGGCCCAAGACGACGTGGATTGGAAGTAATCGTGAGAAGCCTGCGTCCTGCAGTGGACATAGAACAGGCAAATCATTATGACGATGATGAAGATGACAAAAATTTTATAACATCAGCAGAAACTTCGAGTATGCGATGGGATCCACCTTTGGAATTAAAAGAGAGCCAGGCATACGGTATATCAAACTCTTGCAAGAGCTCTGATATACAAACATAAATGAGTTGGAGAACTTACAGCATTGTCTAGATATTTATTTCACACCAGTTCAATAAGGGAACGTTGTAACGTTAGCAGCACAGATAACGCTTGCGAAGAGAACTGTGCATTACTTTATATTACATCGAAGTTATGTAAACAAGTGCAGACTTAACGAACCAAACAAAAAGGGAGGTCGTCAAACATCTTATTTAATGATGCTACTAACAGCACCAAGCATACTTTCATGTCCTGGAGCAATGGACAGACAATCTCGATCGACAGCTAGAGTAGCTTCCTGTACAGTACCTGAGCTCTGCAACACATTTAACTTATATCGCGAGATGGTTTATAAATGCATTTTTTCTCTTCCTCTTACAGCTTTTGCCCTCGTCGCCGTGGCTGTTGCGCTACCAAGGGTAAGAACACTTGCATTATATCCAGCGAGATTCTTCAGAAAGCTGGTGTTGTAGTTAATGCTTATACCTTCAACGGCTTGAAATAATTTCTTGTGAACGAGTCACCATATAGCCCCAAATTGTGCCTCTACAACAATTGAATGAAGCAAAAGAAACCGAAGACGCCAACAAAAACTCAGCCAAGCGTAGCCAGAGGCATAGTTGAGTGAACTCAAGATGAAGCCGAAGCGCCACATCTGCCATGAGAAAAGTTATTGTCCAGAGAAGCTCCCGTTCATTAATACAGGTTTGGAAGTCCCGAGAAGTCCCTTACACATGTGTGGTTTCTCTGTCTGAGGTCAGCTATTTATGACTTCCTTTCCTCAAACAATTTCCAAGTTTGGAAGGTGGAAGCAATAACAAAAAAAAAGGGAGAGGGGGAGGGGACACGCACGTAAGAACTCCTTCAGCGGGGCACACACCCTAAGACACACCGCGTATTCCCTGCCAAACGTAAAGACACCATCATCTGCGAACATCTACGCGGAGAGAAACGTCGTATTGGACAGGTCGGCCCAATTTGTAGGGCACACCGTGCGAACACAAGTGTAGGAGAGAGGAGTGAGTGGGAGAGCCGATGCGAGGTTTTACAGCGCCCGTTTCTTGAGCCTGCGTGAGTATCTGTCAGTTGCTGTCATCGCGGTTGTTTGACGGCCTGTTCGGACGTCTCCGGAAGTGATTAGCCGTCTCCTCGAAACGACGACAGTGGGTGGGGCGCCTCTGGATTACAACGTGAGCTCGTACATTTGGAAAATCTCGCGTCCAGCCACTCCTATCACAGTGCCGCCACTCGCCGGCGGACGAGAGCCAACGTTGGTGCGATTGCTTAGGAAAAGGAGCCAGCCAGTCTGCTCAAGATTCTTCCTGCGGCCTCCACCTGTTCGTGGAGAGCAACCACACTTTACAGAATACCCTCTTGCAGCGCGTCCCGGGTAACCTGGCCTACAATTGACTGCAATACTTTAACAACACATTAGGCTGGTAAACTTATTTCCGCACTTCGTATATAAGAATTAAGCTAAGGACGTAGGCACATTCATAAGGACATAAAAAAATAAAAAGTAAACTTAACGCCAACACACACACACACACACACACACACACACACACACACACACACACACACACACACACACACACACACACACACACACACACACACACACACACACACACACACAAAATAACGTTTAAAATAGTGACATGTTTTCTAAAACGATAAGAAGTCATGTTGACAAATGTAATGCCCCGGTAGATCGTCGCGATAGTGTCCCTTACCTCAGCGTCCACGAAAGGTGAGGAGAGATGATTGCAAGTATATAAAGAACGTTAACAAGACCATCAAACTGTCAGGTGATATCTCAGTTTCAGACAGTAGATCGTCGTTGGAGAACAAAACAGCCATAGCGCTTTCACCCTAGCTATTAACACGCGAACGAACTTTGTTTCCGAATTTTATGACGATCAGTGAACGCCCCATCCCAAAACTATGGCGGACGCAAGTGCTCCATCACGTTGCCTTCACTCAACGGTGATCGAAAAACTTGTCCACCCTTCCAACTTCGTGTCAAACGAGGGAGGCCCAAGAAACAAGGCATTATAGCTTACTGAGTGTCACTACATAATGGTCACGCCCTTAAGTATGTGCACGTCCTCTTGCTCACTTATATTGCGCAGGTGCATAATGTTCCACGATTAAGTGTTTGGTGAGGGAACGTGCCTTTTATAGAAAACTTCACTAATATCTCCTCTTTCAATGATCAAGCTTTGTGTTAGCATTTTCTTAGGTTACTGAATATTTTTCTTTGACTTCGCACTTATGTAACTTGAAGTTCCTTTCCTGCTATATTCGAATAATATTTGTATAAACTACTACAGGCTGACGACGTCAGATTGAGAGCTTTGCATCATGCAACGCTAGCACTATAACGCAACCCGACAAATACTTTTGTTAATGAACTAATTACTTTAGGCGGTTTCACGTGCAAATAAATCACAGTAGCAAAATGAGCCACGGCGTAGTGTGGCATTCGATATTAATTTCGACCACACGGAGGTCTTTAACGTGCACCTAATTCTAAGTACAGGGTTATTCGGACATCTCGCCCCAGTCGAAATGTGACCGCCGTGGCCACTAATCAAACCCGCGTCCATGACCTTCTCAGCGCGATGCTTTACCAATTGAGCAGGATTCTTCACTAAGGACGTGAAAAAATTCCATTTGGACTGCATTTAGTAAACTTTATAGCTCACTTCCCGTGGTCACAGATATTTTTATCGTGCCTTTGATGAAACAAAAATGCTTTTAGTGACATTGGCGAGGTACTTTCACGAATAATCCAAAACCAAGAAGAAATTAGGTGCTCAGTCTCAGTTAGTTTCTAAGAGCAGCGCCTTCATTTCCATAACATGTCGTGCTCGAAGCGACGTAACATCACCGTCATGTCTTGCGAGCTTTGGAAACCGCCATAGCGATTCGCAATTTTTCTTAGCGAATGAAGGCTACAGAAGAGAAATATTATCCTACATATATATTAGTGCGTAAAATGCGTTTCAGACTGATGTTACGTCGCTTGACGTAACACCCTTGGAAGCAGCTTCACTGTTACACATGCATATATATGTATTAGGCCGTCGCTCTTGCCCTTGTTCGCCATCCTACGTGCGACATGGTTCGAGAGTTCTGGCATCTTCTCCGGAGCTGCTCACACTCGCCCACGTCCTCGGAGCGTGGTGAAAGCCCACGCGAGCGTATATTGATTAGTGCGTGCGCCGTCGACAGAAATAAGTAATGCGGAGGCCCACGCAGCACGACCTGCAGTGAAAAATTTCCTTACAAAGTCATTTTTTATAAGTAGTGGTGTGGCGCAAGAGTCGGTTACATGGCGCCCCTGCTTGTTAAACAGGGCGAAAATAGGCAGTCATAACAATGGGTACGAAAATAGATGGCTATATGCAAAAACGTGTTCTCGCTTCGCAGTCACTCCATCGAAAATTCAACAGCTTATACACTTGTTCAAGACACTTATCGTGTAAGAGTGCTCTGCGGCGGTTTCGCGTAGCAAAATAAACCTTCCTATGATTTGAGTGGCACGTGTATGTCACCATATAGGCCGCATGTATACTTGGCACGGATTATGCGAAGAAGAGCTCGTTTTTTAAGCTTTACGTTCTGCAGTAAGGAACTCAAGGCAGTGCTGCCGTGGACTCCATTTGTGTGTGCGCGACCAAAGCTTTGTGTATTCATGTGGTTGACGGAACGGATAAGGAACGACAGAGTCCTTAATCGACGTAGAGGCCAGGTTCTCTAAAATGTAGCTGCAGGAGTCAAGGAACTACATACACTAAGCTTCCGTCCCGCAAAGCCAATAGGTGGGCGAAAGTTGAAAATATTAAATACACATTTCTCAGCACAATGCGAAAAGTGATAGGTATTTCGTATTTTCTTTGAAAGGGGTTGTAAAAGGCACATTTTATTTGTTAGTTTTCGTTCCAAGCAAGGAAAACCTTCCCAGAGAGCAGGCGATGGGTGCGAGGTAGAGTAATCAATACTTTGTGTATATGCGTGTCCATGCGGCTGCATCTGTGCCAAAACACTGACTGTTCAGAGTAGAGGCTCCATTTCCTACTCTGTTCTACACCACTTTTATCAGAGGATGTGCGAGCTGGAATGCTCAAGAAATTTATGTTTCTTCGCTCTCTCTGTCATTCTTTTTTCCACGACCGCAGTCTAAACGGGCAGCCTACGAGCTTCCGGACGGCGTTGAGTTCCTCGTCGGATCCGTGAAGACCTCCTTTACCTGCCCCGCCAAGAACGGCTACTTCGCGGACGTGGACAACGCCTGCCAGATCTTCCACGTGTGCAACGTCGTGCCCAAAGACGACGGCAGCACTGAGGTGCAACAGTACAGCTTCCTGTGCGGCAACCAGACCGTGTTCAACCAGTTCTCGCTGACATGCGCGCTGCCCGAAGATTCCATCCCGTGTGGAAGCTCGGCCGACTTCTTCTACCTTAATGACAGGATTGGCCAGGAAAAGGTGAACCTGCACGACGACGCCGACCTCCAGCGTGCTGTCCAGCTCATCCCGCGGTACCAGCAAGCACCATTCAAGGCTTGAAGCCCACAACCACCGCTGCCAACGCCACGTTCACGCGAACGCGACACCGTACCGTAGCCAGTTCGAATCGAGCCTGTGTCCGTGTAGAGAAAGAACCGCGACAGTTGCGACAAGCCGCAAAGGCAGACGCGCACTCACTCGCCACGTGCTCGCAGTTTCTCTATGCTACTGCGCCTACTTGTGGTATGCGACGGTAATCTACCGCAGCACAACGACACACCGGTGAAGGAACCATCTCCACATACTGCATTCCATACTGCAAAATGCCGCGTCAGCTATTAGGAAAAGAAATCACCATTATTCTATAAATCACTCCCTTTAGAGGCGCAAGAAATGTCGTCAGAACATAAAGTTAAAGAGGGAGTGAGATAAGAAACAAGAAAAAGAAAATACCAGCGAACTAGATAAACTCGCTTTTCGTCGTTTCAGCACTTGTAAAGGAGGCACTGGAGCAACGTACAAAGTCCGTGACGGAGACCCGTCTCATAGCGATGACGTGGAAGGCGCACACCACCGCTCGCTTGTATTTTAGCTAGGCTTACCACATTGTCGCATTCGTGTCGACGCTGCCAATGAGACACCGAGATTCTGTTATTTTTCAGCGCCTTGCGCACTTCCCTTGCTTTGGGTTGTACAGTCATAAACGTCCTGGGATGGAACACCACACGTGTTCTCTCGCGGCTAGCTGCTATTTTCGAGCTTATCTGCGTGGTTGTGGGTTTTCTTTTGCTTTTGGGTGCAGGTCAGCTGAGCAATCCATTGGGTAGGTAAGCTTTGCACAGTGCCTAAAGCCACGTGACGTTGCCGTTGTTGGCACCCTCTTCTTAGTCATTAGCCATGTAGCTGGCATCTTCGCTTCGCTGCAGTCGTGTGTGTGAGCATGTATGTACAAAAAAAAAGAACTAAAGAAAAGGAAAGGATTATGTCTCTGCTGGCTTGGTTACCGTATTAACTTCCACTGGTAATTTAGCGAAGGATTTCTTTAAGCTGCCATTGAGACCCCAGAAACTGCGATGCCCTGTGTTACAGAAGAGTCTGGTGTTGAAATCTTCGTTCGTTGTCTTTTTTTCAACTGGCTGTTCTCTCTGACATGTTTTACGCATAATGTACAAAACGCCAAATGCTTTGTGTGACACCTTGAATATGTTTTTGCGTCATGGTGAAATCATGGTCTCATACGCTTTGCACGAATAAAAAACATTGTTGGTCGTTCCCCTGAGTTCGGTGTCGTTGTGAAGGTGATCAGCATTTCCTGCACCGGTTAACATAGACACCAAGGAGTGCTCATTGTCATGGTGCAACGTAACTCCCGTTTTTAGCAACAGAATTGGCCAAGCGGGCAAAAAAATAACTTTCTCAAGCAATAATTTACGCAATATAGCTTCACGGCATGGCACTTCTTCGCGAGGTGAAAGCACCACCACGCATAACGAATAGCTCTGTCCGGAGAGCTGTGCTATCATCTTATTTAGGCCATCATATTTCAAACAAAACCTAATACAAGATTATAAAATATTGAACAACAAAATTATCAAGTTATACCTATGTCCCTCAGCAATTAGAAACTGAAGCAGTATTCCGCAAACAGCGCCCATAACCAATAATGCATCTGACGCACGATAAACCTGCGCGAAAAAGATTTACTATAGAGTCCTTCAGGACGTCTTGTACGTAACGGTTTACAGGTACTGAGTGAATTGTAATGATTACATCTTCTGTAATTTTGTAACGTTTCACCTACTCTGTTTAAGGAGTAACGATTCTTGTAATTCAATTACTTTTGCCTCCAGTAATCGACCAGAATGTTACAGTTCGCAGTTGACTCGGAGGCATGCATGGAAGCACTGTGCAGTCACGAATTGGTGCGCAAAGTATTGGTACGGTGCAACACAACCCTCCCCCTCTCGTGCCTCTGTGGAGAGACTTTTCAGCGTTAAAGCGGGCATATTCGCGTGGAGCCACGCCAAAATTACGGACACAAACCTGGAGAGACAGGTTCTGCTGAAACTGAACAAGATGTAAGGGGGGAAAAAAAGCCCCGCAGATCCCACGCCTCGTGGGGATCGGTGTCCATGCAGTCCATGCAGTTGCCTATGACGAATTGCTTGGCATTAAGCCAAATGTGAAGAATTGGGTGAACGTCTTTGTTGAAAGTGCATGAGTACGTGTATGCTTAACGCGGACTAAGCAGGAACGTCGACAGCACTGTGGCGAAGGAATGGTAGACCATGATGCGATGTAATACGTTGGCACTCACATTAGTGCATTGCACAGAAGTCTGTCTTGTCGAAGAAAAACGCACGCTACGGTGCACTGATCGTAAGCGTAGCTCGTTGAAGTGTTCCTAAAGGATCGAACATAGTATATAGGACAAAAGGTAGCATTCTATAGTGTTAGTTGAACAAACGCATTTTATTGCATCGCTATGAAAGCGCTCCACCCACATCAGAAGCGCGGTTGACGTAACCCAAGCACAACCACCAGAACTGCTGGTGCAATATTTGATTGATTTGTGGGGTTTAACGTCCCAAAACCAGTTCTGATTATGAGAGACGCCGTAGTGGAGGGCTCCGGAAATTTCGACCACCTGGGGTTCTTTAACGTGCACTGACATCGCACAGCACACGGGCCTCAACATTTCGCCTCCATCGAAATGCAGCCGCCGCGGCCGGGATTCGATCCCGCGACCTTCGGATCTGCAGCCGAGTGCCATAACCACTAGACCACCGTGGCGGGGCTGCTGGTGCAATAGGTTTACTTACTATATGCGGTGTGGGGGAGAAGACACCGTAGCCTACGGTGTTCGCGTGCTTGCTTGGCACTGCGGGGATCCGGCTTCGATTCTTCCCTACCACTTTGTAGGTTGCCTTCGGGGATTACAGCTCGTCCGTGTGTGTCTGCGTGCTTGGTATATACACATTTCAATCGCCAGCTATATAGCAAACGGTACGCCTTTCTTGTTCTAAATGCGAAGCATTTCTTAGCGACCTTCGGCGACATTGAGCGTATCTATCTATCTATCTATCTATCTATCTATCTATCTATCTATCTATCTATCTATCTATCTATCTATCTATCTATCTATCTATCTAGCCGCCTACGATTTTGTGCTCTCCTGGCCGTTTCGCTGATGGGATGTTTACGAAAATTGGTATGCCACAACATGACTGCATGAAGAACATAAATGACATGTCATAACATGAAAATCATGACATGCATGTCATGAGAGGCATGATTTACATGCCACGGTCTTGGTGCTCTCCTGGCCGTTTCGCTAATGGGATGTATGCGAAAATTGGTATGGCACAACATGACTGCCTGAGGAACATAAATGGCAGGTCATAACGTGAAAATCATGAAGTGCATGTCATGAGCGGCATGATTTACATGTCACGGTCTTGGTGCTCTCCTGGCCGTTTCGCTAATGGGATGTATGCGAAAATTGGTATGGCACAACATGACTGCCTGAGGAACATAAATGGCAGGTCATAACGTGAAAATCATGAAGTGCATGTCATGAGCGGCATGATTTACATGTCACGGTCTTAGTGCTCTCCTGGCCGTTTCGTTAATGGGATGTATACGAAAATTGGTATGGCACAACATGACTGCATGAAGAATATAAATGACAGGTCATAACATGAAAATCATGACATGCACCTCATGAGCGACATGATTTACATGCCACGGTCTTGGTGCTCTCCTGGCCGTTTCGTTAATGGGATGTACACGAAAATTAGCACGCCACAACATGACTGCATGACGAACATAAATGAAAGGTCATAACATGAAAATTACGACGTGCATGTCATGAGCGACATGATTTACGTGCCACGGACTTGGTGCTCTCCTGGCCGTTTCATTAATGGTATGTATAAGAAAACCGGCACGCCACAACATGACTGCATGACGAGCATAAATGACAGGTTATAACAAGAAAAGCATGACATGCATGTCATGAGCGACATGATTTACATGCCATGCGTTTCGTTAATGGGATGTATACCAAAATTGCTAAGGCACAACACGACTGCATGACTATCGTAAATGACAGGCCATAACATGAAAATAATGACATGAATGTCATTAGCGGCATGATTTACATGCCACGGTCCTGGCGCTATACTGCTGTTTCGTTAATGGGATGCATACGAAAATTGGTATGGCACAGCAAGACTGCATGACGATCACAAATGACAGGTCATAACGTGAAAATCATGACATGCATATCATGAGCGGCATGATTTACATGCCACACGTTTCGTTAATGGGATGTATACCAAAACTGCTATGGCACAACACGACTGCATGACGAACGTAAATGACAGGCCATAACATCAGAATCATGACATGCGTGTATGAGCGGCATGGTTTACATGCCACAGTCTTGATGCTCTTGCGGCCGTTTCGTTAACTTCATATGTACCAAACTCGCCATAGCGAGAAAACAATGCAAATTCATTTACGTTCCTGATGCGTGCTTCGCATTTCCTTGATTCCCACTGCACGTGGGATCTGCCAATGTTTTAAGTGTGTTCTCATGCGAAATGTCCATTTTAGTTGCTCTTTGATTGATTTGTGTGGTTTAACGTCCCAAAACCAGCTCTGATTATGAGAGACGCCATAGTGGAGGTCTCCGGAAATTTCGACCACTTGGGGTTCCTTAACGTGCACTGAAATCGCACAGCACTCGGACCTCAACGTTTCGCCTCTAGCTAAATGCAGCCGCCGCGGCCGGGATTCGATCCCGCGACCTTCGGATCTGCAGCCGAATGCCACAACCGCTAGACCCCCGTGGCGGTGCAAGCTCTTTGATTGACTTAGGCTGTATAAAATTCAAACACCTGTGGCATATACCCGCATACCACGGGCCGAGCGCTACGGCCCGTGGTGACGTACATGGTGAATGTATCATGTTAGTGACGTAGAAATCAATGATTCATGTTTGTCATACATTTATACCCTGCCATCCAAATGTTGGCGCATACAAAGCAAACGAGGTGGACCAGCAGATCACGTAGATAGATAGATAGATAGATAGATAGATAGATAGATAGATAGATAGATAGATAGATAGATAGATAGATACGGTAAAATTGACATTAGTTCGCCAAGAAATGCTTCGCATTGATAAAGAACATGAAATGTACAAACGCGGAACGCTTATTTAAAATGTAGCGTGACAAAAACAGTGAGCTTCCCCGTAAAAGCGAGTTGAAAAAACCGGTCCCTGGACGTACATACGTTTTTTTTTTTTTTTTTTTCAGGTTTCTAGCTGCGCTTTGAAGTGTGGCATGGTAGCGGGAACTACTAAAAAGCTTGCCGCCGTGATTCTTGACTGAGCTGCCTGTCAGAGGTATCCGAACCGTGGTGGTGTTGTTTAGTGTTGTGACATTGCATCACTTTATGTACGCACCCACATATCCAATGCGGGCATGAGCTACACGTAATTTAATTTTCATTCATTATCTTGGTGGTTGCATGCCTCTTTAATAAAAGATATACGCTGCGATATCATATATATTCATTAAACTGAAATACGACCGTTCACTGTTGGTAAGCTTTTTTCCCCAAGATTTAGCTGTTGCATTGGTTGAAAGCCGATGTCGGTGGCGAGCCCAAAGTTGTCACATTGTCAAACAAATGTGTCACTCGGTGCTAGCGCCGCTAACAACCTTTGCCAAATACTAGATGCACGTGCGAGCTGGTCCGGTTTTTTTTCCGCTCAATTTACTGGCGACCTAGCTATTTACGCCGTGCTATATATTTGTGTGTGCTACCGTAAGAAAAAAAAAAGAAGGACGAGAAGTAACGTACAGAAGTAATCAATTACTCTAGAGAATTTTTTTAAAGATTTTTTAGGTTGAATTGTAGCTGTAAATAGCTACTTGTTTCCAGTGGCATCGCATGACATCGCTTTATTTTTATCTTTTAAGACCTGTCGAACGGGTATTACATAAGGGGTGGGTTACCATAAAAAAATTATTTTCATTGCCACAAGTTTTTATCTTGAAAACTAAGTAGACAACTAATCAAAATATGTTGATGGGCACGCAGTGGTGATGACGTCATGAGGAAGGTCAAATGTGCAAATCTACCAATAGTACATCTAAGGTGAACAAACGAAATATGTAGTGTAGGAATGTGTCGAATACCACCATTAATTCTGAGTAGGACTTCATCAAAAGCCCCGCCGCGGTGGTCTAGTGGTTATGGCACTCGGATGCAGATCCGGAGGTCGCGGGATCGAATCCCAGCCGCGGCGGCTGCATTTCGATGGAGGCGAAATGTTGAGGCTCGTGTGCTGTGCGATGTAAGTGCACGTTAAAGAACCCCAGGTGGTCAAAATTTCCAGAGCCCTCCACTACGGCGTCTCTCATAATCAGAGCTGGTTTTGGGACGTTAAACCCCACATAACAACAACTTTGTCAAAACACTTAAAGGGCAACTCCGGCGATTTTTTCACCATATTCTGATATCAATGTTTTCCAATGGTACGGATATTCCTGTAACAGCTAGGGTGGTCCAGTTTTCTCAGAAACGCACCAATGATATTAAATAACCGACTGAAAGTCGTCTTAAGACAGAAACCGAAACGGGTAGATGCTCCGTTCAGCGTATTCGATGACGTCGCAACCTCCCCGCCTTCAGAAATATAGAGCCGGAGCCAGAAAAATGCCAGTGGCGAGGTCATCCGACGATATGTTGAGTTCTGCTAGCTTTTCTGAACTTGACAGCGACAATTTCAGTGCTCAAGTACCAACGTTTTGCTTTTGACGGCCCGCTGGCTCAGGTAGGCAGCGTTGAAGGTGATGACGTCAAAAACACAGGGTGGCCCGCGTGGGAATCCGCTAAAAATTTTTAAAATTCATTTAGAGGAAAACTGAATTACTTACAACCGCCTGACTTGGCATATATTATTAGAGTACAGAGGAGAATATATGTTGAAAGTTTCATTGAGATCAGCGGGCACAAAAAAATCGCCGGAGTTGCCCTTTAACGTAGTAACCATTTCGCGTAAGCTGTAAATTCAAACATCAATTCGTTTACTTCAGATGTTCATGTATGATGTTTGCTAAGGTACACAGTATGCAAGACTTCGATACCGGCTTTTGGGTGCGGTGTTCCGAATTTGTAGACCATCTGCTTGCATTTGCTATTAAACGTACTGCAGCTGAACAAGTGTAATATTTCACGGCAGCAAAGTAAAATTATGCTTCCCAAAGTTCTATAAAATAGGTTTTTCTGTCAGGAGCAACAGAGATCATCAGCGAATTAGCCAGATACACTAATTATTCTGTTTACGTGGAAAAGCAACATGGCTGCTGACCTTTTTATTTGTGCCGAAGAGGTCATCCCACGTTCGTTTTCGAATAACGTTGAAAGTGCTTCTCCTAGGCCATGCAGCACGAAACATTTGTTTTTCGGTGGGATATTGAAACAACGCTTTCTACCGTAGTGTACAGCAATCATGGTGCTCTACTGTTGACCCGAAAAAACATGGGTTCGATCCCAGCCGCGACGATCACATTTTCGGTGGAGGCGTGTGCTTAGATGCACGTTGATTTGTGCGTTTTCTGCAGAACTCAAATCTGAACATTTACAAGCGGGAAGCGGCGAAGCGAAGGATTACGTTAAAATAAAAACGAACGCATTCCAAGCTGACGACAAGAAAGTAGCCAGCCGTGAAGCGATGCTTTACATATATAATGATCCCTGCATTGCGCAAAGTATAACCAAATTTAGGTAGCTTCGTTAGACATGATCTCTAGGATATTTGGATTAATCTCGTTACTACTGCGTGTTGACTGTGCAGGAGTTCTAAATATTTACTGCCATTTCGTAAGAACCCTGTAACATACCTTGTTCCAGGAAGCAGCATGAGCGGGAGAGTGTGACATTTTTGTCACATCTCTATCGCTTTAAAGCGTGTAAACAGTTTACGAAAAATAATAACGTTGTCTACAAGCGTCTTAACAATGTTGCCTAGCGTTGGGTTTTCTCTATACCCGGCTGTGTAACGGGGGAAGTATACATATATAGCGATACTCACGACACAGCAGTAAGCCTTCTCACTAACATTTCACTAACTTACACAGACAGACAGACAGACAGACAGACAGACAGACAGACAGACAGACAGACAGACAGACAGACAGACAGACAGACAGACAGACAGGGAATCTTACTGTGGTCCTGAGAAGCGCTGCTATTGGAGCAGCACTTACGCAGAAAAACAAAGAAAAAGAAACAAGGGCAAGGTGCTTCCCCACAAACAAAGAAGGTGTCGTTACAAATTGGAAAATAAATCCAGCAATAAATGCCCGAATCCGGACACAAGCTTCACTGAACAAGGCTTACGTGCCAACCTATCAGTTCCTTGTTATGACGTGACGTGCCTTCCAACTCGACATGGGGCCCTTTGGGAAGCGCTCGCTGTATAGTCATCGCGCTCAGATATCCCCGCGGCGACTAATTGCTAATGCGAAATCCAGTAGCGCCAATAAAAGTGGTCAAGCGGGTCGCTGATCCTCCTTGGAACTGGTGCTCGTCGCGGTCGTGTCAAAAGCATCCAGGATACCGCGCAAGGTCGAGATGCTTCATCGAGAAAATATTAACCGAAGCAGGTCACAACCGCTTCAGGAACGGGTGGCATCGGCGTCAATAATATAGCCTTGAATCGCCGCCGTCGCGTAATGCAGCGGTCTAGAGGTCCGGCAGAAAAGTGTCTGTTCACCTCCGCGTATAATTTCACCTCACTGCCCTAAAAAGGAAAGGAAAATGCAGAGACTGGCCGCGAGAACGAAGGAGGGAAACGAATAAATTTGCCTGGCTATCAAAAAGAAGCTGAACACGCGCTCCTACGAACGTATTGGCTACCTGAAGCGCGCACACACACACACACACACACACACACACACACACACATATATATATATATATATTATATATATATATATATATATATATATATATATATATATATATATATATATATTCCGATCACACTAAACATGTTGCATCTGCAGAGGAAAGTAATTATTAAAAGATACTTTCTCAAGAAAAACATTTCTGGAGCTATGAGGGCGCTTCGATCTTCGCGCTGAAAAGCGATACTGTGTCACGCGCATAAATTTATACAAAATTATTCCTTTGAGCCATTTATGCGGCATAATTCTTTCTTTTTATATTACTCTTAAGTTTTCGGTCTTTCATTAGTAGTAGGGTGGTCATGTCTTTTCACTTTACACTGTCTTTAGCCATGACGAAACGTCCCAGAATGTAGCAGATTGTAACGTAGAGATAAAGAAAAACGAAGATCGTGAGAAGCTGCCTTGTGCCTGCTGTTGCTGGTCATCCATCTTGGCCAGAATTACTCTATCTGTATATATCGTGCAAATATATTCTGCATGTATACATCCAACATCCCCGTCACAATACTGGTGGGGGTGCTAAGGAAACGGAGCTCTGCAGTGGACGTCGTGGCACTGTCCCCACCATGACCGACGGTCAGCACGTGGGACCAACGTCGTTGCCGCTCCCCACGTCTCCGTTCCCGTCGGTTGTGTTGGTGAAACCTAAGAATCCCTGAGCTTTCTGCGGGACCGATGGCGCCGACGACGAAGACTGGTTGACAATCTATGAGCGCGTGAGTGGAATCAGTAGATGGGACCCTACGCTATTGCTAGCTAACCTGTTGTTCTACCTGAGAGGCACGGCAAACGTATGGTATACGAAAACCACGAAGAGGAACTAAACAGCTGGGATCAATGCAAACAGAAGCTAATAGAGTTGTTTGGCAAATCAGCCGGCCGTATAAGTGCAGCAAAAAGAGAGAGACAGAGAGAATATTTTATTGATGAATCCAGAGATGAAAAGAAAGAAATGGCCTCCTGTGCCCAATATACCACGGGGTCGCATACGTCTCGCTCATCCAGGAAGTGCTGGTCCTCTGTCGTAAAGCCGATAGCGACATGGCAGAAGCTAAAACCTATTCGGCACATGCTCGAAGGAATTGCTGACGACACCTTTAACCTCCTCATGTGCGAAAGATGTTCCACAGTGGGAACTATCATCAGTGATTGCCGACAATTCGAGCAAGCAAAAAGCCGACACATACTGCAGCCTGCTACAACTTCGCTACAACTTCGACGCGTGGACATCAGTCAGAGCACCAGCACCGCCATCCGAGGACGTGGTGCGAATCGGTCGACGTGAACTGGAAACAATGGCGCCCTCAGCTTTCTACTCTCGTAGCCATCCCCTTGTACAAGCCATCGTTCGCCAGGAGCTTGAAAACGTTGGACTACATTCTGTTCGTGCTGTCGCCAACACCAGAGTCAACAAACGTCCTTCTGCCATGCTCGGTCCGACCCGACGCTTCTCTCCATGTTTTCGCAACCCGGCTGAATAGAGAACCGCAGATGACCAGCCGATATGCGTCGCCTGTCGCCGTGTTGGTGACCCCCAACACCTCGCACACCGACCAACCTAAGTAGTTTTAAAGGCAATGCCGTCATGTCTCATCCACCGCCGAGTCCAACAGCGCCGACAGCTCTGCCAAGAACATATGGTGCAGTCGCTCGCCATCATCGCGTGTGCTCCAGTCTCGTTTACCACAAAACACGTCGCTCATCTTCCTGTTCGTCGCAGCCACATCGTCTCTCGTCCTCTGTGGCTTTCGGCTGCACCCTGTCGGAAAACTAAGAAATAGAGCCCTTTGAGGTGGGGCTGCACTGGTGACTACTCCAACATATCCTCTTTCTATGTCCACAAAGAGGAGTGTAACTGACGTTAAAGTAGACGGCGTCATGCACTAGTCGGTACTGGAGCCCACGTATCTGTGATGAGTGCTAGCTTACGTACACGTTTAAAGAAGGTCCTCACACCAGCAGCTGCACAAATGCTTCGTGTAGCTGACGGCAGCATGCCGGTTGTTCTTGGCACGTGTACTGCGCATTTAATATAGCCGACCGTCCTACTTCTGTACTCTTTTCTTTGATCGACAACTGTTCTCACGACGTTAGCCTTCGGTTGGACTTCTTGTGTAATCATTCGGTTCTCATTGACTGCGCAAGCGGCTTCCGTCAGTTAGAGCTGCCTCAGATCGCCGATGCTCGCGGAACTTCCCCACCGCGCTTCTGCTCACTTCAAGACCCCGAGGCAGTCACTTTCGTCGTTTTGACCGAACAACCATCGCTTCCCGACAGCGAATATGTGCTTTTTCCAGTAGTCGACGTCCTTTTGAACCGGAATGTTGCTGTTTGGCATGCGCTGGTGACGACCACCGATAACAATGTCGCTATTTCGCCTCTCAGTTTTAGTTTGCGCCTTCAGGGGCTCCTGGAGGCAAGTTCATGGCCAGCGTTTCTAATACTTCCGAATTTAATATTGAGATCCTGTACGCCGAGAGTACTTTATCAGGGCCTATTCCGGCTCCCTCCTCTAGCCTTTCAACCGATGAATTGCCAAAAATGATTGCACCTGACCTCACGTCCGCACAGGCCAAGGACATCCGTTTCCTCCTGGAATCGTGCAGCGACATCTTTGACTTTGGCGACAGGCCGTTAGGGCAAACATCTGTCTTTCACCCCCGCATACTCACTGGAGGCACGAATCTCATTTGTCGGCGTCCCTACCGTGTGTCGCATGCTGAACGTGCAGTTATCCATCAGAAGTGGAAGAAATGCTCAGCAGCGCTGTCATCGAACCTTCAGGCAGTCTTTGGGCTTCGCCTGTAGTTCTTGTGAAGAAACAAAAATGGTAGCTGGCGTTTCTTTTCTGCGTCGACTAGCACTACTTAAACAAGATCACGCGAAAAGACGCATACCCGCTCCCACGCATCGATGACGTCTTGGAGTGCTTTCACGGAGCTAAATACATTTCGCGCATCGATCTTCAGCCCAGCTATGGGTAGATATCTGTCGACGAAATGGACCGCGAGAAGATCGCCTACATAACGCATGATGGTTTATATCAGTTCAAATTAATGCCCTTTGGCCTATGCAATGCTCCTGCGACATTTGAAAGTATGATGGACTCCCTTGAAGCTGTAAATGGACCACCTGTCTTTGTTACCTTGACGACGTCATTGTTTTTTCTCCCACTTTCAGCAGCAACCTTGCCCGCCTCGCCGCAACTTCTTGCAGTCTTTCACAAAGCCGGCCTCCAACTGAACTCTACGATATGTCGCCCCGCCACGGTGGTCTAGTGGCTATGGCACTCGACTGCTGATCCGAGGGTCGCGGGATCGAATCCCTGCAACGGCGGCTGCATTTCGATGGAGGCGAAATGTTGAGGCCCGTGTACTGTTACTGTACGATGTCATTGCACGTTAACGAACCCCCGGTGGTCGAAATTTCCAGAGCCTTCCACTACAGCGTCGGTCACAATCATATCGGGGTTATAGGGCGTTAAATCCTACAAATAAATAAATCCACGACATTCACCGCGTTGGGCCATGTCGTTGACGTATCCGGTGTATAACCAGGTGTCGAAAAGGCACGCGCCGTTCGTACCTTCCCTGCACCGCGTTCTGTTTCTGACATGTGCAGCTTCCCCGGCCTATATGCTCTTACTTTCGCCGTTTCGTAAAAAACTTTGCCAGCGTTGCTAGGCCTTTCACAGATCTTCTAAAGAAGAACACGCCGTTTTCATAAGAGCCACGGCGGGTTCACGTATTCACCGCTTTCATTGGATTCCTGACTGCTCCTCCACTTTCCAAATTTGATCCATCAGTACCGATCGAAGTCCACACTGGCGCAGACGGCCACGGCATCGGCGCTGTTCTCGGCCAGCAGCAGCACAGTAGAGAAGGCGTGATAGCTTACGCCAGCCGCCTGCTGCCACCTTCTGAGAGAAATTACTCCATCACCCAAAGGGAGTGCTTGGCTTTAGCTTGGGACATCAGCAAGTTCCGGCCGTACTCGTATGGACGCACGTTTTCGGTCGTTACAGACCGCCATGCCCCTTGCTGCCTCTCTTCTCTCAGGAACCTGACAGGACAGCTTGGTCGCTGAGCTTCGTGCCTCCAGGAATTTTAATTCCTTTATGGTCGTCTACAAATCTGGGCGTTTGCACAAAGGTGCCAACTGTATCTCGTCACACCACGGGTCCTCCTGATCCTGTTGCGCATACCGGGGACTGTCGTGATGGCCTTTACTAACGTGAGCAACATGCACACTGAACAACAACGGGACGAATCTTTGCGGCTCATCAGCGGGGTGCAATCTGGCAGCGCCGACGCCGCGTTCCGCATGTTCGTGCTGCACGACGGCGTCCTCTACCGCCGCAATATAAGCGATGAGGGCTCCGAGCTCCTCCTTGCACTACCTCGTCATCTGTGTTCCGTCGTTCTCAAACAACTTTATGATGCACCAATGGCAGGGCACCTTGCGGTTTTGAGTATACTTATGACCGTGTGTGCCACGTTGCTTTTTGGGGCCGGGCCTCCACCGCTCTGTGCGCCGCTAAGTCGCAACTTACGACCTGTGCCAGCGCCGCAAGAAACCTCCCCTGCTACCTTTCGGACGACTCCATCTAACTGAAGTTTCCACAGAACCATTTTATTGTGTAGGCCTTGATCTGCTTGGCCTTTCCGATGACAAATCGAGAAAACAAGTGGATCGCTGTCGCTACCGATTACGCGACACGCTACGCGATAGCAATGGCTTTGCCGACAAGTTGCGCGACAGGCGTCGCAGATTTTCTTCTCGACGACGTCATACTCCACCCTGGTGCGCCTCGACAGTTACTTGCATACCGCGGCAGCTCGTTCTTGTCTCGAGTTATCGACGACCTCCTCCTCTCTTGTGCCACAGAGCATAAAATGTCCACCGCCTCCCACCCATAAACAAACGGTCTTGCTGAACGTCTCAATTGCGCGCTCACAGAGGCGCTTTCTATGTACGTTGCCAAAGGTCACCGCGACTGGAACGCCATACTGGCCTACGTGACATTCGTGCACAACTCGTTTCAACACTACACTGTATGATATTCACCCTTTTATCTTCTCTGTAGTCGTGACCAGACATGGCCATTCGACACCATCCTACCTTTCGAGTCGATAGTCTATCGAGCTCGATAGACTATCGACTCGATGGCCATCGAAACTGCCAGTGTAGAAGCTCAAAACATGACTTTTAAGTCGATGGACCGTCGGTTCAAAGGCCTTCGAAGCGCCCGTGTGACAACAGTATTAAATCACTTAATGGGCATATCGTTAGGACGGCAAGCACGATGGCACAGGTTCCCTTCCCGGCCTCCGCATCCCGATTGGCGTGAAATGCAGGAACATCTACGTACGCGGATTTTGATTCACGTTAAGGAACCCCAGACGGTCAAAAGGAATTTGGAGCCTCCAACTATGGCCTACCTCATAATCTCATAACGTTGGCCCGTAATACCCCTTAATTTATTTTAATTTCTGTCACGAGTTCCAACCACTTACTGCTTGTTGATGTATGCAACATATAAAAACGGGCACCTTAAGTCTGTAAATAAACGTCCATAGTGTGATAGGGTGGTATCATGCTTCTGGGCCTGAGGACCTGTGTGGAAATGCTGCGAAGAAATGTTTCTTCAAGTTCTTTTATGTTGCGCTTTTTATACGTTATTTATATAATTAATTATTTGTCCTAGTTTTACTTTATTTTGTACTTCCTTTTTTACGTTAGCGGGCGGAGTAGAAGCCAGGGACTGGCAGTCGGCAAAGTAGATTTGTTTAGAGATCGTACTAGGCACAATCTTAACAAAACGTCACACGCCCACGGCGGGGCGCAGGGGATAGGCCTGAAGTTCACTTAGCTGTAATAAACATGTTTTGAGCTGAACGTTGCCTACTCTGGCGGCGGTGTCACGCAGCGTGGCGCTTAATTTCTTGAAGAACGTCACAACCAGGCTCCTTCGAGCCCGTCCACCAGGATGGCAGCACCGTGTCACGCGGCTGGTCCGGCCCTGCTATAAGCGGTGGCAACCCGACCCCGCCTCCCGCACCCACCTATAGGCGGCCGTTAATTCGAGAAGCGCATTCCAGCCAGGTGCTGGTGTTGAAGGATGACAAATGCACGCTACCCTGTATCTTTTGGATCGTCGTTGTTGGAAATTACAAATAAAAATTCAGCGTACTATAAGTCGCTGCTTCACAGCGATATTGCTAGGAACATTAGGAAGAACCTAAGAACCCAGAACCAATATTTTTGCAACTTGTCTAGGCGATAGCTATTGTATGTAGTGCACTTTTGTACTTAACTGGTGGCCCGGATGTCCTCGTATGAGTACCCGCATGATATCGTTTGACTGCCCGTAAGTCCTCGCTCGAGTTCCCAGAAGTTCTCGTTTAAGTACGCGGCTCACCTCGTTTGAGAATCCGGATAGCTCGCTATTGGCTCAAGGTCGCTTGGACGTAGCCGACAATCATACTTAAAGCACGAGACGCGCAAAGCGCGCCCTGTCGTACATATACACGCACGCCCACGAACCCCAACTTCAAGAAGCTCACGTCGTTTATTGGTTAAAGCAAATGTGAAGCGAAGGAAGGGCTTCCTCAAAGTGTCGGCACGAATGTGATGTATATTCTGTAGACTATGGTATCTAACGATGGTGTTGAACTGTCCCTCACTATACTCTTGATAACGCGCCTCCAATTGAGGAAATCGTGCGTATATTGAGAGAAACGTGATCTCCATGACAGACGAGAAATCAGCATATCTAGGGTAAATAGCTACTGAAGTTCCGGTCGACGATAACTCATTAATGTGAGTTGCTCAGGGCGCAAGAAGCGGAATTTTATGTCGAACAATATAGAAATTTTTCGGACTATTGCAAAAATATTCTGTTTCTAGAATGTGCGGTGTGGTAATTTGCGTGCAGCAGGCATATGGCAAGCAGGCACGTGTCATGTGTCTGTCACAAGAGCGACGCTCGAATAGGAAATTTCGTAGAAACCAGGATGAGTCGCAACTGGTTGCACCAATGCGGAACTTGACGGGAGGGGAGAAATTGAGCAAATAATAAAAAATCGCCCTGTTTATAAAATATCAGCGCTGACAAGAAAGCGCAGCCGAGAGGGCTGACGCAACAAAAGCTCAAGCGCTTTCAACGACGAGTGTGGAACATCGGGTGTTCGGGTCGCCATCGGCGCTTTGTGGGGGACGTGATAGGTGTCTTAAGTGCCATGGGAGCGGGAATTCCGCGGAAGCCGTGACCTTAAGTGAAAGTGAAATAGGAGTTGGCGCTTTCTGGGTGATTAAAATTCACGAGATACAAGATATTCTGAATCCGGGACTATGCTATAACAGGTCGTAAACCGTAAATGCTAAGATTACGTGTGCGGTGTCTGTGGTCTCTGTTTATTTCCAGCGTGAGGACCTCCGCTTAACAAGATTTCCACACACGTGGCGCCCAGAAGAAATCCTTCTGGGTACGTGTTTCAGTGAGACAGAAGTTCAGTATGACACTATAGACGATGAGTAATTCACGACGCTTCAATTCGGAGAAGGAAAAAAAGGGGCGTAGAAACTGCAGTGACGCCAACTATACACCTTACTAAACTTGATTGAATGCGTTACACACAGAGCGAACATTCTCACTTCGCACGTTGTAGTCTTGCAGGTTTATCATGAGTGTAAGTAAAGTAGCTTTCTCCGTGTAAAGCAGGCAAACTGCGCTGTTTTGCAACTGCTTTCTTACCTACTCAAAGCATCAATCAAATGCCTGAATGGTGCAAGGAAAGGTTCCATGGAGTTAAACTACGTACCTATTTTTCAAGCTGTGCTAACTTGTCTGTTTTTTGTATTGTTTTTTTTTTTGCCTCTATGAAAGAAAGAAGGAGGTATAGTGGGTTGTGCTTGGCGGAAAGAAGGTCCTGCCTGCGTTGCTTGTTTTCGTGCTAGTTTAAGGTTATCGAAAAGTGAATTCTCAAAAGAAGACCGATAGACTAAGCACACCAAGAGATGGAATATAGGAGGATAAAGTTAAGTAAAAAAACTTCATGGATCAATTTAAAGATGCGGTGCACCATACATCAGAACAAAAACTTTATCTGTGTTCACCCTTCTCTGAAAATGTCTGCACGCAAGTACTTCAACTGCTTTGAATGGCCACGGCGCAGTTTATGCACGAAGACGTCGTGAAAGTTTACGTTCGTGTGCGTACAGATGAAAAGAACTAGCACAGGAAAGCATATTCGAAGCAGTAAACGATGGACTGAAACCTATTCAGTGAGCATTGCGGACGCATGTGGACTGTTCGGTCATATAAGTAAAAACGTAAAGAACGAAATTAATAATGCCGAAGATAAAGGTTATAATAAGCGGCTGACATTTTCCTTTAAGCTGGAGCGCGTATATGGACGTACAAATGATAACATACGTGAAGAAGAGAAAAGGGAAACTGAACAAATAGTGGACATGCATTCGAGAATTTTTCAATAATGTTTCTTGGAGGTGCGCAGATTTATATCACGTTCACTCTTACTTTCCATTCCCAATAAAAATCACATATAATTAATTAAAACTTATCTACACATGTGCTAAAGTCATCTTCGCAATGAACACTAGCGACTTAGGTATCACAACGTAGCTGTGCACTATGTTTAGTGCACTAGCAATGGCGAAATACTGATAGAGCCCCATAAGGGATTTCATTAACAAATACATTTGATGGGTAATTCTAATGGCGTCTCGCTCAGTAAGAAAACTTGTGTGGTCAAGGCGCCTCTAGGGCATGCACCACTGCTACGGAACCTCGCACAAGGAAAGTAAAACAAGCGCGAGAGGCGAGTGCTTGTTTCACAAGTTGTTTCACGCGAAACAGTCTCAACGGCACTTGGGGTCAGGTCAGAGTGTGCGCAGTGTGCGCGGAATAGTAATTCAGCTCAGAAGAATCTCGGGTCGTAAATCACGAAAGCTGTTGCTTCTTTTTTGCGTTGTTTTCCCGTATTGTTTTGAATTTCAAAGCGAGAATATAAGCGTACGCATCATGGTCAACGTAAGGCTTGGGGCAATACGTATAAAGCTCGTACCAATGAGAACGAAGAAAAAGAATTTTCTTTATTGCCCTCTCTATGGTTATTCGAGTCTACAAAGACTCGTCTTAAACTGCACATTTTACAGTATTTTGACGGCTTATGCACACATTCAGCACGCCGCTAGAATGGATTCCAACATGTGTATACCTCAGGATGCCTTGCACGTGGAAATGCCAGACCTTACTTTTTTTTCTATTACATGACCCGCGACAATGATGCCTAAGTTTATGTTTTCCGGACTTTGACGTATTTCAGGTCTGGAGGGACAATGAATGCATCATGAACGGCATTAAATACCACGTAACCCTAATGTCCGTACAAAATATTTCACATGAATTCGCATCATTGATGTGGAATACGCCTGGTTTTACAGGCGCCTGCGTTCACTACTTCAAATCCTTTGAGGACTACCATGGTCCGTGACAACCGTTCTGCCGTCTGTGGTTTGGTTTGGAGAGTCATTTACAAACATCTGTGCTTCCGAATAAATCTGTATAGCGTCAGTAAGCCACCTGTGGCTTTATCAACGAACTCGATTTCTTGGCGTAGACCTCAAGTGGCTATTTACATGGGCGTCGGCAGGATTTTGTCGTGAAGGGCGGAGGCGGGAATTGCCACTTTTGTAATCCCCTGACTACGCCCATGGCTCTTTGCAAGCTCTCTTTCGGTCCTTTATTTTCTTTTTACATGTTCAGATGAAATCTAGCGCTTGTGGTGTTAGCCTTATGTCTTGCTCGTTTTTCGCTCCATGCTCTCTGCTTACGATGTGCTTGCCGCATTGGAATGACATACAGCGCAGTCTGCGACCATAGCGGCAGCCATTGAACACACTATGCGTCATTGTCCTTGCTACCAATCTAGAGACAGTCCCTCTTCTCCGCAGTGTTATAACGCAGAACAGGTTGCTGGGCGAGTTGGTTGAAAACATGAAAACACATTTTATCACAACATGGGAAAAGTAGACTTAGATAGCAATTAATAGGATTAGATTCTTGGGGTTTAACGTCCCAATACCAGCTCTGATTATGAGAGACGCCGTAGTGGAGGGCTCCGGAAATTTCGACCACCTGGGGTTCTTTAACGTGCACTGACATTGCACAGCACACGGGCCTCAACATTTCGCCTCCATCGAAATGCAGCCGCCGCAGCCGGGATTCGATCCCGCGACCCTCGGATCAGTAGCCGAGTACCATAACCTCTAGACCACCGTGGCGGGGCAATTAATAGGAAGCAACAGGTTTAGCGCTCACCTGTTGCTCTCGCCCTGTTGCTTCCTGTTCCTTTTTATCTAAGTTTCTTTCTTCCATGTTGCGATAAAATGTGTTCTCGTGTTACAACGCCTCATTGACGAGCCGCCTTCCGAACAAAGTTAGTGAAGCTGGCATACTGGTGGCGCAAGGCTAGCGAAGCTGGTGGGCTCTTGGCTGTTTCGGCACACCTGCATTTCGTCGTGGTCCGAGGCTTCGGGAAACGCCTCGCAAAGCACTGCGAGGCCCAGCGAACGCTTCTCAAAGATTCGCACCGAGCTCAGCGTAAGACGTTCGCGTCGAATTACAGACAGTAGAAGACGCGGTACGCGTGGCTTCGGCTTGACCCCGTTCCACCCTTTTGTTACACTATACTGTGCGTTTGTGCATAGCTTCGCGCGATGGGAGGACGCATGCTCTCGTGGTGCGAAGATATGCACAAACGCACAGCTTTGCGAGACGTTGTGCACCGGACAAGCCGACGCACACTGCCTCTGTTTTCTTTTTTTTTTTTTTGCTTGCGGCAGCCATCCGCAGTTTTGCCAATGTAATAGTGGGCTGAGGTTATGTGCGCAAGAAAAAGAAAAAAAGAAAAGAAGCGCGCGTGCGAAGGCCGCACATTGGGCTTTGCATATAAGAAGTGCACGCGCACTCTTGGGAACCTCATGTAATGATGACGATAGTGTTTTGGTTCGTCGGACAAGCAATCATTTGCTAAATAGCCTTCGCAGTTAAGATCAATCCTACAGTCGATCTTCACATAAGAAAGCGACGAAGTGAGGTGCGGATACTTCTGCAGCTCTGGCACTCCCGTGTTTGTTACCTGCCTCTCTCTCGCTCTCTTCTGTCAAAGCTATATCTCAACATTCTTGCATGTTCAAGGCGTCTTCTGGCACTGCGGACCACCTCGTGAGCATGCTCGTGCCTGACAAGGGGAAGGCATGGAAAATGACTCATCGGGCGTCCTTGTGACACGAGCCCACACGTCCGCTATTCGGAGGACATGTTCGCGCAAGGTCGTGAAAGCTTTGAATGGGGGCTAGAGTAAATTCTCAGGCTCCGTCCGTTTCGCATCTGTGGCTTGTCGGTATTCAAGAAAACAGCCTCAGGTTAGGTGGTGGTATACACGCGCGAATTAAGGTCCTATTTGACAGGTTTCCGTCATGAACAGAGGGGATACCGTGCCACAAGATGAACATATCTTCTAGTGTCACTATATTAACACGCGCTGTTTCACCTGTTTCACCAACGTAACTAGTCAAAGTACAGTTCTAAATGAAATGTAATTCCCCTTTACACTTTGAACTGGGAGGACCATCAAGAAATATTATATTGAACCTTAAAGCACCGCTACTCGCACCTGCAAAACTCCGGGACATAACGCAACTACAGCAATTACAACACACGCTAAACACTGACATTCTCAAGAGGATGACCACTTGGCATCTCTGATTATCATAGCAGCAAATGAGAAACGACGAAACCGCTGTCAAAGTAGATTATGTGCACTACTCAGGAGAACCTCTAATACTGCTCTGTAGTGGCATATGCCACTGCCACAGCGGTATACAGGCGAACTCAAAGACCGCTAAAAGTAATTTTAGGCATGCAGAAACCGGCATGGCAGATGTTATAATGGCTCAAACAGTTTTTCATGTAAATGATGAAAAAAAAAGAACTGCGCTATCTTAAAGAAGCACTTTCGCTGACCGCAACTTCAGTGGGCGACATTACTTTTTTTATTGCTTCTTATTGCTAGGCAAAACACACGGGGTATGATATCGATTGTAAAGACCTACAATTGATTACTGTGGAGATTCTTACGTCTAAAAAAAAAGCCGATAGTGACATTAAGAACGACATCACCCATTGACCCAGGTAATGACAGATTGTGTGGGCTAATAAATAAGGTCATGTTTAAGTGGGAGCCGAACAGGAGGTACTTGTGCTACTAAAAACACGCATGCATGAAACGTGCATGAACGCGGTTATATTTGGCTAGAACAGCGGGCATGAAAAAAAAACAAAAACAAAAAGAAACTCAATTGCTGGCTTGATTTAAAATACGGCGTAGATCACGTTTCAAAATCTCGTGCTCCAATTAAAAGTTGATGAACGAACCCGATATGCTGACTTCCCTAGTCACACTAACTGTTTGAGTGTGACTTTCTCTTCTCTTTTTCGATTAAATACAAGTACAGAGACAACATGATCGCGCCACTAAACTTTAATTTTCTGTCTTTCTTCATCTTATCTTACTACATTTTTCATTCATCTACTTAGTTTATCTGACCGTCGAACTTTAATATAACGTCTTTTTTTTTTTACACATATGCGTTTTACCCCTTAAGGCGAAGCGCAATAAAACAGCGCGTGCTTTTCAAACGCCCACTCGTACGATGGAGCTGAGGCGTCTGTGAAACCGGAAACCATAGAGAATGCCTCCGTATTCTAATCGCAATTTTCACGGGCCTCGCGGGACGTTCCATGAGCCAGGCTAACAAAGGAATTCTCTGGAAATTAAGCGCAATACAAAAAACATAGGCTGAAGAAGGTTGCCACCTCTTACAAAATCTTCTCGGTGGGCCACACTTTACGGGAGCCCAGACCAGCGCCGGAAGCGACCGCTCCGTCGAGTTAACGTGTGAACGGGTTCCGTCTCGGGGGCGGGAGCAGGCTTGTTCATGCGGATGGAGGAGGCAGGCGTTGCATAACGACGCGGCGAGCTGCTCCGGAGCATCGGCGGCGGGAATGAAGGGGGGAGGGAGTCACTTTCTTCAGGGGCACAGGGTCCAATAGGGCACATGGTTAGGCCAAGGATGGATAGCGCGCCGCGGCGGCCATGCGCGCAGGAGAGAGACGCTCCGGAGGAGGCGGCTGTTTGGAAGGTTAGCGGAAACGGGAATGACGACATTTTTTCACGCGAACCCTCACCTGGCTCGTATAAAAGGGATCTGATCGGCACATGCATGCTGCGCAGTCCTCACGTCCGTCCCTTCACCGGTGAGTGAAATCGTTCCTTACCACGCACACTGTGCAGCAGTACTTGCAGTTTAACGTGAGCCAGCCGGCGTAATCTTTGCACAGCCCTGGGAGCTTTTCATGAAGCTCCATGAGAAGAGCCCACGGCACACTGCTAGCTTTGTGGAAGCACGCGTCCAGCGGTGTTTTGCTGCCTCTTGAAGCGTATTTACTTTGCGAAATTACTCCTCAACTCATCGGAGGACTTGTCCGAGCGCTTAGATTGCGAGTTTCACGGCGGAGTTTGAGCGTGTACCCGTGACAACCACTGCGAATTGAGATTCACTGCAGACCTCGTACGTTTTTGTGTATCTCAATTATGCAGGTCGTAGAAATATAATACACTAATTTGCCCGCTCTTCTTAATTTTTAATGTGAAGTAATAACTGCTGAACGCAGTTACTCGCCTGTAATTCACAGATAATATGCGCTCGCACTATCGCAGAGCTTTCTTTTCTTTATTTTTTGCAGCATGTCTACGGAAATAGCGGAGCAATCAGGGTACCTTAAAGCTTATGGGAGATTCGTTTATCTTAATAAGGTTTTTTTTTAAAAAATCAGTATTTCTTTCCTGGCAGTTTCGTAAACGCTTAAGTGGTCCACCCAAAGAAATGCCAGTCCTGAGCTAGACCACGGATTCCCCTGGAAAAGCTTCTGTACTCGTCTACTGCCACAACCGCTGCAATTACCTAGCCATCTTGTCGCTCAGCGACATCTGCTGTGAGCAGAGCCAGAAACCAGCAACAGATATCGTAACATTCCATTTCTTCTACGAATGAAGTGCGCTGTAGTATACACGGCTTTAAAAGACATCTAATTGGTTCCAAGACATTTCTGTATGAACGGTTTCCTTTGTATTCATACCTATGTTACTTAGCTCAACTTACATTCATCGCGAGAAGAAAACCAGTGGGATATGCGGCAACTACCTGCCTCAAGACCGGCACAAGACGGCGCTGGAGGCAACACGCCGTCAACCATGGCTTCCGTTCTTTTGTTCTGTATTTTCAATTCTTGTTTCGTTTTAACAATGCACTAATTTGCCTTACCTTCCACTCTGCTCCTTCACTATTACACTGATTTTTTTTATAGTGATCAACTCTCAAACAGTTTGATTAAATGTCTTTTTACATTACTGTTTATCCTAACGACCTTCTAGATCATATGATCTAACTGAATCGAGTTTCGTGATTGTTTATTTCGTGCATCTGCAACTGCTGCATGGGGCTCGCTGGTGAACGAAGCGTACTCTTAGCAACGTATCTTTAATATAAGCTGTCATTGCCACAGACTATAGAACTTTTAATTATGTGTCCGTAAAATAAGAAGGCTACAGATTTAGCTCCGTGCGGATGAGCGCTTTAGAAAGGCACGCCGACGAATGTTCTACCCATAGTCCAACTGATTTTTGTGAAGTGACGATGTGTGCCGCATGACAGTATATATACTGCCAAGAATGTGATTTACTAGGCGTGAGGTTTCGCTCTGTCTTCGCTGTGACTACTTGCGATGAGTCTAGCACGTATAAGTTAGATAGAGCCTATTTTTAAGATATTTCGGTGGATGTAATATAGGCTGCGTAAAGAAAGACTTAAAAGCTATGCTCCAGTATGCAAAATGTACAGGGTTATTTTTTCTTTTCTTTTGTTTTTTAACGTCGCTACGCAATGTGTCTCCTTCAAATTGTTAAATATACGTGTCGTAACTTTCAAAGCGCTAAATTATGCTCATTTATCTACCCTGTAAACATGGCACGGGCCGTTTTTGTCCCCGAAGGATCTACATGCCAACACCACAACATGATTATGAGGCACGCCATATGGGAGACTACGGGTAAATTTTCCCCTCCTGGAATTCTACAACGAGGACCTAAATCATCGTGCATGGTTATACTTGCATTTCGCGTTATTGAAACGTGGCCGCCGTGGTCGGGAATCGAACCAACGCCCTGGAGCTCAACGGCGCGACACACAGAGGTCTCTTAAAAGTCACATTATGACGAATAACGCAGATGAGTAAAAGGCTTTACGCCGAATATGCTTCCGCTGTGTCACTATAAAAAAAGGTGTAATTAAGTTAGTGTAGGGTAGCACAAGTCACGTGCATTGGTTCTAGGATCGCCGCATTCAGTTGTTGAGTCGCCGAGGACAGAGCGAAAATAGCGTGTGCATTTGCACACAGAAAGCAGCTTATGTTAAGGTTACCAATATGTCATATCACAGAGAAAAAAATTATTCGATATCCTTCTCACGTACGCAGTACCTACGTATTTGCCACTGGAGCTCGACATCGCTCAAGATGAAGTACGTCGTCGTAGCAGGTAAGCGGAACTTCACTTTTATTGCTCCTGGATATTGTCCAGAAAATGAGTATACTGGAAATAGGCACGTACACCGAAAGGGTCGCGCGACGTGTATCACCAACAGATAACTCTTACGAAACGTAGGAGACGTGAGTGCAAAAAAAAAAGAAACAAATAAACGGGAGTACTCATCCGCGGGGGTATCAGGAAACGATGGAAACCGATGTGCCACGAGTGTGACCTTGCTCGAACGAAAACATCCATCACCTGTTGTTTATTCAGTATCGAGAAGGTAGTTCTACTTAGCTGCGTAGCATACTGACCTAGCACAAGCAACCGTATGACACCAGTCGATATTCAATACATAAGTGTCATATGAAGTGTAGAAAGTGACGAACTTATTGACGTATCTAAAAGAAGAGTATCGCCTTCCGGCAATTGATACAGACGCTACGGTGCGCGCTATGGTGTTCCTTTTCGCGCAGCCTAAACCTTGATTCTTGATCCACCGTCACCGGTGTCGTCGTCGTCGTCATGACCCTCATCGCCATGCCTACTGCCAGTGCAGTGCAAAGGCCTCTCACATAGTTCTTAACCCTGTATTCACGCCGCGCTTGCCATTTCCGAAGCAACATCTCAGAATGTGATTATTGTTTTTCAGCTATTGCCCTATTCGCAGTCGCCGTCGCTCTACCTAGGGTAAGTAACCTTATCATAAATATTCTTAATATCCGTATCCTGTATAAATATCACATAATTAATACGACGAATTACATTATAAGCAAGTAATACTTTGACATAACTTACATTCTACAGTCACATACATGTATACGGAATTGTCCTAATAGACCACTCTGACGACACAAAAAAGAAGGAAAGAAACAGAACAGCGTCCGATTGGATGCCCTGCGCTGAGGAATGAGAAAGGAAATAGAAAGACGAGAAAGAGAGGACAGAAGGGGGAGGAAAGGAAAGGCGCGAGAAAGAAGTCATACGCAACTTTTGCATCTCGCGTTGTCATTGTGTGCATGTAACGTTTCCCAAATTCTCTGTCCCTTCGAGCACACTGATGTTTGAAAATGTGGGCAACCCCACGCACCTAAGTTCAGACAATGTTGCATTTACTACAAGCGCAGAGCAAGGAAAGAATTAGAAGTGTCGCACATTTTATTATTTATGCAGCTGCCATTTCTGACGAGTGCGCTTATTTCCCCTCTAACAAAAAGAACTAAAATTATATTTTTTTTTCAGAGCAAGCGAGCTGCCTACGAGCTCCCGGACGGTGTCGAATTCATTGTGGGATCCGTGAAAACGTCATTCACCTGCCCCGCCAAGAATGGTTACTTCGCTGATGTCGACAACAACTGCCAGATCTTCCACGTATGCAACGTCGTACCCAAGGATGACGGCAGCACCGAGGTGCAGCAGTACAGTTTCTTCTGCGGCAACCAGACGGTGTTCAACCAATTCTCGCTCACCTGTGCCTTCCCCGAAGACGCTGTTCCCTGCCGAAGCTCTCCCGACTTCTTCTATCTCAACGACAAGATCGGTCAGGAGAAGGTGTTCTTCCACGACGACTCCGACGTGGCTCGCGCTATACCGCTCATCCCACGGTATCAGCAGGCCGCCTTTAAGGCATAAGGAATAGTCCTCGTACGCTCACAGGCACTTCTATGATCGAACACACGCAACACGAACCCTTATATAGGGAGTCGCAACATAAACGTTCTGGTCTAATGTGGCTCGCAGAGCTCACTAGTGTGGGTTGTCAAACCATTTTCCTATGCCTCCGATGTTTAGCGCCGAATAAGATGGCATCGGCTACTCTAGCTGCGCTCGGTAATAAAGATCGCAATTCCAAAGAACGCTAAGCTTTGTTTGCAGAAAGGTTGTCCTACTTTTCAGGATATTGCTTCGTGTTATGGCGGCATAGCGACAAACGTGGAAGTAAAGATGGGGTGTGGCCAGACGCAAAGAGACTATTGACACGCGAAGGTAGCAGAAGCACTTCAATAAGCACATTGTTCGATTAAGCAGTTCCACCAGTGATGATGTTACACTAGTGATGCTTCCTATTTGTGTACGAGACACTTTAGGCCCGGACGTTGATGTTGAGATGTCTGACATATGTAAAGCCCTATATAAACTCTCTTGGATGAGGGATCAAGTATGTAAAAGCTTTAAGCCATGTTCCTTTAGGTGGCGGTTGATAAAACTCCTTGTATAACAAGTCAAACCTTCCCCATCCTCTGGTGTGGCCAACAACTATAGATGTCACGTAAGTTATACGGCCCTAAACGACGGCATACTTTTCTCCATTATTTCATTTATTGCCCCCATTATGCTCTTGCAAGCTTCCGTAGTGGTAAGGCTGAGTCCCACTTTACAATTGCTGAATTTACGTGTTTACTTGTAGGTGTGTGCTTCTTTTACTTCGCCTAGAGCAGCTTCGTGTTGAAAATTGCACAGGACTGACGACTTTGCCGATAATTTCACACTCTTGAAGCTTGTTCGTCACAGTCCCCTTTCTTGCTCGTTTATTTAACTATCCTCCTTGTTGTCCCTCTACGTGTTTGAGTCCGCTGAGATGTTTATTCGCGCACCTGAATGTCTCCGCAGGTCTAAGTTCACCATACGTATACGCGAAGACTGTAGAGTTTGCTTGGCACGATGAAGCCCCTTCGCTGTATGTATGAAACTCTCGACCAAGCTTCATCGAAGGCTGCAAGTTCTCGGGCATTCTTTTTTCTTGTCTCGAACCAATGTGCACTGCTGCGTGTCCTTACGCCTTACAAGTCTATGTAGGCAGTTTCTGGGGTGCTTGCGGTGAAAGACTACGCATGCAACGGTATCAGTCCCATGCTTTCTGGTCGCCTCTGTACAAGTGTACATAAATTCAGCGAGGAGCATCGCCGCTACAAGGCATCGTCTAATTTGTACATATCCAAGACGTTGCTCTGCACCCTCAACCTTTGCAGTACTTCGAAGATCACCTCTCACGAATTATTCCCAATGTAGTCCCTCTACTGCCAATAAACAGCAAGCAGTTCATTCCTTTGCATTCTTATTTTTATTCGCTACAAATACTCTCGGAGAATAATGTTAAACGCTTAACAACGACCATGTTTTCATGCACAAGGAGGGGAACCTATCAACGACACGTACGTAGCAGCCAAGAATAAAATGATCCACAGCGCAAGAACATGGAATGAACTTGCTTTATTTGACGTAGTCCGGCACTGCCTGAGGAGGCTTGACAGTGCACATTGAATTACGTGTCGCCTAACTGGTAAGTCGTAGTATTTTATTTACTTTCTTCTGAGCAACCTCCCGTCGCCATGCTGTCAGGATTAATAAAATAGCACTGTTCGGTAAATGTACAACACTGAGTAAATGAAAATTACAGCTCTTGCCGGTTTTACACGCCTTGAAGCTACTTTATATTGCCGTCTACCTATAGATTTTACTGTTACGAACGCCTATTGCACGAAAATGTGTGAAAGGTGGACAGTGCCAATTATGACACTGAGTGCGAATGTGAAACTCCGTAAAGTAGGTGCGGTCTGACTACATATGGGGATCAATCAATCCTTTCAATTATTTCCTTACAACTTCAGAAAGTAGAGGGCATGGGAAGAAAACGCTCTTGGGAGCTTGACTAGGCTTCCCAGCCGATTACAGTTCAGCATGCAGTGACGGTGTACAAAAACTGGCGTACATAAGTATGAAAACACAGAGAGCATACATTATTCTTGCACATAGTCATCAAAAAGAACGCAACAGCTACACGCAACTCAGCGAAAAAAAACGGAAAAAAACATCAAAGGTAAGTTCAAAACTGACATTTTAGATATCAGCTCATGAAAAAAGCATGAAACGCAGTCCTGCAACAAGAAATATCAAAATCATTTTGCGATAAAAAATTTTACACAGAGGGCAAAGTTATTCTTAGCATCTGGGCCCCGTAATTCGTGCGTGGTGTTCTTGTTTCGTAATTTCTCATGAGCCGTAAGAGACACGAAGAAGAGTATTCGGCTAACTCTGCCAAATCTGCAAGCATTGTAATATTGTTCTTTATTTCCTATTTATATCTAAGAAGAAGGCGTAAGTTCGGACACCTACCCTACAGACTACTTTGGGAATACTACGTGGGAAACATTTTACGTAATAAGCGAGTTTAGAACAATGACCTCATGTGTCCGCAATGTGCTCAGCCACGAAAGCCCTGGCGGGCTTTTTGAGGCCCACCAAGTTACATGGCAACCCTTGCCAGACGAAACGGCGCATATTTGTGCAAGTGTGAGGGCTCCATGCATTCTGTGTACTTTTTTTTTCTGCTTTTATTCTGGTGCTTCATTTTCCCAGTGCAGGGAAGCCAGTCGCGCTCAGCCTGGTTGACCTTCTTCCATTTCGATTATCGCCATTTTCTCTTCCCCTATCGCGACCAAACGGAAACGCAGTGAATCCCTCATAAATTATGTTTTTCTTTTCTTGCGCTAGGACAGAGTAATAATTATGCGGCTTCTCAGGAGGCTGTAGACCTAACAAGAATTATATTTAACAAACATTACGTCATATTCATAATTATGCTAAAATATAAGGCTCAATATTTTCTCTAGCGTGTTAACAACAGTAGTGTGTGCTTTGAGGCTCTCATGGATAGCCAAAACGTCGATTAAGCACTTTCGATCCTTCTACATAACACTTGCCATAATATGACGGCATGAGTGACTCCTTGACACGTGCGGACTTGTAGGCAGACTTCTAGGGGGGGGGGGGGGGGGGGGGGAGGGGAGGAAGGAACACAACACGTCTTCTTTATTGTAGTAACAAAAATAGGCCAGAATAAACACAGACAGGGAGATTAAATGCAGATTATCACGCAAAGATTCATAGCGCCAGGGAGCACACGTTGCGCTAAATATTAATGTATATGAAAGCCTTTAGTCGAATTGATGCCAAATTAAGTATCCGTAATGTTTTAATTACATTATTCGAAGTTTACGGAAAGGAACTCTTGCGATCATTTTGCTTTTTTTTTTCTCGACCTAAAATCGGCGCGCCTATTCCTCAAACGTAACAACACCAGAACGCATTACGTCGAGGAGATCGGAACGAAGCAAAATAATGCTCCTTGTTTAAGACTGGTGACTAGGTCATCCTCGCAAGTAATCGATATAGCCCAAGGTTCACTTGAACACTGCATTCAGTAAACGGAGCGTTAAACGCATTAAGGATAACCAGCCAGCGAAGTTGAAATGCGCTTACAATTCAGAACTAATACAAATGTCAACAAACTTCGCTGGCAAGGAAAAATGCAGATGAGACGTCGCCGAATGAAAGGACAGTTTAACCTTAAAACAATGTTTATTTAGTGACAGGGAAAAGGAATCACAGTAAATTTCAGAGAAAGACGACATAGACAAACACGATACATCAGGCATTTCTTCATTTTTGAACCGATTTACCACGCATGCCGCATTCACCCTCTCAAAGCCGCCATATTGTTTTTGCTTGCTTGTTACTCCAAGTGCCCTCATGCAACAACAAGGGCGTAAACAAGCCAATTTATGTTTCTTTTTCGTTTCATTTCGGAGAATGGGCGTGATAGTAAATTAGGCAAAAGTTATATTTGCAAGACAAAGACAAGATAAATATGAAATAAAATTTTCTTCTTAATTATGACTTGTCACTTTAATATCCCCTCTGACATTATCTTCTTGAAATCAAAACTTTATATTATTATTATTATTATTATTATTATTATTATTATTATTATTATTATTATTATTATTATTATTGTCAACTCTCGTTACAACGAAAGACCATAAGGGTCGTCGGTGGGAGGGAGGGGGTCGCGCGCGCTATCTCGACAGACATCCGTAGATGGCATCGGTAGACGTCGGTAGTCAACCACGCAGTCAACAACGGCCATTTCTGGGGGTGCCAAAACGCGGTTTCGACTTCATAGACGTATTTTTATCTTCTGAAATGCGCCAAAATGTTCGGTATTGTCTTTAATGCACAGCGAATGGAATTTTCGAGCAAGGAATTGCATCGTCAAATTTAGTTGAAGCGAAACGGCACAAAAAAAAGTGTTCAGTTTAGCGAGAATATTTATGTATTGACTCCTATGGACTGTTGATGGGGAACCGATAATTTTTCGTTATACTGGAAATTTCGTTCAAGCGGTGTTTGTTGTAGCGGGGTTCGACTGTATTGGTATTCGAAGATTGTCGGTTCGGTCCCCACCGAGAGCTAGTGTGTTTTTACGTCCGCTTTAATTCCTTTCAATTTATGTCATAATTACTACATCACAGCTAAAAACTACAAATAACTTCCCCGATGCCTTCCTTGGCTTCATTGACTGTTGGATTCATGGGGTTGTGCATAACAAAGAAACGAGCGCTTGATCCTTTTCTCTTTCATTATTATTATGAAGTGGCATACACAATTCTTCTAGGCTTGCTGTAAAGCGTGGTGATTACGCTGACCTGTATAATTATCTGTCCACCACTGATTGATCAATAGTTACAGACAAAACCAACGTTGACGACCAAGTTAATCAGTTTATTTATTTATTTATTTATTTATGTATTTATTTATTTATTTATTTATTTATTTATTTATTTATTTATTTAGGGAAAAACTGCCAGTCTGAGTGCCAGACATTGGGTAGGAGTGGGCGATACAATGGTGATAGATAGTGTTGAATGAGAACCGATATAATGATAGATATAATTTTGCAGCGCAAAACTTTCCGAGTTTGGCGCTGCAAAATTATGTCGCTTAACAAGTGCCAACTAGCCCAACGAAAAGCTATCGTGCGGATAGATAGATAGTGTTGTACGAAAACACGATGATAAAAAAATAGCAACATGAAATACGGTCCACAATCCCAACAATGGCCGTGCCATACAAAACAATACAAAAACCATCAAAAAAAAATAAATAAACGGCGTGCACCAGGTTACGTTGTTTGGCTAAAAAGTGAAAAGAAGTGGCACAAAATACCAGATGTAGCGGAAATAAAGTCGGCAACAACACAAAAGTACAGAAGTGAGACATTGAACTTAAGCAATCAGTCTGATCAAAGTGGGTACTAAAATAAAGCACACTGTAAATAAATGAAGGTGTAGTTATGAGATATATGGAGCAGGTAACGCATGACGAAACGAGTTGAGATCGACACTTCTAGAATTGCTGGTGGCAAATTGTTCCACTCGCTGATTGTGCGGAAAAAGAGAGTACCTGTATGTGTTAGTATGGCAGAGGTGCTCCACAGTAACTTTCAGGGTGGGAGGCGCGCGTTTCGTGGCGCAAAATTGGTGCGATGTAATTACATTTTTGTGTTGCTAGCTTATTACATATGAGATAGAACAGCTTCATTCTTTCGCGATAACGTCTACATTCTAGGGTTTCCAGCGGAGCGCTTTCCAGAAGAGCTGACGGAGATGTGTCACGTTGGTAGGCATAAATATGAATATTACAGCTTTTCACTGTACTGATTCAAGTTTATTCATGTTCGCTTGAGTGTGCGGGTCCCAGTGAGCCTATGCATATTCTATTATTGGTATTACGCACGTTTTATATGCGAGTCATTTGGTTTCTCGAGATGCCTTAGCTAGTGCCCGTCTTAGGTAACCTAGTTTTTTCAAAGCTTTTTTCTCAATATAAGGCACATATTCGTTTCATCTTAAAT
Organism: Hyalomma asiaticum; assembly: GCA_013339685.2. Classification (NCBI taxonomy): domain Eukaryota; kingdom Metazoa; phylum Arthropoda; class Arachnida; order Ixodida; family Ixodidae; genus Hyalomma; species Hyalomma asiaticum. The sequence goes on from CM023481.1 coordinate 257,755,870, forward strand.
CAGATGTGATGAGAAGGCCAAGGTACGTATACTGCGAAACAAAGAACAAGGAGTGGTTGCCTAGGTTCTATTGGAATTTTAATGGGTCTTTTTTGCAGGTTATGATCAACAACACAGTTTTTTTAGGATCAATGGTCATTTGCCATGTTGCGCACCGATCTTGAATTTTAGATAAAGAGTTATTTAAAACCCTAAACAGCTATTTAGAACAGCATGGTCCGAATTCATTCCGCAATACATACCTAAACACTGCAAATATCCCCATTGGTCTTCTTCTTAAATGATATGTGAATTAAAATATGACAATCGTGCGCATAGGAAGTCTAATCAATGGACGGATGAATTTAGTTACTTCAGAACTCCTTATAGGCGTCTATATAAGCGGGATTACGGTTCATATTTAGTCCCCCCCCCCCTTTTTTTTTTTCAAAAAAAAAAAGAAAAGGAAAAAGAAAAAAAGCTCCTCTGATTTGTCGGCTGAGTTTTCGAATTATGCACGCAAACGCACTGCCAGAAGATAACAGTGATATTAAACTATTGGGCTCAAGTGGAACGGAAGTCCAAGCTACCGCTGACTGTGTTGCAACCCACTTCTCATACATATATCAAGCTTCAAGTTCCGACACATGTATCAGTGATCAACATAAGACAGGTCACAAAGGTAGTGCTGGCTCGTTAGACGAAGAGACCATCAGCGACTCTCTCAAGCTCTTGAAGCCGTCTTTATCAAGGGGTCCCGATGGCCTCCCCTCCGCCATGGCAAGAGCGTATACCACCATATTCGTCCCCGTATGGACAACTAGATTGACTAACGCTCTGAATGCTTCAACTTCCCCAAGCATGCGGAAACCTACTTCTGAATTTCACCTATTTAAGTATAGCTGCAAAACAGGCGTCCCAAATAATCTCCCGATTCCTCTTGTCTGTGCCACATCCAACATCTTTGAGCTCGCTCTTCATAACAGGTTGTCTTGTGGTGTGAAAACCTCACTGGTTGCGAGTCAACGTGCAATTTTCACTGGTCGCTCGAATGTCACAAATCTCGCTAGTTCTCTGGCACACATCACTGCTCGAGTACTTTAGAGAGGGCAGGTTAACACTATTTACTGTGGTATTAGCAAGGGTTTCAATGTATTCAGTCACTCACTGCTCTTGGCCAAAGTTATGCACCTTGAAGTTGATTCCTCAATTATTAATCACCTCCACAGCTACCTTCGCATGAGGCGCACTATTGGTCCTTGGTAGCTTTCGTTCTTGCTCATATTTGATGGAACTGACAGTTGTAGACTTGGTTTATAACTAATAACTCTGAACCCTTAGCATCTTTTTTTTTAACATGTACTACTAATGACTTGCCCAATAGCACGTTTGAATGTACGCACAGGGTAAATCAGAGATGACAGGATTTCCGTGACAGATATCCGGTCACCTTCGAGAACGGGAACCTTCGCAGCATGTTCCGTATTGTACCTTACATGTACACGAGCAGGGGCCAACATCGTGCAGCCAGCCTCCAAGAGATGGCGCGCCATTGCTTCACTGGCGTGTGCCAGAATCTGGGCCACGCATTCCTTGAAATCAGTCTCACTCTTTCAGGACTGCGGCTCATACGTTGGCTCTCTCGAGGGTAACGGTGCAACCCGTCAATATGTGCTGTGGAAAGGGGGGGTGTCCGCGTATTCACTTGTCCGAAGCACGTGCGCCCTTTTTGGTTATTTATGTGGTTTGTAATTGTTATATATGTTATAGACATACAATAACGGACACGTCGAGCGACTTGTGACGAAGGAAATCAGCGCGAACGAATGTAAGGCCAGACAGATCAGGCGACGGGACAGCCGTTGTCCTGTTGCCTTACATGTCTCGTTTTACGTTGATTCGCGGCGATTTTCTTCCACATAAATTACGAATTTCCCAACAGTCTATTCTTTGCGCCGTTTACTATTCCTTGGACTTGTCCGTAGCACGCGCTCCACGAAGGAAGAAATGTTTTCTGCACATGGAACAGCTTTAGTATACACACTGATCACTGTTTTCCGGAGCATCTGTAGAAGCGTGTGATATCTTCTTCTAGGTTACAAGCCCCCCGTCCCCCCATTCCCTCACTCTTTGTTCTTCTAAGACTTCAGCATCGCTGATTTCTTTGAAATAATCGGGATGATTACATTATAAAACCAGGCCGCATATGATTATACCCAAATGAAAATCTACGAAAAGAGGAAAACCGTACGGTATACGCACACAATAAAACGTGTGTCCTTAAGTGACTCCAATATGCATATTATGACACCTTTGTAAAGTATAAGCCCAGCTGCATATCGACCATGAACGAGATGGACAAGGTCGTCCGTGAAGCCAAAGTCTTGAAGTAATGCTCCTCAGTGCAAGAAATAAACTCAATATACAAATCGGTTCTGCGGAAACTCACAAATTGATGGGGGCTCTATGAAGGGGAAAAATCGCTTCGCTCAAATGGTACACTCTCAGCACGGTAACCTTTAGTTTATTTTATAGGTACACAAAAATGTGAAAAATATGCTCATTTATAAAGGTTAAAGTGATTTAACCTTTATAAAGGAGCATATTTTCACATTTCTGTGTGCCTATAAAATAAACTAAAGGTTACCGTGCTAAGAGTGTAGAAGGACCACTCCGGGGAAGCCCTAATCCCGCATTTGAATCCCGAACGAAGATGAATTTTACCTCGGCAAGAAGCTTTTCTTCTGAAAAATCTGTCAGGACTTCCTTGTATACCTTCACGCTGCAATGGTGTGAGTAATAAAGCGTGAAGTTTCTACAGTGTTTTCTACATTTTGCACAAATAAGGGGAGGAGAGCACTACTTAGTGGCACGGAAACGCCAATGTAAACGTGACAATAAACGTCACATGAAAGGCTTTCATGGAGCGTCTTTTCTTTCGTGTTTTCTTCCTTCTTTCAATGCACTATCGACCCTTTCCATAAATCGCAAGCCCGCTTCTCTGCACTGCTGATTTGACCTACTAATGGCGACTGCTGTGTTCATTTAAATGCTGTGAAAATTCAATTTGCGCACGCTGCAGCTCGTTTTTTGTGCATGTTTGTATCAGAAGGGCTGCGTCGACATTTTACATGCCCTATCGCAAGCAAACTGCGCTTGCACACGCTGTTTGCAGGATTGCCAATGCCGCCATTAGTAGGGCAAGCTGCATTGCAGGCAAGATATCTTTACAATTATGAAAGGGCCTATACCACTTAGGTGCAACACCCCCCTCCGCCGCTGCAGATAATTTCATGTCACATCGACCCAACCAAGAATAAACTCTTCTGAACTGAACCGAACTGAACTTAGCGCAATGTGAGATTCCTCGACGTTTTTTATCCATCGTCGTGGACTGAAAAAATATCACTAAAAAACGTGAATACTTGAAGCGAGCAGAAGTATAGGGCAGAGCGTCATGGTAGTTTCTTCGCCTTATCGGTGCCGTTCATTATTGGGAATATTCGTAGAATACAAGGATAGTCACTCACAACGAAGGCACACTGTGTGTTTTGCGGTCAGAATTCAGTGTATTCACACCGTCTATCTGTATATACATACACACAATCGTGTGACATTTCTTTCTTCTTTTAGGGGCGAAGCTCCTTAAGGCGTAGGCTTGTCTTTCTTTTCTTTTTCTTTTCTCCTTGTTATTTGGCTCTTGCCCACTACGGGGGATTGGCCATGAAGCCGGCGGTTAATATAAAAAAGGAAAAAAAAGAGAGCTAAAACAAAGGAAGAGTAAGGAATCGGTAATGTAAGGAAGAATGAAATGTTAGAGTGATAGACTATTTATAATACAAATGAACCATAATAAATAATTTGAGGTTTAATAAACTAGTGGCGGCAATTTCGAGGTACGAAGTTTTGGTTGGAAAGATGATTAGCAACGAATTCTTCTTGTGTCACGAAGGAAATTGCACATGGCTAAGCAGACGTTCCTGTTACTGTAACCTAGTGAGGACGCTCCAAAGGAAAGAATATTCTGAGAATTCAGGGGAATTTTTAAATTCCTGAATGAAATTTTGAAATGTCTTTTCCTCTGACTACTATAACGCTGACAGGTAATTAAAAAGTGATCAATGTTTTCAGGCTCTTGACAATAGCAGCATAGCGGAGATGGCACCAGATCAGACCTGTGTAAATAAAAATTTAATGAAGGGATACGACAGCGAAATTTTGTTATTGCCACTTCCAGTTTACGAGAGGGGCACCACTTATTATTCCAAACAAAAGAAAGATGCCCATATTCTTCAATAGGTAACTTCATTTTTAAAGAATCTTGAACTAAGGAGTACTTACGGAATCTAGACAGAGTAACAAAGGCAGTAGTAGGCACCACGTGCATTACCGGCCCATCTAGGGACCACCGCGCGAGAACATCAGCCATCTCGTTTATAAATATGCCACGATGGCCTGGCACCCACACCAATCGTATTTCACGCAAGTGGGGAGGAATTAATGAAGTGAATGCGCTTAGAACAGAAGACTTGGAAGGAGAAGCTGAAGCGAGTGATGTGCATACAGAAAGTGAATCAGTCACTATAACAACTGCCGAATTTTGTGCAGGAAGTTTGCGAATGGCTAAAAGAATGGCTAAGAGCTCTGCTTCGAATATGGGTGTATAATCCGGGAGGCGCAAGGTATATGACCAAGACAAAGTCTCTGAAAAAATGCCCACTCCCGCTTTCTCCTCACGCATGGATGCATCCGTCGCAATTACGTTATCAATTCCCAATTGACATAAATGATCTTCTAATAAGCCTATTAAGTATCTGGAAGGTAAGAGTTTGGCATTAGAAGGGAATATCATATCCAATTCGATTTTAGCATTGGCCAATGGTTTATCCGTTGAGACGATATCGCGAATGTTAACATCTAAAGCCTCTAGTTGATTCTGCACAAACAAAACTTGAGGTTTGTATATGCGAGACCAAGGCTCATCAAAAAATGTTAGCGCTTCAGTACAGAACACGAAGTGTGATCGCCTGCCGTAGTTGTCCGTCGTAGCCACTTCGTCTTCATCGAACGCTGAGCTGCCTCGAGCGCTGGAACGCGCTCTTGTGTCACGAGTTCACGCCGGTTCCTCTTCGTCGCCTCGAACGCTGGCACGCGCTCTTGTGTCACGAGTTCACGCCGGTTCCTCTTCGTCTACTCCGGCATCACTCAGTTTTGGTTTCGTTTCGTATTACATCACAATAGCCCCAGTTTTAAGTAGTTGTTCACAACTTTTCTGGAAGGTAGAAGATGCGAAACAAATACCGCAGTGTTCTAGAGAACTCAGTTGTCTGTCCATACAGCACGAAGCATGGCTAAATTAATCCGGAACTCGGCACGATTTACGATGAACCTCCGGAGCTTCGCCCACTAATCATCATTCACTCCGTGGATATGCGTGGATTTTTTTTTTTTTTTTGTACGAGTACAAAAGTTTCACGGATTCTATGCAACGTCGTTTTGAAAGAGGCTGCAGGTTTGTTTCGAAAAGAGAAGCTGACGGTGAGAAGTGTCGGTCAAAGCGGCGAAAAATGAAGCGAATAGCCTTCCGCTGGACCGATTCGACAAGATTAATTTCACACTGCTTATACAGGTTCCACACCGGGGAAGCATATTCTAGGATTGGGCGAATGAATGTTTTGTACGCCACTAATTTAGTGTCCTTCGGAGCATCAGACAAAGACCTGCGGATATAACCCAGTTTTTCTGACGCTTTACCACAGATATAATCTATATCATTCGACCAAGACAATGTGGGTGTAAATATGATGCCCAAATATTTGTACTGAAAAACTCTTGTTAGTTGTGCACAATTGCAAGCATAATAAAAAAATATGGGAGATTGCCGGTTAGTAAAAGACATTATAACAGTTTTATTGAAATTGATATTCATTTTCCAAGTAGCACACCAATCGCAAGATGAGACAAAAGCTTCATTTAGGCACTGATTATCGGCTACGGAACCAAATGGATTATATATAACATAGTCATCCGCGTAGAGGCGTATCATAGAAGTAACATGATCTGGGAAGTCATTAATAAACAATAAGAATAGAAGTGGACCAAGCACGGATTCCTGAGGCACCCCTGAGGAGACGTCAACTACAGATAAATCCGCAGAATCATAGCACACGAATTGGGACCGCGGCGATAGAAAACCGGAAATGCATGACACCAACTGGGGTTTTTTCAGATAATACGGAGTTCAACAAGTAATTTAGAAAATGACATTTTTCATGAATTGAGTCCTACGACTATGCCAACTAGGGGAGACGCTTTGTGAATTATTTCAGTAATAATTTTAAAGAGCAGACATGCGGGCGACATGAAAGCGGTCTTAAGTTCATAGACTGGAGAGCAGAGGTAAGCCTTTACACGACATTTTAAAAAGTTGTGCTGTTGTGATAAAGGACTTTTCTTTCTTTTTTATTAACGCGACAGGTAGCCACCCGAAATTATAACGGGTATACTGAATTATAGTCTAGCACTTAACGCGGACGCTCTGCATGATTTCCAAGAATGGAACAAAACTCCTTGTGGTGTGCTGTCACCGTAGCGACGATGAGCGCATAGCAAAAGGAGTTTTATAATTTTTCGCAAATACGCTAAATTTCTCGATGCACCAAAACGGAAATGTCATTTTTTAAATGAAATGTTACAGCATTTATGCAGTACCGAATTTCTATTCAACGATCCATTTATGCGTGACTAAAAAGTCGAGTAGACATGTCAGCTAACAACTGCAGGCTCAGTCGACTCGCGGAAGTGGCAGCAACTGCCATGCACGCGTTCGCCAGCTTCCAGCTGATCGCAGGCTTACTGCCTCACTGGGCATTACTTGCGGGCATGTTGGGCGGAGTCTTAAGGAAAGAACTTGTAGGAGTTCGCACGCACCGGGTGACTAACTGAAAAAACTTCTCGAAAGAAACTGTGCTAGTCGTTTAGTCCCCCCTATTTTTCCACTGTACATGTGTTTTGTAATGGTAGGTTTATGTTCGCCTCTCCACTTCATGTCTCCTCCCCACTTCCGCATTTCCTTTGAGAAGACTGCTTCTCCAGGCGCTATGGCGGTTCAATATAGATGATAAAAGTGGTAAAATAAGACGTTCTCTCTCATCTCCCGGGGACACCTAGATGCCAAGTATTTGCATAATAACGTCTGACAGGGACGCCTTCGCACCTGAGAGAAAGATTGAATCAGCGCTCTCTTGAGGCAACCTTCCTTTTCACGTCGAAGGCTCTGACGAGGAGCAATCGATCAAAAAATACATCTCTTACGAGCTGCACTCCCCAAACTCTTCATGCTGCTGTTTTCGTTGCACCGGTGAGTAATGGATAGTCAGCGCTGAGGTTTTTAATCCGAAGTGCCCGTGGGTGGGGCCGCCGTCACAAGCGTACGTCCGTAGTAGCACTAATCGCTCACGGGACACTGGGACGCCCCGGGAGCCGTCACTCGATCCTGCGGCTTCCCGGTTCTAATCCTCCCTCACCTGTTGGAGTACTTACGCGGGCGAACCGGTATCCGCCGCCCAGCGGTGTAATGCAATCAGGTGGATCCCAAAAGAAACAGTGAGTCAACTAAGCGCCTCGGAAGCCTTTACAATTTATACACTCCGCTGCTTTACGTTCACGCCATTTTGTGCACTCCCGTGGCCGCGGAAAAACAGTAGTAGATGATGCATAGTTCAGCTGGCACTGCTTGAACAGAGTAAGCTGCTGAACGCCAACAAACGAATGCGTTTCCCGCGCGTGCGGTGGGGAAAAAAGCAACTACTATGGTTTTGTTTTCCTGGTTTTCCAGGGTCGAAAGCTAAACTATCTTTCTTGGGTAAAACTAATAACCAAGTCGCTTTGCCCGTACGCACAATGTTTTACGCACAGCGCTAAATAAAAATACACGCTGGTCATCCTTAATAGCAGGTGATCAAAGTAGAATATATGGAAGATGGGCAGGCAGGCTTCACACAATGAATTCTAGCCTGCCGGTTTGGGTACGAGAAAGGACAAAGGCACGGATAAAGAAGTATTTGAGGAGAGGAAAATGATATGACAAGGCAGCGCGCGGCGGCGGCCCGTTAATGTAACGCTTGGGCGAGGAGGAAGTTTATATTTCTGCGCATCACGACAGATGACGCTGCCAGCCTGTTCCCATTGTTTACATGTCATCCTATGTGTACGATGCATAATTATCGCGTTACCGTCTCATACATTGCAAATTTTCCCTGTTTTTACTCTGTAGCGTCAATAAATAGGGACGGCGGACATTTTAGCTGCAGTTAGGAATAAATGCTGAATTAATTACTTGCCGTACAGCGCTTGGAACGAGGTGCTTGAGCTCACTCAGAGCAGACGACGCATTCCGCTGGAAGTCATTCGTTGGCATATTGTGAGCATGCATGTGTAAATGGCCTTGCGAAGAAAGGGCGTGAGAGCTACGGCGTATTCTTTGTCATCTGCTGACTCTAGAACTCCCACGGGCTTCCGCAGCACGACGTCGCCCCGCCTCAGCCGATCGCGGAGGCCACGGCTCGACGCACGCGTTTCGCTTTTCGTCCGACAGAGGGCGCGTCGGCGCGGTGTCCAGATATGGACAGAGCATAATGGCACTTTTGGCGAACTCCAAAATGGATTTCGAGTCGACAGGAGATTAGATTATAACCTCTTTGCGCTTACGCAGTGTATAGAAATAGCCGGAAAAGAGAACAGACCTTTACATTTGGCATTTTTGGATATTAAAGGTGCGTACGACAATGTAAATCAGAATATTTTACGGGACATAATAAAAGAGGCTGGTATAGGGGATGACTGTATACAGCTCTTAAAGGAAATATACAGTGGAAATACAGTATGTGTGGAATGGGAAGGTATGGCGAGTAATGGTAGAATGGAGGCCGTCGATATAGGTAAAGTGTTGAGGCAGGGATGCCCGTCGTCCCCGCTATTATTCATGCTTCACATGAGGAGAATGGAGAAGAGCAATATTGGTTTTAAGCTGTCACACAGACGAGCAGGTATAGTGGTAGAACAAAAGCTCCCCGGGTTGTTTTATGCAGACGATATTGTGCTATTCGCAGACAGTCGAACATATTTGTAGGGTCTGGTTAATATATGTGGTCGGGAAAGTGAAGATTTAGGAGTAAAATTTAGTGTGAAAAAATGCGGTTGGATGATATTCAATGACAGCAACGATCAGACCATATCACTACAGGGCGAGGAGATACCCAGAGTACGAGAGTACAAATACCTCGCGATATGGATAAATGATGGGAATAGATAGATACATAGAAGTACAAGAAAAAGCTATGATAGTTAAAGGAAAGAGGAACTTCGCAATAATGAAGCACAGAGCGCCGTGGGGTTACAACAGGTACGAGGTAATTCGCAGTTTGTGGAAAGGTGTAATGGTGCCAGCACTTACATTCGGAAACTCAGTGGTGTGCATGAGGTCAGAGGTACAATCAGGGCTGGACGTGAATCAGAGGACGGTCGGACGTCTCGCACTGGGCGCCCATGGGAAGACCACAAATGAGGCTGTTAAGGGGGATATGGGATGGTCTGACTTTGAGGGAAGGGAAGCTCAGAGTAAAATTAGGTACGAAAAGAGATTAAGGAATATGAAAGGAAGTAGATGGGCAGCGAAAGTATTTAGGTATTTGTATAGGAAGAACGTTGACTCGCAATGGAGGAAGAGAACTAGGAGGCTTACCAGTAAGTATACAGCCAGTAACGAAACGGATGGGACGAAAAAGAGCGTTAAGAGCATTGTCAGGGCGGCGGAGAAGTCGGATTGGATAGCAGGAATGAGCCGGCATTGAACAACTACAGAAAAGGGAAAGACGAAATCAAGAGAGAAAAATTTTACGATAATTCAAAGGGAAGCGCTTTACTATTTGAAGCAAGGTCCGGTTACCTGTACATACATGTACGTGCTGTGGAAAAGCTAGGGAAACGACAGATCATATTTTGATTGAATGTACAGATGTCCACCGAGGTGTAGCTGTGGACACTACCCTACAGGAGACCATGGGTTTCAGGGGTAGCACGGGAAAGCTGAACATGTCGGCGATAGAGATAAGTAAAAGGCGCTTAGAGTATTGGTGGCGCAAAAGTATGGAGCAAACAGAAGCGCAAGGTAGTTCGGTTAAGATTGTTACATCACAGCGGAACGATAATAGATAAAATAGGTAGGCGAGGAGAAAAATTAGTTGTGAATATATGTGTGATACGGGAAAAGAAATGTTTGTAGAGGAAAAAGAAATAAAGCTAGAGCTTGATGGCCCGGCTACCGCCCCGTTATAAAGGGGACGCTCCGAATATCCATCCATCCATCTATGGCGTGACTTTATCGGGCCGCCCGAGCGAGCGCTGTTTCCCCTCCCCAAGAATTCTTGCTCAGTTGAGAAAGGCATAAGGAAACACCATTTGTATAGCCACTGCGTCAGGTGGTTAAATTTTCTTAAGGGCAAGTGGTTTGTCGCGTTCCGGCCCTTTCATAGAAACTCCTCCGATAACGTCGAAAAGTACTCTGAAAAATTCAAATCCGTGCGGTAAATCGGTGATGTGCTTGTCCAGGTCTTGAAACCAGTTACAAGCGGGGCAGAGATGCCGAGTAAAAAGCCAGAGAAAGATAATGTTCAGTGCAGGCTGACTTATTCAAGCCAGACGCGCCCTAGCTGAACAACTAGTGAGAATTGCAAATAAATATACTTACTTACGTTCGGTCTTAAATATACTTCTATACATAGAGCAAAATTAGAAAAGTTATTATATCCTCTTCTTTCTCGATTTCCGCAGAAATTATCAAACATAAGTGGTAAACATTTCTTTAGCTCAAAAAAGGTCTAAGAGATGTATGTAACCAACTTATTATTCAAGGTGTTATCTTGAGCTGCAAAACTGTCAGTTCTTTTGGACAATTTCAGCATCATATACACGCGAAAAAAGAAACAGGTCGGGCGCAAGCACAAATGTCTCTGCGTAAACAGTAACCAAACTTTAATGAGAATAATCCAACGGGACATTTCATATGCCTCAAGCATGACAAATGGATCTCTTGATGATCACAGCTTTTCGTTTTGTCTTCGTCTTTCTCCTTTCATTCATGTTGGGAGTGCAATGATCATCAAACAAATTGACATCTATATTCAATGTATACCGTGAAAAATACCTGCAGCCTCCATTCAGAGAATTTCTTTTCTTTTTATCTAGCATGCTTATCCTCTAATGCTTCTCGCGCCACATGACTTGCGCTAGTGACGCTACAAACAATCACGTAAACTGCCCTTGAAGTGTACGTGGTTGTTCATAAGGTGATACGAACTTTCTAAACCATGGCTGACTAATTAATACTGATTAACCACCAACTAAAGCGTTGGTACCAACACACACACGCATTGTGGGAATCCCTGTAATGCGAAGCAGTCACGAAGTAAATTGCCAGTGCCGAATTCTTTGGCATTCAGTCAAGTGCTACGAGTATGATCAAAGTCTTCGTGCAATTTGAATAGTCGTGTGCGTAAAGGGAGGCTTACCAGGCTTGTCGGCACTTTCTGCAGTGCACAGATGTGTATATCACAAGCGTCCTTTGTTGGAGTCTTCCTACGGCGCCGAGCAAAGTGGGACAAAAGCACGCTGTGTGATATTAGTATACATGTGTAGCTTTTCTTACAATCGCCGCAAGAGTGGTAGCACACACTGTCTGTGCCATGTATAGATTCGAAACAAAGTTCAAGTCCAGTTCAAGTTCAGAACCGCAATTTACGTTATACAGGTACCACCGCAACAACTGCTGATGCAGGCTTTATTTCCTGTATGTATACAGCGTGGGAACAGCCGCCATGTACGAGTGGTAGTGTGCTTTCTTGGCAGCTCGGGGGCCCGATTTACCCTAGAGAGACTAGAGGACGGAAAATTATTCAGACTTCTACTATCCGCCGGAGTGGTGCAGGCATGGGCATTATGGCGCCGCTATTTTCGCTAAAGGATGGTGCAGCAGGTTTTACGCAGCCTGAAGGATCAAAGCGCGGATAAGCCGTGCCTTTTTAATAAGCTGCCTCCAAGAGTACTGCGCACCCGGACTAAACATAAGTTAAAGAAAGGTTCTCAGGCGAATTATTTATTTATCCTCTTAAGCAAAGTGGTTGTTCTCTTTCCTATGCCGTTTTTCTTTATTCTTTTATTATTTTGCTATTATGCAAATGTATAACTTCAAAGGCTGCTGCTTTCCGCTGCTGCCAGGTACTGCCTCTCAAGCCCTATGTGGCTTTGGCAGGCCTGATATGTGTACTATTTTTCTTGTGAAATAAGCAATAAAGATTATTATTATTATTATTATTATTATTATTATTATTATTATTATTATTATTATTATTATTATTATTATTATTATTAAGCACAGAATTCTTGTACTTGGCTATTTTAACACACTGGAATTTACTGGACCACACTTAATTTTTCTCATTATCATCATTTCTTAGAGAACAAGAGCAGCGTATTATTAGATTTTCTCGCTTTTAATTCCCTGCAGCGACACAATAGTATCGCCAATTCCTGTGGTGACGTCTTAGATCTTTGTATTGATAATAATCAACCTATCCAAGTACCACTCTCTCACATCTCTCTTGTTCGTCCTGACAAATTTCACCCACCACTCAAACTAACAATCTGTATGTCACCAGAAAAACCAAGCTTTCCTAGAAAAATCGACAAAACGCCCAGATTTGCCTTCAAGCGAGGTGACTACGTTGGCTTGTATCATGACTTGTCCACCACAGATTCGCCATTGGTAACTGAGAAACCCAATGTTGATGATCAAGTCATCAGTTTACGGAACCTATCTTGACCAGCATGCGCAAGTTCATTCCCCAGTATACACCTAATCGTTGTAAATATCCCTCTTGGTTCTCATCAAAACTGATAAGTGCACTAAAACATAAAGATCGCGCACACAGGAAGTATAAATGTTCTCAATCAACTCATCTGAAGGAAGAATTCTGTCGTTTTCGTACTTTTTGTAAACGCCTATATAAAAGGGATCACAGTCGATATATTTCATTTTTAGAAAAAAGCGCGTCTGACAGGCCGGCTGAGTTTTGGAAGTATGTACGCAAACGGTCGAGCAAAAGTGGCGAGTCCTTCAGGATACTGGACTCAAATGTTAAGTTCAAGCCGTCGCTGAACGTTTTGCCATGCATTTCTCATCTGTTTATAAGTCCCCAGCCTCTGTAGCTAGTAACGGTCGACAGGTTAAGGCAGTTGGCACAGCTGATGCTGTGTTGCTAGATGAAGATTCCATTTCAGAATGCTTTAAGCGCTTGAAACCATCCTTTTCAACTGGCCTATATGGCATACCCTCTGCCATACTAAAAGCCTATGGCAGTATACTTGTACCAGTATTGACTACCACATTTAATAAGTGTCTGCATACTTCAACTTTTCCTAGCATGTGGAAGACTACTCGTGTTTTCTCAATATTTAAGTCTGGCTGTAAAAGGGACGTCTTGAACTGCCGCCCTATTTCCCTTCTTTGTGCCGCATCAAAAATCTTCGAGCTTGCTCTCCACAAAATATTGTCTTTTGATGTAAAAAAGTCATTGATTTCGAATCAGCATGGGTTTCTCGCTGGCCGCTCAACTGTCACTAATCTTGCCAGTTTCATGATGCAAGTCTCCACGCCTATATCGCAGAGAGGACAGATTGACGCTATTTACTGTGATCTTAGCAAAGCTTTTGACGTTTTCAGACATTCGCTGCTTGTCGATAAACTTGCGCACTTCGATGTTGATTCTTCAATTGTGAATCTCCTGCATAGCTATCTTCTTGATAGATCATGTTATGTTGCCGTAAATGACCAAACGTCTTCTTTCTACAAAGCTATACTAGTGGAGTTCCTCAAGGGTCGGTATTGGGTCCACTCCTGTTTTTAATTTATGTTAATGATGTTTCTTCGGTTATTCAGAATTATTCTTTTCTTTTGTAGGCCGATGACATAAAGATATTTAAGGAAATTCATTCAGTCGTCGATTATCGCTTGCTGCAATCCGATTTGTGTTCTTTTTCTAAATGGTGCAGGAGCAATAACCTCTCCTTAAATATTTCAAAAACCAAGGTAATGAGTTTCACTCGAAAAACATCCAGCGTGCCATTTTTATATTCTGTCATTTGTGTCGTTGTGTAAGGTTTGTGAAATCAATGATCTAGGTGTTTCTTTTGATAGCACCTTACTCTTTTCTGCTCACGCTAAACGTGTTGCTTTGCGGGATCTTCGCACCCTAGGCTGTGTTTGCAGAATGTCTAGAGAATTCCGTTCTCCTATGCCCTTGAGTAAATTGCACACCGCGATATGTCTTCCTCAACTTGAGCATGCATCTGCGATCTGGAAGGACGTTTCTAATTCCAGCAGCAACGCTACTGAGCGAGTACAGAAAAAATTCGTGAACATTTATAACCATAGGTTCGCTAGAAATGGCCCTGATTCTTGCATTGGCACTGTTGGATCACTGTCACTCCCACCACTACAGTGCCGGAGAAAACGCGCTGATCTGTTATTTCTTTTCAAGCTTGTGCATGGTATCATATCCTGCCATGTACTGCTCAACTGTCTTAATTTCCGAATTCCACGTAAGCTGACGAGAGAGAATAGACCTTTTCATGTAACCGCCTGACTGCGAACATTCGACCGTTGACAGGATACAATGTCTTTACAATGCTTACCTTTTAGAGCTCGATGTTTTTCGCAGCGCCCAGTCGCTGTTCTGCTCCGAGCTTTACACTGTACTAACGTAGTGTCGTACACTGTTGACATTTTTCTTTCTTGTTTTGCCTGCGCATAGTTGTGTATGTGCAATTTTATAACATTTTTTATACCTGATATTTTATTATGAATGTTGGTCATTGTGGTTTTTATTAGTATATTTTTTCTGTAGAGTCTCCTTATTGTATTGCTTCTTGCTATTTCTTTTCTCTGCACCAGTACAAAGACCTTGCGGTTGTTCCTGGGCACGTTAAACAAACTTTTGATTGATCGATTGATTTGATTGATTGATTGATTATAACCTTCACAATTCCTCTGCTTTTCGTCTGCTGTCTCTCTCATTTTCAACTGCATATATATACATATATATATATATATATATATATATATATATATATATGTGTGTGTGTGTGTGTGTGTGTGTGTGTGTGTGTGTGTGTGTGTGTGTGTGTGTGTGCGCGCGCGCAGAATAACCTTTGCGCACTTCTCCATGTCGTGCACGCGTTTACCATGCTTTTTGCTGTGTTTACTTGTTTATTCATTTATTTTTCTATACAAGTATGCCTCTCAGTATGCATAACGGCATTAAAGAAAGGAGCTAAGTGGTCTTTACCACCCACCCACCTGTACACACACACACACACACACACACGTTTTTATATATTCTGCTTTAAGCGTTTATTTAGACGGAAGCTTTAACTGGCTCATGAGAAGCAGAATGTGACACGGTACGGCGTTGTTTCAAAAACGGAGGTAAGAATACCTCTAACTCGCGTCTCCTGACTCAATATCTAATACGAACATGACTGACAGGTCATAACATCAATAACTTGACATCCTTGTCAGATGCGTCACGTCTGACAGCAACAAGGTCGCGTGTGGCTCACACTCGTACTACTCACCCAGGGACATGCGGGTTTGGGCCACGCGTGACTGAATGTTAGCCTTCACAGCCTATGTCAATCAAGGAGCAGCCGAAACAGACGTCGCTCATAGAATGTCGCGGCAACAAGAAATAGACGTAAAGGTTTTACAAAGGAAAACGTCAAAGAATCGTGAAATTGTGAATGACTTTCTCCGTCAGGCCGCCTCGGAATGTTTTAAGGGACCGGTAACTTTTAGGGGCGAAGCTCCTTAGGGTGTGGGTCGTTCCCTCCTCTGTAGTAGTATGTATGTAGCCACCTCGCGCCGCCAGGAGGCTCGCGCTCGCCCTCGGCGCGTGCCTCCCGGAGCGCGAGCTCTCTCACTCTTCCATCTACTGTCTTGTGAGAGAGAGAGAGAGAGCGAAAGGCGCGCGTTGACTATGGAAACGCTCTTTCTTCGATGAACGCTCTACCAGCTCGCAAAGAAGGAGAACGCGCCCTCACCCGCGAGAGACAACGTTGGCGCAGGCAGCGTCTTCTAGCGAGTTCCTTGATTGAAAAATACCGACTGCTCGCGCTGGAGAACCGTTCACCGGCCACCCATATATATATATATATATATATATATATATATATATATATATATATATATATATATATATATATATATATATATATAGGCACTGGATCTTGACTTGCAATGAAGTGCCAGTGGGAGATTTCACTTGTGCGTAGTTGAACCATAAGGATTCGTAGCGTGCGCGTTAACTAAATTAATCCGGAACTCGGCACGATCTACGATGAACCTCCGGAGCTTCGCCCACTCGTCATCATTCACTCCGTGGATATGCTGCGGATTTTTTTAGATATAACGGCAACTTCTTGTCCCTTCATTTAAACACCATACTCTCAAACCTACAGCTTAAAAAAAAAAAGAAGAGAGATAGAGAGATAGGTGAAGTGGCTCCGTCAAGCTACGTAATATGTCACGAAAGCGTATTCGAAAGCAGAGGACAACGCCAATTGTGGCTGTAATCTAGAAGAATGCACAAGAGTGAAAGGTGTGACGCCGAGACGGACCAGGAACGCCAAGATCGACTGGCCGAGGCAAACGCGTACAGGTGCCGCAAAGCCAAGGAATGCCTTGCCTGAGCATCGTCCGCGACGAACTCTCCCAATGAGTTCAGTTGATGCCTCTTTTCTGACATACGCAGAATCTCCATAGGTAGCGTAGAAAGTGAAAGGCACTGAAAAGCATGGAAGAGTTTGCTTGAATGAAAGGCCTGTGCTCATTATACCACTATGCATAGGACACACCTTGTGGACAGGCCTTGTGAATGATAATAATTTGTTAAGCCAAATATGTTTGGCGTAGCACATTCTTAGGAGTAGATGAACAGGTAGCCAATTGACGTAACTAAATTATTCATAAGAGAGCACGATTATGTAGCACGCACTCAATATCCTCGCTTGCCCTGCGAGCAGGCTCGCGGTGCTACTGCGGAGCGATAACGTACACGCGAAGAGGTCCGGTGCTCGCGTGCCACCCGCGAAGATGCAGGCATGAGCCATGGATCACCTCCAGCTGTGGGCCGGCACTTCCGCGCGCCAGCGTGTCAGGGCAGCGTCCGCGTGTCAAAGCTATTATTGGAGGCGACACGGGAGGCAGCGAGCGCGGACAGAACTACGACTCTCGCACCATAGAATGAATATTCAACCGGGGCTCGGAAGCAGACTGACCCCAACAAGCGCGCGTGATGGACGACTTCGCATCGGCCGGCCCTCCTTCGAAAAAGGCCAAGGCGAAAGCGGGCCAATTTGCCCCGGTCCTCCAAGAGGCGTTCTTCCGATTGCGGGAACGGGTTCCGCGCTTTCCGTCTCCCTTCGGCGGTCGACGCAAGGAAAGTACGCATTAACCTGACCGCTTGATCTCTGATCGGTGGCTGGGGCGTCCGTTCAGCTTCCAAGGGCCGCATGGCTTCAAGGACCGACCCCCATCTATCGGAGCTGAACTAGAAGGAGCATACATGCCGGCATCATCGGTCCGGCTTTGCAAAGTGCGCAAATATCGAACCCCCGCTGATACGACTTTAGTGATTCGCAACACCATCGCACGCCCTTGCAGGTCGTTGTTTGGTTTCCTGCTGGTCCCTTTGGCGCTCGTTTACGCTCGCCTGCTCGCCTAAATGTCTCGGCATGTGAGTATGATCACTTAAAAGGACTGTAGAGGAAGAAAAAAATGGCCGAAATGATAGATCCCGGCTAATGTCCACTGCTGCTTGCAAAGCGTAGAGAAGGTCGCCGGACCCTGAAAAAAATTCTTTCGCACGTTGCATATTCACGCAGCAGCGCTAAACTGTCGAACATTCAAGACCGATGGATTCTCTTTTCTCTTTTTTTTTTTCAAGGATAGATGCGTAATAAGCATGAAGCTGTGATTTTCGAGTGTGTTATCGCAGGGGTATCTCCCTCCTTGTATGCCACGGCCGCTGCTCCGGCACAATTTCGCGCCGAAACCGCAACGTTGGTACGAGTTACAAAGACGTTCTTAATAACAGCAAGAAGTTTAGTGTTTTAGAGCAGATGTGTCTTTATGGACCCTATAGTGTCGGCGTTGTATTAGTAGTACGCAGGATTCCCATTGGCTGGCCCGGCAGGTCAAGGAATATCGTTTTGGCCAATCAGGTGTAACACGTGTTTCAAATCTAGAGGTGGATTCAGCTCGTATACCATATGAATCCCTCAGATTTTCTACCCAGGAAAGAAACAAAATTCGTTGCCGGTGCGTGGGTTCGAACCACTGCCCCACTCACCGAAGCCAAGAGCATTAACCACTATGCTATACATCCATGCTTCCGAAATGTTAACTTACGTGATCGTTTATATGGCTTGAATTTTTTGCCAAATAAAGAAGGAAATGCTAAAAAAAACAATGAAAGAAGGGAAGAAAGAAAGAATCCACACTCCAGAAAACGCGGTGCTGGTGCTCGACCGCACGCTGTGGCATGCGCAGAAAGATACCCATTTTGATCCTCCTCCATACTGTATTGCTGTTCTCTCATTCGGTTCTTAACGCAACGTTGGGTATGTTACACTGGTGTCACACGGGCACTTCGAAGGCCTTCGAACCGACGGTTCAACGGCTCAAAAGTCGTGTTTAAGCTGCTACACGGGCGGTTTCGATGGCCGTCGAGTCGATAGTCTATGGAACTCGATAGACTATTGACTTGACGGCCATCGAAACCGCCCTTGTAGCAGCTCAGACATGACTTTTGAGTCGATGGGCCGTCGGTTCGAAGACCTTCGAAGTGCCCGTGTGACACCAGCATTATATTGTAGGATCGTCCTCAGCTTAGCGATACCTGGCAGTGCACATCATTGGAACAGTGCGCTTAGTGATTTGCGTGCTTGACTTCGCGGGAATAAAAGAAAGAGCAGGTTTCCTGCAAGCCTGGTCCGGCCACAGATGCCGTATATGTGGATGTCCGTTTGACATGATTTCTGTAGCAACCCTCCTGCGCCGTTTTTTTTTTCCCCGCTCTCTCGGTCTCTTTTATTCTTTTCCCCTCTTATATTTTTTGTCGTAGTACAAAAATTATGTCAAATTGCCATCAGCGTTTGCGGTATCCATTGCATGACGCGGCTTCCAGATCCATGACGTTATTTATATGTGTTTTTCCATGTCCATGGCTTCCAAAATCTGGATCCCATAGCAAGCGTGCTAGCCCGCGCGTGCTGTAATGAAGTTCTTGTTCCAGCATTAGGAATTCCAGAGTTTATGATGAACATTCAATCTATGCGAATTGCTTATATTCTGCACTTGTGCGCGGCGGCAAGCGACGACATTCCGCCAGAAGAAAGCATTTATCTACTCAACAGTAACATGCGCAACTGCGGAGAAAAGCCACCCTTGCCGACTTAAGTCACGATCACGACGATGACATTGCCATGGGGCTTTATTATTTCCTCTGTGTCTAATTTAATGTTATTTGCATCGCACACGAATTTAAAACTGGAACAGGTGATTCTGACAAAAATATTTTGGTTGTAGCCAAGTCACGAGGTTATGCGTCATGGAGAAAACAGTTATATATTGGTAGTTCAGAAACTTGAGCACTTATAGGTCGCAGGCACGATATCACAAATGACGACAGGGAACACGATGGGACTACTGACGTCTCGTGAAGCCAGTAAAAATTACGCTTGCATTGTGTTTTTCATAAGCTGATCCGGAGTTATTTAATAAAGGCGGCTATACTTACAGGATGAGCGCTGAATTTTTCTTATCTGGTTTGCGTGTACGAACCTCTGAACTGACGGGCGTTTTGGGTTTGCATTTTCTGGACTCCCTCCTTTCCCGAAATTTTTGCAGCTTGTATAATTCTATATGCTCGCACACACAAATACACGCAACGACATACACAAAAGGCGGTCGGACACCATCGAAACAAGGTCCCGGCTACGCCCCTCTGATGAGAGAGTTAAAAACATCCGAAGCTCTTCCGCTTAAAAGTATACAGTGAAAAACATTAAGGGACGCGGGAAGCAGTTTGTCCGACCCTCGTTTTCTGCGCTGTAAGCTAAGTGTCAATCGTACCCTTTAGAGTCACACGTGGCTACGTATCCATTTTTTATACATCGAGACAGCGTGCACGAGGAGAGAATAGGTGGCAGAGAGAGAGAGAGATGATAGGTGGAAGGCAGGGAGGTTAACCGGAAGGAAAATATCCAGTTTGCTACCCTGCACTGGGGAAGGGGTGAAGGGAGACAGAAAGAGATGGAAGAAAAGAATAAAGGGAGAGAGAGGCACATTGGACTGCTTATGCGCTGGAATGCCAAAGCACCTGTGGTCAGCCACATGGCTGCGACATGTCGTGTCCAATCGCTCATGCACTAGGCATGCATGTTTGCTCAGCCGCACCAGAGAGTAGCTGAGGACGAATGATAACGTGCTCGCTGGCACCTCGGGGGCGTGGGTTCGATTCTCATGCAAACCGCCAAGCTTCGTTTTCGAAACCATGAATTGATTTGCTTCGCGCGAACTTCCCTGAGAAACGCCATATAAACAGACCATTATTCTTTACGCTGTGGCTGCTTCATCACGTGACGTCACATGATGACTTCGCAGGTAACGTCGCAGGTTGCGTAGTGACGTCAAGTAATGACGTCCCCACTTGGTCACTGGTACCACTCGCGTTAGCGCCAGATTTTTCGACTCGTGATCCAATCAATACTTTCCAACTGATAACTACGATTTAACCTCTACCGTGCCATAATTGCCGCAACGCAGCTCCTAAATAATATTTTCAATCTCTAAGAGTTGCGATTAACGCTTTAAATTATTAAGCTCAAGCTGCGGCATTACCAAACATCAAAACAATGCTACTGATTTTATTTGCTTTACTGACGCCCTTTTCATCGTGTTTTCGTCGTCTTAGGCATTGTTTTTGTCTTGAAGGATGGCAGGTGCATTAGGCTGCTTCAACATACAAAACTGTATGATACTTCAGCAGTAACCACCAGCCGGATAGCGTAATTTTTCATAGGTGAATGAATGTGTAAAAGGTGATTTACGAGTTGTGCAAACAATAGGTCCCTGTTTGGGGGCAACATTATGCGTAAGTGCTCCGGAGCGGTTCACGAGCGCACTTTGGTTCCGACCCGCCGGCTGGCGCCGGTTATAGCCTTGCGGATCTGGATGCGGGTCTCCAATCGTGGCATCACATGCCCCTTACATCGAGCCCCTTCGTTGTGCGCGTAACAAAGCAGTGTATATGCTGTCCTCACGGTTGTGCCTCGTTGCGCTGGTTGCTCGCGCTCTACCTGCCGACCAGCTTCCCGGGCGGAGTTTTTTGTGTCTCTTTAAACGAGACAATACCGTGGAGGCGGAAACGCGAAGGCAGTTTCGACGATACTCACGACGCTCACTGACCCTTGCGTTTGACCCCTGCGAGAGAAAAAGCGCTCGCTCTCCGGCTATCGAGAAGGAAGCGCCGCCACCCCCTGCCTTGAGAGCATTGAGAGGAAACAAAGAATTGAATTTGAACGTGAGAATACTGAAGCTTACCCCGCTCGCGCGTCTGCCTATAATACCACCAAGGTTAGCGTGTGGCTCATGGAGCGCGAATCACTCTCGCAGGCGCCTTCTTGCTGCACAGCGTGGTGAAATGCGCGCCAGATTCTATCGGCCAATCTATCTCAGGCGCGCCTGTTAATGGTTGCCCAAAGGGTCGTGGCAGGCTGCCAGAAGCCATTATAGCCACAAAACCTGGTTGACCCGAAGGTTGCGCAGATGGTCGGAATTCCGTGATGAATACACCGCTCTGAAGATGCACCGCTTTGTCGCTGACAGATCACCTTCAGTGTTCTCGTACAACTCGTAGGAACGACTACCAGTGGCGTCACCAGCTATATTAGGAGAGGCATACCTCGAAGAGGAGCTGTCATCGGCGTGTTTACTTTCCGCTTCGAAGCGAGGCGTGTCACTTGGCTTGTGGTGATTCGTAATAATATATTTTTAGCAATATTTGTAGGTGCACAAATATTATGTATTTCGAATCCGAATCGAATACCCTGTGCTTATCGAGTCGATCATATTTGGTTGTAGGGTACACATTCTTCGATATTGTAGATTATGCTTCGAAACTGGCGATAAAACCACTTAGGCAAAAAATCTGTGGTCGTCGCAAAACTAGACTATAACTGAAGCTTAATTAATGTAACTTGGTAAACTAGCGTACTCTTCAGTTGTCACGCAAATAACCTCGTCAGTTGTTATAAGGCACGTGCGTACAGCTCCGAGCATGTGCGGCGTTAGCGCAGTGGTAGAACACTGGTCTCCTCTCGTAGTGGAGCGAGGGGCTGTGAGTTCTCTTCTGAGCGCATGAACAGAAGTTTTTCTGAGTGTTTTTCTTTCTTGTTTTTAGATGTTTGCTTTACTTTCTCATATTCGTTACGGTAGTGACGTATGGAGTCGTGGTGGACCCCGGCATAAAACACTGTCGTGTTAAAACGTTACCCACTCTGTGCGTTTGATGAGAAAGGTAGAGTCTCTTTTTCGTGTTCAGCGTGTTCTTAAGCTGCTTTTATTTTAAATGCAGTTATGGCAATTACGTCAGCTCCCCTAGCTCAAAGCGCTATACTGTTACGTAGTTCTACATGTACGCCTATACCCTATGCGCAAGGTGAAGCTTGAGTATGGTTCTTGTCATGATGCTTAAATAAGTGAAAGTAGTTTTGCATAAATTAAAAGCCCATCAGCAGACCAGGCAAATGCGTGAACCGCATTACATTGATCTATGAAATATCACGAATAAGCCTCCGTTTATTTCCCAAGCGGACCTATCGCATACATATGTTCACGCTTCTTTCAGAAATCAAATAATATTTGTGATTTCATTTTAATGTATGCGCATGCGTATGTATCGAAGATGTGTATTTAACTCGATTAGTCGACATCTCCACAATAATCACATAATTCCTTAGTACATTGTGGGTATATAAGGGAAGTATGACACTGGAATCAAGATGCTTTTCGTCACTGTATTATGTTGCCAGGTAAATGTAGGAACACTCGACACGTATTTATCCAAGGCGACCCTGTCGTGCAGTGCGTTACAGGTTGGTGGTGGGTGATCGCATGTCTGGAGGGCTATTTTCGAAAACTTATGGCATCTGTTTGCAAGGGGCGACGAAACACTATGGGATTTTGATTGCTCCTGAAAAAAAAACTATAAACAAAAATGTCCCATGTTCCCACAGTTGAATTCTTAAAAGGTCAATAGAAATTCGTTAAACGACGCTTATGGAGGAGGCAGTGAAGTTTTTTTCTTTTTTTTTTTAGCAGCTTGGGGGGGGGGGGGGGGGGGGGACGACGATTCCGTAAGATGTGTGGCTTAAGAGCAGCCTTGTTTCTGGCTACTTTTCACTATTTCAAGCCCTGAAACATTGTTTTCTTTAAATCTAAATTTCGATGCAGCAACTGTAAACACTTGTTGCAGATAATATATCTGACACAGCAAAAACAAAAAGACGCAGCGCGTAACAATGTTCGCACGAGGCGATCAGTGCTGCTAACTACCATGCTTCGAAGGGCTTTGCATAGAGCCTATTCCTTATGCTGTCCTTTGTGTTGTGGAGGCATATCTTGCGTCACAAGAGGCTAAAAATCTAAATTTGGTTACACTGACGGTTGCGAGAATGTCATTTGGCAGGAAGCAGCCACATGCAAATATTAGCGGCGGAGACATTCCATACTTGTTGCTCCGGACGCTGCTGTTTGTTCGGTCGGACGGTGCCACCTCCATAGTACAGTGTAATATGAGCGGCTGGAACTTCCGGTAACACCTGGATTCACCAATTCGTTGTTGGAAAAGTTGTCGCAGGTATCTTCTTTCGTGTAATAACTGTTGTCGGCTTTCACCTTCAACAAGGCTGTAGTCGGACGGAATAGTTTCACATCAAGCGACTGAGAAGAACGTTTCGAACGTAAAAATGCACTTGACATGTAATTTCACCTCTGCAATCTGGGAACCTACCAATAGCCCCTTTCATGTATGGCGGTCAGCATAGGTGACCACCACATACATGCAGCATCGAGCGCTTTGAGCGGTCAGCGCGAGAAGGCGAGGACACAGGGAAATAAGACACACAGACCACAACTTGCTCAACAATCGATTGTTATGCTGCATCGAACTGATGCGCAGCGCAATTTTGCCTATGCGGCCTGTAAGATACACTCGTACGCTATGTGTCCCGCTAAGAAAATTTCCGCTTCAGTCGGCATAATTCTGCGTTCATAAAAGGTTTCAGGGTCCAGTGCAAGCAGTGGCATGCAGGTCATACGGCTGCTGCTCCACGATGCAAACACCCATCCGCCTCCCGTCCCCCCATCGCCCTTTTGAACATTAGAGCACCTGAAACACCTCCAAAAAAGACTGAAGGGGGAATGCCAACGTTTATTTTCTGGCTATTCGACTAGGTAGCACTGCAAAGAAATTTAATTGCTGGCCAGCAGCGCTAACCACCTTGCAGGAAATAGTTAACTATACGTGCTGCTGGTTTATAAGGAAGATAGACCAAAAACGAATCACAGTCACCCCTGCACAATTCAACAAGCCTCTTCCAATGCTGTTGGCATGAGTTAGAGCTCCTGCGAGTAAATTTTGAATGTGTAAACGGGTATGAGATGCCTTGCTGTCATGTTTGTTCCCCAACTACTCACAGAGGCAGAACGCGTTGCTGGGCGATTTGGTTGAGTCATAAGAATACATTTGTTTGTGCAACATGAAAAAAAATACAAAAATAAAAACAGACGTGGAAGGTAGAAGAAGGAACAGGTTCAGCGCTAAAGTTTAGCGCTCAATCTGTTCCTTCTTCTACCTTTCAAGTCTTCTTCTTTTTTTTCATTTGCTAAAAAATTATTTTCATTCTTATATTCACAGAAGTATAACAGAAGAAGAAAGAAAGAAAGAAGTCATTTTTCTTTGTGTCAGCATTTGACAAATCACAGCGCAAGTGACCCAGACCTCTTTCTGCATATGACTACGGTTGATAAAAGCTCTTGCTCTGTCATAATCTTGCAAACACTCTTGGCATAAAATTCTACCTTTATGTATTCAAGCAGTTCAGCACGCATTATCCTCTTACTATAGCTTTCCGAATGGACAGAACTAGCGAGTGCTAATGCTGCACCTTCCTCTGACACAACAGTCACAGTTGCTCTTTTTAAAATTGATTTCTACTCAGCCTACCTTGCGTTTCTGACTGTAGGATGTTTTTCCCAGTATTCGACAACTTTGGTCACTCGGCGCGTTCCACTGCCTATTTTGTTCGAAAGGACAACTTGACCTGCTGAAAACTAGAAGCACGCCGTATGTCATTCGGTACATGAACTTTCTTGTTGAACCTATCTGAATGGGTGTGAGCTATAGGGCAGGTGCCCGAATAGACAAGCAGAACGAGAGACCAGAAGTGAAGAAGTTGAGGTAGCCTTTTACACATAAGTAAAAACAAAAACAAAAAACAAACAGTTAAATTATATGAAGTCGGAATTCGAGAAATAAGGAGAGAAAAATCCTTGAATTGAAAAGAAGAGAAAAGCACAGAGATAGTTTGTGACGTTCACCTTTGAGAGACAGTTCTAGATATTCACCACCGAATTTCAATGACGCCATCGAAGCACAGCGCACGGAACGGGCAAGAAATGCGGCCGCTTTGTTATGTCATAACAAAGTGGCCGAATGACAGAACTTCCCATGACAAAAAAGTGACGAAGTTTGAACAAAGGCGAATAGCAGCAGAATCTCGTCAGGAAAAACGGCCAATGTTCAGAAATACAGAAATAGGCCACTTTGAGGGGGGTGCGTGCTGCGGCGTAATCTTACAACGGTTCCAAAAGTGGGCCGGTACACTCGGTCTCGCGTGATTGGTCGGAATCGGTCTTTTAGTGACGCGTGTGCTACTCTGTCTAGTCACGAGAGGGAAAGTGGACCAGTGCACTTTTTGGAACCCTTGTAAGATTCTGCCCGCATCTTTCCTACAGTAAGTGCAAAGCACTCTTTCGCCTGTCGCGCCGCTGCAGAAGCGCCCAAGCCGCTGCCGTGGAGCTTCACGGTGCACGGGGAAAGAGAAAGTGGAAATGGCGGTTTTCTCGTGTGGAGCGAACGAAACAGATAAACACAAAACTCCACGCGCCAAGGTGAAGCAGGTGAAGCAATGAGCTGGTGCAAGCGAGGTGACTTGTGCTTTTCCCGGCCACCTACTGCTGCGACTCGCCTTTATTCAAACTTCGTCACTCCTCAATCACGGGAAGTCCCGGTCTGACGGAACTGAGCGCCAGCATTTCCTGCGTGTCTTCGCGCTCAATTTCGATATCGCACTTGAAATTCGATGATGAATATGACAAATTACGAGGACTTTTTCGTATTTCTAGAAGATGGCTGTATCATAAATTGTTACGGCCTGCAACTTTTTTCATGTGAGGAACTTTCATATGAGGATAATTAAAAACCTAATTATTAGAAGGTCTTGTTTTTTGTCATTGGAACGTAACTTAAGCAACAGCAAAGCATTTCTGCCTCGGCTTGGAGTTCATGTGCCTTCACGTTCATAATGACAAACCTAATTATTAAATGTTCTTGTTTTTAGTCATTGGAACGTAACTTAAGCAACAGCAACGCATTTCTGCCTCGGCTTGGTGTTCATGTGGGAATATGACAGGTACCTTACTAACATATCATTTCTATGAAAAATCTTTAAAAAAGAAGTCTATTTAGTACCATAAAAATGCCCCCCGAAGTTTCCCTCCCACTATACGGCTTTTAATTATGCAGGTGTTTTGCGACAATTCTGCTTGGTTTTCTTGCCTTTCGCTTTATCCTTTCTTTTTTCTCCCGTCAATTTCGAAGTTGGCGTAAATAAATCGCAGCATCTTTCTGCACATACGACAGCGCGCGCGCCCGCGCGCCTCGCCACTCCAGATGTACGGAAAGTCAGCTCAGACAGTGTCAGACATATCAATTCAAAGGCAGTCTCTGCCGCAACTTTCACGCAATGCTCGTACCGGCTTTGTGCGCGTGACTTATTGCTCGTTATTCTCCTTCGCTTTCTCGTTGCACTTCGATGCAGATCCGCGAGATTGGTCGCGGCGTAATGCGTTTTATCAGTTATGAAAATGAGCTGGTGAGTTACCAGGCCGGCCCTTGTGCAACAAACGCTTTCCTTTTGCTTGCCTACTTCGTGCACCGGCTTCCATCTATCTTGTTCCTAGATCTTAATTTTGTACACCTTTCGAGATGAAAAGAAGGCGCGTGACGTAACAGGGATAATTCTAACCCCCCGACGGCTGCAACGTAAGGGCTGCCGTTAACCGCACATGTTACGTAATTCTTACTACCGCTCTTCGTGAAGTGGCTCGGGCAGGTTGTTACTGGAGCACCTCCGCCTGTGGGTTAGGAGAACGCGAGATTATCTGCCCGCAAGCGCGGATCGATTTGGGCAAGCGAGTGTGGGGCACAAGGCTCTCATCGCCGTCACACTGATACCGATCCGTTCGGAGCTATCAGTCCCGAGACAAAACCGGCCGTGCTCTGGTGAGGAGCGTCATTACGGGATCGGTAAGAGAGCGTTTAACACGGTGCAAGCCACGAGGCCGCAGCCTGGCTGGCCCCAGGCCGGAAATAAAGAGGGGGGTCTCCGCTCCAGACAAAGGGGCATTCTCTCGCTCTCGCGGCCTTACAGGAATGCCGTCGGCTGCCGCGGACAGTCGCCGAAGACGGTCTCGGGGTCGTGAGTGGCGAGGGTTGCAGTGTCGACGGTCCGCACATCATGTTCCCGTAGCACTATTCAGGGCGAGAGCGCCATTGTCGGCGCCGGACCAGCTGAGCGAGTGAGGCACGCTGCGGGCACCGGTGTAGCGGGAAAGGGACGAGAGCGGCCCAGCGATACGGGCAAAAGCTCAGCACGCGGGCAAAAGCGTTCTGCTCAGAAAGGGTGCGAGAGTTTTTTTTTTTTTTTTTCTAGTACTTTGCAAAGCAATGCCCCCGCCTTTTATCTACAAAGTTGAATGACGCTGACTGAGAAAAGCTGCTTCTCACTGCTACAGTCTTATGGAAAAAAATAATAATAAATGTTCGCTACACGAAGCGAACAAAGAGAGGGCCGAGGATACACTGTATAGTTTCTTTCTATATCCGCGCCGAGTGCCGAAATGTTTTTCGATATGCAAATCCAATTCATCCAAACTTCCACTTCGTCGTAGTCTTACGGCGAGTCAGGGTTTTGAGTAGCCGACTACAGTGCAAAACCGGACTATGCTTTTATCTTGTTATTCGTTGTCTAGAGAATTTGCATTACCGAAATAGTAGTCACACCAGAACTCGAAAAGAAGGAAAGCCTTATATTATGGTCAGTAACTATCACAATCCTACTAAAAATAAAATGACACCAGCTTAAGTTAACTCACCACGAGATGGGCTAGAGAGGCCTGTCCTGCACCACAGGTGTATCGCAGGAATCTTAAAGTGACTAACGAACTCTACGGATAGCTTTCGAGCACCCGTGATTTTTAACGGACATGCAGTTCCAGTACTCCGCCTGCATCAAAACGCGGCAGCATTGGAACCGAACCCGTGATCACTTGTTGAACAGCAAAACAACATAGCCCCTGAACCATGGCGGCGGGTGAGTCGAGATCAATCGTGTCGTCAGAGAGAAATAGGCGTCAGAAGGGCTGAAGGCGCAGAGGTTAACCACAACAAAATATTGGGCTTACGAGCCTAATGAGACACCTTCCTGTTTGGGTGACGGGAAAGAAAAGGGCAATAATGCACACAATTAAACGGGGCAAAGCCCACACACTGATATCGATCCGTTCGGAGCTATCAGTCCCGAGACAAAACCGGCCGTGCTGTGGCTGTGTGCACTTCATTTGACAGTTGTGCTGGTTGAATACAATCTGACTTTGAATAAAGCAATTATCGGGGGCAGTGGCATTAAAAGTCCACAGAACCACAGCGTGGCAACCTTTCAATGCACTGTCGTCCAGTAGGAGTGCACAAACCGCTAGATTTTGATTTTTTTCTCGCCGCCTTGTAAGTATCTCAAGCACGAATTTTTATCGCGAAATATTGCAGCGTCTTTACGCCCCGAAAAAATGTGATACCCATGCGTCATATACTTTATTATTTAGCGCACGTATTCATACTGATAACCGGCCCTTCGTGGTAGTGGCTTGTCTCGTCGTGCGAGAGCACTGTTATGTAAGTTGAAGGTTAGCTGTGTGCTGGGGCGCAAATGCTTACATCGTCAAGGCCATGTGGACAGTCCATCCTGCCCACCTTGTGGCTCCTGTGAGAGACTTGGACATTTAATCTTAGAGTGTCTCATATTCATTACGCAGCGTGCATCGCTAACAAGAAATACACGTGTCTTGGACTACAATGCGCGCGACCCTTGCCGATTACTTGTTCCCAGAGGGGAGTGCTGCTCGGCGGGACCAGGCCCATCGAGCGCTATTAACGTTTCTGGAAGCTTCTGGCTTGGCCACTCGTTCATAGGCATATTCTGCTTTTTGTAGTGTCTTGTCTGTGTCTCCGTCATTTTTTCTTACTTTCTATTTTCTTTCCTCTTTCTTTCCTTTCTACCTTCCTTTCCTCTATTTCTTCCCTTGGTAGGCGTTATGCCTCTCTCGGTGGCAGTTGTCAGCCTACTCTCTCTATTTCCTTCATGTCCTTGTGTGCATGCATATACATACCAAATAAAAATAAATAAATTCACTAGCAAACATTGTGGGAAATCAGCTCCATGGCAACGCTTTCTTCTCTCGCGTTTAGCGCTTACCCGTTCTGCTCAGTTAAAAATCTGCTCCGTGTCCTTCAACTCTGGACTTCATAAAAGTATGCGTCATGGCAGATTGGCGTTTTGACTGACATAGATACCACTGCTTGTTCATATGAAGGGAGCAATGGATGACGAGCAGCGACCTGCGATGCAAGAGAGAGCATCCATGGGACTGAGAGAATATCAATAGTGACATAACCATATTCACTTGCGAGCTCTCTTGCATTGCAGGTCGCTGCTCTGCACCTATCGTCTCCTCATATGAACAAACAATGGTATCTTTCTCAGTAGGAAATTAAATCTGTGTGCCGCACAGCACAGCATGGCTGTTCCCATCGATAATATATAGGAAGACTTGCGTGCCAACACATAACAAAAGAGGCAGTAGCAATTTCGAATGGACGTGCTGACGGCTACAGCATGATGCTTTCGATACGCTAGCACCAAACGTGATATCCATGCCAATACGATTAAACCTATAAGAAGGATTACCTGCATACACTTCCTTCAGGTCTTTCAGCAACCTGCAAACAAAAAGCTGGTTCAGCTTTCTTTCTTTGCGGCCTGCAAGATGCAACGTAAGTAAGGTGCGATGGGAGCGCGGCAACCACGATGCCTACGCGCAGAGTTGCATACCGCTCGCATAACAACCATAAGTACAGAGGCAGCGGAGGCGGCGCCAAACGCAGCCCCATGACCCTAGCCACCGTGTTTTGCCTTTTCCCGTTCTCCTCACCTCGTATCTCGAGTGGCCGCTTCGGCACAATACGTGCAACTCTCTGCTGTCGAGTGCACGTCCAAGTAGAAAGAAGGAGCACATTCAAAGCAGGCAATTATCAGAGGTAACGCTGAGGGAACGGATTATGCAAATGCAGGCTGTTATATTAAAGAAGAGCGACCACGTATAATGGTTACATCTTGAAAGTTTCAGCGCAGTGCCAACTTCGTAACGGCGCGTTTTCCTTCTTTTGCCCGTACATTGCATATATATCCGCGGCTATAGGCCAAACAACTATACAACGGTATAGGTATATCCAGCGCGTGCGTACAGCTCGCGTAGTGACACATTTTAACCCCAACAGGCTAATGGCGGGTAATTGCTGCAGCAGATCGTTTGACGCATTTGCCCCTCAAAGCTGCATGCTTTCGAACAAATAGGACACAGGTGACTACGAACGCCGGTATAGTTGCGGTGTTGAATTGCGCAAAAAAAAAAAAAAAGAAACCGCGAAAAACAAACAAAAAAAAGATAACGTGAGTCGACACACTGACCTTCGCTCTCCACAGCTTTGAATAACGATAATTGGTGGAAAAGCCTTAACACTTGGCCCCGAATGCAAATGTTGCTTTTTCACTAAACTCTTGTCATATGTGGTTTTGTCATAATTGCGCCTTGTACGCCACCAAGCTCATTTACACACGTTGTAGCAGTGGCGTCGCTTCTTCCTGAAGTCTCGTTCAGTCGATTGCTGTAGGTGCCAGAGAATGATGAGAGCAAGCATAGCCACGCTGTATAACATGGCAGAAAACGATCGCGCCACTTAGTGTGCATCCCCTCGCCACACTCAAAATAATTGGTAAAGTAAGCCGCAGGGAAATTTGAAACGAATTATACAACTAAATATTGCGGGCTAAAAGCATAATCTGATTAAGGGGCGCGTGGGATTCGGATGTTTAAAAAAAAGAGAAGAAGAAGAATAGAAAAGAGAACCTTGATATCACTGATATAATAAAGTTGTACTTGACGATAACGATAACACGGTCACGCGTGGATCCCGTCCGCCTGGGCAATGCGGGTATGCGCCACTCGTTAACTATACAGCCGATGTCAATCAAGGACCAACAAAAACAGACGCTGAAAATCCAATGAGAACACACTGCGCGCGGATTCAACAAATGAGACCGTTTATACTAAAGTGCGATTTAAATGCAAACATAATGAATAGGTGGACTAGACGGACTAGGAACAGACGGACCAGACGGACTAGATGGACGAGGAATAGACATTTGATTCCAATAGGATTAACGTTACCAGATCTTTTTTCTTTAATGAAGCTTTCTTGGCTCCTGCGAAGGGTCGCCTGCATCCCGTGTGTTTAGGTAATAATATGTAACATTGTGTTTGAACAGCCCACAAGTGTTGAAGATTGGGCGAGTTGGATCGACGTACTTGGACTGGTATAGCGCATTATGGAAAACGGGAAACGGTCAACCAGACCGAAACAAAAGGACAGAGCGCTCTGTCCTTTTGTTTCGGTCTGGTTGACCGTTTCCCGTTTTCCATAATGCGCTATACCAGTCCAAGTGTTTCAACAGGCCATTGTGCGACTAGAAGTACTGAGCTCATTGTCAGTCGGTACTAGAATTACTAGGGATACATGGACAACATACAAGCGGAAGTTATAACAGTACACGGTAAGGAGGCATGGTGTGGGCCAGGACTGGGCAGCATCGCGATATTGTGCCAGACGCGGGTATCTCGTTATTTTTTTTTCTTTTGCCGTAAATGAGGTGAAGTGCCCAAAGTGGGAAAGGATTCTTTTATTATTTTTTTTTCTAGACCATGTAAAGGTGCACCACCGGTCTTTATGATATTGAACATGGAGACACTTCGGTTTCTGAAAGTCAGAACAGGGCCAGTGAGAGAGGAACTGGATGATCCGGGAAGAGGAATCGCCATGCTCCAGGCGTTCCTTCCATCGAGGCGGTATTTTTTTTTTTTTTGTAACACGAACTTGTGCTAGTCTGCAGCAATGCAGGGTTTCTTCTGTTCGCGAGTCTTGTGTTGAGGTTGAACCGACTCTGTCTAGAAGATGTGGGAAACCTCTGTCGCTTAGATGGCACTAACGCAACAACCTGCTCACCAAAAAACAGACCTTGTGTACAATAATTGTATACTTTTCCTTGATTCACTGCTCATCGTAAGTGATTCGACAAATATTCTTGACTTACAACTTTCAGTGCGCTGCCACATTATAAATGTCCTTCTGAAGCACTAGCATTATTCCTGTAAAAAGAAATGTATCTCAGTATGTATTTGTATTCTTCTATCTGTGTTCGGGGACATTTTTCCGTGTTTCTGCAAAACTATCTTCGAAATAACCCATTGCGTCAAAGACAAATGTATCTCTGTATCTGTATTTCAGGCTTCCAGCACATGTATTTCGTTATCTGTATTCCAGTATACTTTTCTGAGTATCCGTGCCCAACCCTGCTGTGGGTATATCCACCCTGAATTTCCGCACTGATCATACTCTTTTTCGCATCCTTGGGCATTTCAGTCATAATTACAAGCTGTTAATTTAGCTCCATGAATACTTCCTGCGATTGCTGCATCACCGATTAAAGCACCTGGCTCAATTATCGCACGTGCACAACAGATCTTATCCTAAATATGTAAGGTTTCCTTCTTACCTTTTCTTTTGGCCAACATTCTCAAATTTTATTATTTGCGTTAACGTGCGGCTGCAAGCGATATTTCTTGCGCAGTGGCAACAATGTTGGCCCATACTTTAATATCGTAACTTCAAGTTCTATTTGTAGAGATATTCAGAAATAGAACGAAAAACTTATGGTTCTTGTGCACGTCCACAGACTATTTGCCCAGCGCCAATGCTTGACACCGCGGCGAAACAAGGCTCAATATCCTTGAGCTTGACAACGCGACATTCTGCTTGGAAACAGGTTCGACATGGTGTTTGACGTTACGTACAGGAACTCCCCTGTCTGGTCATTTGCCCCGTGACACAAGGAGAATGCCGTATGAGCTTACTTGGCGATTGTGTTCACAATAATTTTATTACCTCCAAATTTGCATTAAATTTACTTTCATCTTTTTACAAACTGAATCCTTCTTTCTTTTTATTATGTGTAATATTGGTCTCTTTGAAGTTAGTCCATTTAAGCATTATTTGTACGTTTGTCCTACCGCATGCCACACTTCATACCATGAGCAGGTACTGTGTTCATGGGATGAAGTGCGACATGCAAACATTGTGTGCGCGGATAGTAAGCGCAATAGTTCGGTATAATCACAACGTGGCGTTAGGAAACTGGCCACGAAAGGCGATGTAGGCCTTGATGTATGTGCACGATCCCAAATTATACCATTGTAACTTAAACTAAGCATGGTGGAAGGCGAAGTATACTTGTATTATTACATAGCCCAAAATTGTTACGTTTCATTACAGGAGCACTGTACCTGTACACAGCCATGACGACCGCGGCAGTCGTATTTCGATGAAGGCGAAATGCTAGAGGCCCGTGTGCTGTGCGATGTCAGTGCAAGTAAAAGAAACCCAGGTTGTCGAAGTTTTCGGAGCCCTCCACTAGGGCGTGTATCATTTATTTATTTATTTATTTATTTATTTATTTATTTATTTATTTATTTATTTATTTATTTATTTAACGGCATCACAGGTTCCAATTGGAACATTATGTGAGGGGGTCATACATCATAATTCAAACAGCATACAGCATGAGTTAGCCAATAAACAAACATGTAAGTTGCACAAAGCAAATGCTAAATACAAATGTTTTTTAACACAATGAATATATTGGATTAGTACTAATTAGGTCGGAAGTGACAGAGAAAATGCGCAATAAAATCGCTGCTTCTGAGAAAGAAAAATAAAAAAAAGACAGTCGAGTAGATCGTACGAACTAAACAAGAGCGAGACTTTGCGCACAAACCCAAACATCTTTATACAATGACTATGTTCCAAGGAAAAAGCAACAAAGATTGAAAAGAAGCTACGAAAACATAATGCGGAGTTCTTTTTTGAAGGCCTCAGGGTCGCGAATGTTAACAACTTTATCTGGAAAATCGACATTGAAATTGACATTGAAATTGACTTTATTCAAGCGTTAGAACACTTAGGAAAGAGAGGACTAAAGGCATTAACGCCTGACGGGGTCCTCCCCACCTGAAAACAACAGCTTGCACATAAGCATTGGCAAAATAAACGGTGTAAATAAAGTAGTACCTTGGAACCATACAGAAAAGAACACGTAAATGTAAAAGTGCGCGTACAATAATAAATTTTACAGAGGTGATGCAACAGTTTCTATTAATGTATAAAAACCGCAATCATTGAATCATTGCTCTGAAAAAAACAAGAAAAACTAGGTTATATGCACAAGTAGAAAAGTAACGTACAGGCAGTTTACACAATGCAGACGTATTTACTATTAATACTGATATAAGTGCAATAAAAACTACGAGAAGTAGTTGACTTATTTCCCGCTTTACTATTTTCCCGGATTAGTTGTTTGTTATTATTTTTTCTATGCATTCGTTGTTGTTCAAGAGGCTCGTAATTTGGTAGTGCAGTGTTTGTGAACCATAATTTGTCCTGATTTTATTGCTCCGGTAATTAACGTGTCGAAGTGTATACGGTAGGAGTTTTGGGGGATCTTGTCATATGAGTGAAAAGGCAGGGTCATTGTTAAGTAAATGATGTGTTTTTCTAAAGCCAGTCGTTTTATCTTTAAATCATATATGCTTACTATGTCCAATTTCTTCCAGTGTTCTTTTGAACTATCCTGATAATTAATATCACTTAGGGATCTAAAGGCCTTTTTTTTTTGTAAAACATACAGTTATTTTAAATTGGCTTGTGTCGTGCTTCCCCAGACCAATAGGCAATAGTGAAGACAAATAGGCAATAGCGAAGAGCGTAATAAATCTGTTTCTTAAACCATAATACCAATAGTCTATGGCACGACGTAAAGCCGATGAATTCAAAGTCCTTGTTCGTCCGAACAGGCGTTCCAAGCTTCGATGATTGTGAAGACAACGAGATATACGATGCGCATGAATAAGCGGTAGTGTAGATGTGCAAAGACGGCAGATTATTTTTTGAAGGAGACTGATTAGTGCGATGCTCCTACGTGACTCAAACGATGGAAATGAAAGCTTCGACTTCATATCAGACACGCTTGATTCTCGCCTGTAGTCACGGACGACGAAACGTGGTGCACGATTTTGTATGGATTCGAGTGAATGGACCAGGTATGCTTTGGTGAGGTGACCATATGGATGATGCAAATTCTAGTTGTAGCCGGACAAATGATAAATGGGCTAGTTTTCGTGTAGTTGACGGAGCAGCCCGAAGATTTCTTTTTAAGTATCCGAGTGTACGTGAGGCTCTTTTGGTTATTTTTTCGATGTGGCTAGACCAAGAGAAGTCAGGTGTCAGATGAATACCTAAGTATTTGTACATAGATGTTTCACTTGCAGAATGATTGCTAAGCGAATGGGGAAATGCCGAGTTGGTGCGTTTAGGACTGAAAGTGAGTAGCTTGCATTTGTCCGTGTTAAGGGTCATTTGCCAAGATGAACACCATAATCATATCGTGGTTTTGGGACGTACGTAAAATCCCAGAAATTATAATTACTGTACGCGTACAAAGCATCAGCATCAGCCGCACAACCAAGATGAAGGAACATCATGCCAAGGCGGTCAATTCATTTTGCGATATCATTTGGCACGACGCACAAAATAATTGGCATAATTGGCGTCGCTGACATATTGTGCCAGCAGGGATGAGTGTCAGTAAATTTTCCATTGTTTTGCGCGAGTGATGGCGGTCCGTCCGCACAACGACATTTTTGCACGCCAGTGCATGTCAGGCAGATACATGTACGCTTAGAAACGTTACGGAAACATTTTTTTTTCAGAGACATGCACCATTTTGAATGAAATCCACCACGTTTTTAAGTAAAGCGAACACTTCGCAACAGCCACAGCTACAAAAGTAACTTTCTTAGACGCGTGATGTTGCCGCTATTCGATATAGCGCCAGTTTACTCGTGTAGGGAACGTGGCCCAGCCGCTACCAACCAACTCGTGCGCACGGGGAGGCTCGAAATGAATACGTGCACTACGACCGGCACTGACTAGTTGCCGGCCAGTGCTGTCCGAGCCTCCTGTAACGCAATTAAATCAAGGACAGGAAGCAGGCCCTGGGCGACGGGCACCGCTTGCAACATGTACTATACGTATCAGGCAAAGGCGGCTAAGTAACGAACAGGTTACCCAACCAGGGCTGAGCGTGTGTGGCGAAAACGATCAGCTCACAATGGCTCCGTCCCGCCGACCAGCTCCTTGGACATAGCTGGGACAGTGCGGCCGTCGCACGGAATGCGCGCTGAACGCGGCGCGTTTCATTACGACGCTGCGGCGAGAGACAAAGGCGCCGGGAAGCACATCGGCAGTGCCTCGGGACGCGCTGGTGGCCTGGAAATCAATGTTTACCCAACCTTGCCGACACGGAAACTAATAAAGCAACATAAGCTCACATTAATCAGCAACATTAACGACAACGTTGTTGTTTCTTTTCTTGCTTTTTTTACGTGTATTACAGTGTATTAGGAGCAAAGTAGGCGCCGAAAATTCATATTGCGGGAGAGCCTCCTTACACCATGTTGACCACATTGACGAGAGGTACTGCATTTGCAAGCGTGTTCAGTCTTATTTAATGGAATTGGATTCCTCTAAAACGGATGCGAACTTCAGACCAGGTATAGTTACTCTCCAGCACGAGGTTAAGAGTGGCCTTCGTACGCTTGCAAGTTACCAGTTCTGCCCTGCTTTCCCGACGTATCACAGCAAGATACCGTGGCACATCATATGGACACTACCTGTAGCTGAATGAAACATGTCGGTGGAGCTGGTTTGCGTTCAGTTTGGGCCATGTGTATAGCTTGATGAGGAAGACGTGTCGGTATGAGGGGAGATTCATGTGGTCAATTTTGTGGCGACCATGGGGGGAAGGTCACAGTGTCAAGCAGCCACAACAATGTAGGACCCCATTCTGAAACATTGAACACTCAATGAATTTAAGAAAGTAACAGATAGCAGCTACTCAGTCACGCCACGCTGTTCCATGGTAGTGTTCCGCGCAACGTACAAGTGTTGCGCGGAGGCCTGCCTGCCTTCGGGTCCCACCGAAGGCAGGCTTGTCTTTTCGTCCACTTTAATTCCCTTCTACTTTCTCCACAATTACAATACCACAAGTAACTTCCCCTATGCTTTCCTTGGCTTCATTGTCTGTTTGCTCACTAAGCTGTTTCTAACAAATAAAGAACGAGCCCTTGACCCCTTCCCTTTCGTTAAGTGTTGGTTGAGTAAAACAAAAGGTACATAGAAGGAAAAAGAGCGCCGCTTCAAAACGGATTCTTTTTTTCATATTTTTCTTTTCTTTTTGCCGAAGAAATAATACGTATACAGAAGATATAATATAAACTAAAAGCAGTTAAATCTGGTGATCCACGTTCCTTTATTCTCCTCTGCAACACCTTCCACCTCCCACTCCCACCCTCAACCCCAACAACTGAAGAAAAAAAAAAGGAAAAAAGAAACATCCGAGCGCTGCACAAAACATCGCCCTGAATTATTACCGGCTAGCCCAAGTAAAAATTTCTTTGGTAATGTCTGTATCTGCCGCTGTGACCTAGTGGCTATGGCGCTTGACTGCATGCTGACTCGAAAGACGCGGGTTCGACTCCGGCCGCGGCGGTCGCATTTACGATGAAGGCCTGCGTACTAAACGCTGGCAGTGCACGCAGGAAAACCCCAGGTGGTCGAAATTCCGCGGCCCTTCAATACGGCATGCCTAAACATTCATAGCATGGTTTTGGCACTTAAAACCCATCGATTATTATTACTGTTTTGTAATGCATACGTGCGTGCGTGCGTGCGTGCGTGCGTGTGTTTGTGTATGTGCGTGCGTGCGTGATATGTAGGCAACGACCTTTATGCCAAATAAACACTTGTGAATGTAGCGCCGTCTTTCTTTTTTTTTTTTTGTCTGCCTCTTAGTGTTTCTTCTAGAGTTATCGCTCTATAGTATCTTGCCGCTGAACAAGTACCAACTTGCCCTCAAAGAAATGTTATTGTGCTTTGGCAACCTGTCTTTTTCTCTGACATCGCGCTTCCTGGCGGCTGTGGTGTGCACACGCCTAGTAACGCTCACAACACAGGCAGTAAAAACCAAAATGAGGCCTTAATTAATCGGCACAGTTAGCTGTAACGCAATGAGCGGGCACCTGAATTCCGCCTTGGCGAGAATCACCCCTGTGCGAGAGTGTGTCTGGATGTCAGCCACACCACGTCCGCCGCCCGCTGGCGTGACGCCATCATCGTGTCGTCTCCTCGTAAACGTGCGGGCCGGCTACAACGCGCTTTTCCGACTCCCCTCTAGGCGCATGCTTCCGAAAGCGTCGAAATCTCGGCTGTCATGCGTCTTCCAGGAAAGACCCCGCTACTACAGCCGTGTCCGCACGTGTCAAGTGTACCCACATGCGGAAATTGTAATCCGTCTCCCACTGGATTCCTCCGCTGTGCGTCACACTGAACGTAAATCACCGCTCACGTACAGAGCACGAAAGCACGAATCGCACCGCAGTGGTCGCATAGTTGCCAGCCCCTGCGAAACATTGTGAATAATGGGTATTAGTAGATTTTCTACGGTAGTTTGCTTAGCCTGTCCACGGAAGTTCCCTCTATTCCTTTTTTTTTTCTTTTTTTTTCCTTTTTCGTACTACTGTCATGGTACTTGGAGGGCTTCGTTCGTTTCACAGCATTTGCGTGTGTGTCACAGTACGTGGGAAGCATTAGTCGGCGGCTCTACACTTATCACCTGCACTTGCTTTTGGCCTCAATCGAAAGCCGACTTTCTGTGCACAGTGAATATGCACTGCAGTGGAATGAACTTTATATTAATGAGAAAACGAACAAGGGAACCTCATTTCTTTTTGAGAGGTTGACGAGGCACAGCGAAGCAGGCATTTAAATGGGTACTGCACAATTTGTGGGATAGGCCCACTTTTCGTGCTGACGAGCGACAACGACAACACGAAAAATTCCGACCATCGTATCACCGACAAGTTAGCTGTAAAAGTGGGTGGGCGCATGTTACATGCCAAGCTGATGAGCAACGTGCTATTTGTCAGGCAGTTGTAATCCGTGTAACGCAGGCTTGAAGTGACAGGGAACAGTGTTACGCATAAGAATGGTTATGATCTATCTGCGGTGTGTATGTGTGCCTCGGTCGTGGATTTGTCGTGTAGGGCGCACGCCGGGGAAAAAGAACGGAGGGGGGGGGGGGGGGGGTGATGGCAGACATGATAAAGTATACGGCGAATTTATTCGTTTTTCACGCATTTTTAGTCATTGACGGCAACTTCACCATTCAAGTGAATACGCATTTCCACACATCGGGTGTCGACAGTGGTAACGTTGCTGAACTCAAGTTACCCTGACGGTCAGCATATAGAACGATTGCATGGGCACCGCTATTTAGAGAGGAAGAAAAGACGCACAAATCTCCAATCCCCGAGTAACGTAAAATTAAAAATTAACCACATGGTTAAATCCGCTGTGTAGCTCTACTAAACTTCGTGCAGTTAGCTTCCATTAAAATTATTGGAGGGATGTCAGACATCATGGAAAAAAATTACGTATCTTATCTAGGCTCCATCACTCGCTTCATTATTTATTGAAGATTTGATATTGTAGCAAAATTTCTTACAGTTTTTTTTACAGTTGTAGCATCCTCTCACGGTTATTTTCAGTGTTGCTAAGTACGAAAAAATAAAGGGTGTGTTACCAGCCACATTTCACAGGCCGAATGATATGAACCCCGTTGGTCACAACTGCATCGCGTGTCGGCAACTGCCGTGCGCAGAAGTGATCATCACAGCAATGCGGCTGCCCTCATGCGTGGGAACTTCAGCACAGGCTCCCGCGATGAGAATTTTCGCGAGGAGAGCGATTCGCGCCGTTGTAGATCGATGCCTCCACGGCGCGCTTTCCTGTGCTGCCATTGAGCGGTCGGTGCTCCATTCACTTGCTCAATTGCAAACTGGCGCGCTGCCGCAGTAGCAGTCCCAACCAATTTGCCACGACGATGACGGGCGATGCGTGTGTAATACAGCGTGGGCGCTTCCGTACGGCTGGTAGGAAGATACATGTGTCAGCAGGACCCTCTGTACAGTGCCAGAGCTGCAATACGCACTGAAAAAAAAATATAGGAAGGAGGAAAGCATACGTTTCTTTCGAAACCCGCGCAAAATGTCCGCCTCGCAGTGTAGTAAAATGTACATATATTCTTGAAGCTGTGTCACGGGGACGTGCAGGGTACTGACAATATCGCGAGGAGCTACATGGGCGCTCACGCCTTGCCTATACTTGCGCGCAAGCGCGATTTTTTTCTCGGGCTGCGGTCAGTTGACGTGGAAGAGAGAGAGACCTGTTTGC
This sequence comes from Hyalomma asiaticum, assembly GCA_013339685.2. Lineage (NCBI taxonomy): Eukaryota > Metazoa > Arthropoda > Arachnida > Ixodida > Ixodidae > Hyalomma > Hyalomma asiaticum. The sequence continues at coordinate 257,797,104 of CM023481.1, forward strand.
CGGAGAGACAAGGAGGAGCCTCCGCCGTCCGGCGCTCGGCTTACGCTTCAACGTGCCGCCACAGGATGGGCGCTGCTGACCCTGTCGAGCGAGCTGCACGGCAGGATTCGTGACGTTCGGGCGTCCAAGGACCGCGTCGGTGACAGCGTCAAGGGCTACGCGCGTATAAGTGGCCGCTGCTGTCGGTAGCCGTCGTTCGAGCTATTGAATGACACCCTCCACCGGCGTTCGCGACTCAGCCATAAACGAGTTTGTTCCGCTTTTCGTTATATTCATTTCTCTTCGAGAAAGCTCTAAGCGAATTAAATTGTGCACCAGCACAAAGCTTGAACATTGTAAGACCAGCCTTTTAGAAAAATTAACATTTTCGCTCGGACACCATTCGAAGGAAATCTTACATTCGCAATTTAAACACATGTGTTTACACGTTTATAAAATGAAAGCAGCGTTAGCATGACAAACAACATTAAGGTTACAATGTGGACTATACGGTCACCACACGAAGCGCGGAGCGTATAAAAAACCTGATTTTCGAAGCACCCATAATATGTCTTAGTTTATTTACTACTGCACTCTTTTAAAACTGCGACGAAGCAACGTGCAGTGTATTGTCGTAACTATCTGTATCAATAAAAACTCGTACATTGTAGAAGGAATACGTCAGTTATCAAACGGCCGCACCTAATATGCTTTTTTTTTTATTTGCCTGGCTCCTCGGTGAACGAGAAAGAGCACAGTGCAGTAGATATAACCTACATGAACACAAAGTAGGAGCCACTCCTTTCCATGAATGTGGATGACCAGTGAAGCTGCAGCGGCGGACGGCTTGAAGCTTTCTGTCGCTCAAACGGTTTTGCACAACCTCCGGGATCCGCCCGATTGTTTCGTTGCACCCGCAGAGTCCGCATAATGGGCAATCAGCCATTCCTATGGCAAGCTAATACGCAGTAGAGAAGGCTACTACAAGGCAGAGACGGAAAAGTAGGGTTGAACCACGGCGTGAGAAATTTATGTAGGGATGCGTAGTTGTGGGTTAGGGTCTAAGGCGTGGAGGCGTCTTCTTCATACCTTCTCTGCGACTGCAAACGTTTCAACTCCAAAAAAGGAGCCTTCTCGGCCGCACTAGACCAGCTGGACAACCGCCCATTCACGGAAGAAAAATTCTAGGGCACTGGATACAAAGACTTCAACGCGAGTACCCATGAAGGTGTTGCTCCGATTTCTTGGGAAAAGAGGACTTAGAGAATGCGACTGGGCCATGACAAGTGACACTGACGTAACATCGTACAGTGTTTTCTCCTTATTTCATTCCCCTCTTCCTTTTTCAAGTAGAAGGCAGCAAACCGGGAATTCCCTCTGATTAACGTAGATCTCTGTCTCACTCTCCCCGGAATGGGCCCAAAATTTTGCCATAGAAACACACACACACACACACACACACACACACACACACACACACACACACACACACACACACACACACACACACACACACACACACACACACACACACACACACACACACACACACACACACACAGACAGAGGGTTTGCTGCTGTAAGCCCTACATGTCACCCGGTATTGAACTACACCAGCGATTGACCCACCCACACTCTTCGCTTGTGGATGACGCGGGCATACCGGGACCTGAACCTTTCGGCGCTTCAGACGTTTTTTCATACCTCCGCGGGATTGGCCCACAGTTCCTGGTCTGCGCGCTCGGTCTACGCACGCAGCGATCCGCTGCAAACTACTGTATAACATCTCCTCTGCAAAGAGAAGAAAAAAAAATGTACACACGAAGCGAATTTGACCAGAAGACACAAACTAGAAAGAAACGTTGCGCAGTAATCGTTCAAAGATTGCTCAAGCGGCAAAACGACTTGCGTTTCACCCCAGTCGGCATTAAACTCGTCGTGTCAGCCATCAGTGATGCCCAAGAAAGATAAGCACACGAGGGTTCGCTTGGGGATGAAAGACACACTACACAACTGCTGTCATTCACTTCATTCAACGATAGCAGCAGCCACGTAAGTATTGGAGCAAAGGTCAACTAGTCGCTCATCAGGTGCGATTAGTGCCACTGAGGAAGAAAAAAAGAAAACGTTCCATAAGGGGGTAACTGGAGCGGCTATACTGAGAAAACGGCTAAGAAAAGAATCTTACAGATCCCACGCATTATGGGAATCAACGCCATGCGAAATAGAGAGCTAGGAAATTGTCTATGACGAATTGTTTGCATTCGCCAACTGCTACGAGTATGATAAATGTCTTTGTGTAAAGCGCGCGAGTACCCACCCATGAGTATGCTTAACGTGGGCTAACCAAAAACGTCAACAGTATGGTGGTGACGGCACGGTAGCTTACTGTGCGACGTAACGTTGGAACTCACGTCAGTCCAAAACACAGAAGTATGTTTTGTTAAAGAAAAATGCACTATACGCTATACGGTGCGTTGATGTGCTATCGTAAGCGTCGTTCGTTGAAGTAATCCTGCGGGATTGAGCGAAGTTGCATAAAACCATGCCGAATCGTAGCAGAACAAATGTATATTGCTATGATAGTGCTTATCACACATTAGAAGCGCTATTGACGTTACACAAGCACAGTCATTACAACTGCAGGTGCCGTAGGCATATTCACTCGATATACCGTATGGGAAGAGTAGCCGTAGCCTATAGTGGTAGCGTGCTTGCTTGGCACTTCGTGGGGGCCCGTGTTAGATACCCTCTACCGTATGGTAAGTTGGTTGAGTGTATGTGCTTGTTACGTCTATATTTAAATCGCAAGCGAGAACAGATGGTGTTACTTCCTTGTTTTAAGAGCGGAGCTCTTTATACCTGCCGTCTGGTGCGCAGGTCGATCCTGGAGGCAGTGCAGCGTGTGAAGGGCAGAAAATTAACGCGTGATCATTAATCATGACGCACATGACAACTGTATCATGTTTGTGATGTAAAATTAGTGTTCGCCATACATTTATACCTTACCATCCCAATACACGAGGTGAAGGATGCAACCAGGAGAGCACCGAGACGTAGATAGATAGATAGATAGATAGATAGATAGATAGATAGATAGATAGATAGATAGATAGATAGATAGATAGATAGATAGATAGATAGATAGATAGATAGATAGATACGGTGAAGGTGACTTAGGATGGCCCAGAAATGCTTTGGGTTTAATATGTGGTAGAACAATGCAAAAAATACTGAAAGGAGCTCAACAAATCGCGGGTGTGTGCGGGAGAATACAGACACATTATCGGGAAAATGAGGTGGAAGAGAATAACAACATGTACTTATGAGTCTAACTTAATATTGGGCTAACTCGCGTCCTGCAAAATAGGTAGCATTGAACGAACAATTAAAGCGGTGAACAGCGCCGTCTATTCTCGAAATATTATGTAGGGACGAAGTATACACCGACATTTGCATACGAGTATTCGCAATACATTCCAGCATATTCGCTGGTGTTGTAGCCAACGCAATGGATTCTTGAGTTTTACATGCCATAAACATATATTATTTCATTATAAGGCATGACATAGTACGAAAGTCCGAATTAATTGTGCCCACCACGGCACCTTAACATGCGCCTATGTCTAGGTATTGATGAGCCTCTTGCATTTCGCACCCATTCAAGCACTCAACTTAAAGCGGTTTGCCGGGCTAGTTGGAATTCGTGCGTCTCATGCATCTCTAGGGCTTATCGGAAATAAGAGGGAAAGAAAAGGAATGAGTAGTAAAAATGATATGTAGAACGCTGGGATAGGTAGAACGCCAGCACCTCTCTGTATAGCCTTTCGTATTCCTATTTCTTTCTTTCTTATTTCCGTTAAGCGCTGGGAATGAATGAGACGTACAAATGCTTCCATTTCGGCCAGAATCGAAACAATCGACGTATTCAGCTTTGCAACCCCGTAGCCACTAATACACTGCGGCGGAGCATAATGTAGAATAATATTCGCTTTACTGCACGCACTCAGCTTAGGCAAGGTTCTTTCGCCACAGAAATGACAAGAATTTTCACTCTTTTTCTTTTTTCAACTTTTGCTACGAATATTAAGAGAGAAGAAGTAGGCGGTGCCGTACTTAAGGTACCACCCTCTCCTATCCACCATATAATTTAAAAGAAGGTTTTGAGGGATAACTTTTTTAGGAGTGATTAGTCGATGAAAACGGACACCATATGGTAAAATGATCAGGCAGCGACGCGTGTTTGTATCAAAGCTCTCACTTATGACCATTAGGCAATGAATTTGGCGTCAGAGACGACAGCACTGAATGCAAAAAAAAAGAACAAAAGAAAAATGCATATAGCGCAATCTCTAACAGGTTGCGCAATCTCTCACAGGTATTCTAATTAGTCAATTGTACAATCATAGCAGTGAGCATAAATCTACCTGGAAAAGCATGAAAGTTGCGTATCGCCTTAGCCTTACTTCAATCAATCAACTTCTCGACGGCTTGGCCTCGCCCCTATTTCTTTAAAAAAAGGACGAGATGAAGCCTGTTTTTAGAAGTGCGGACTGCCGTTGGTCACAACGTTTATGCGGGTAAAAGGAACAAAGACAAGCGTATGGGAGAGAAAGAAAGCCTAATCGGAGCGTTTCCGCTGTGAACGCTAAGCGCAGAGGCGGCAGGGCCGAAGCAAGGAGAAGCGAAAACAAACAAGCAAGCAATCACGGCGGCTGCGTGCCAGGAGTGCCCCGCACGCTCGCGGTCATCGCTTATCGCGGTATGCCGTTGAATGCGCGCCAGAGTGACCCGGCGCCTTATTGAGAAGAGGTAGCGGTGTTATCCCACGCTAGCTCATCGCGGTCGGTTCGCGAGCATCGAGAAAGTTTCCAATTATCCGAGCGGGCTGCGATGTGCCCTTGCCGCGGCGCCGACGCCACCGTCGTGCCGACCACGAAGATTGCCGCGGCGCCTCGTCCCGCCGATATCGTGGCCGCCTTCTCCACCGCCGAGCGGGCCTCGCTCGCTCCGCCGCCCCGACGTCCACTTTCGTCGTCCTCTGCTGTGGTCCTGTCGCGCGGACGCCGCCTTACGTAACACTGCCCTTATCGACGAACGCTGGAGCTTTCGCTTTTCCGAGCTTTCTCGAGCTATATCAAAGATTGGCATTAAATGGATTAGCTTACAAGGGGGAGCGATGCTATATCGAAGGCTCACTGGCTAGATGCAATAAGACAAGAGCTGTCGTTTTGCCCGGGCCTACTGCGATGCCCCAGCGGCTTCAAATTCATGAAGTGTATACGCGACAGCCTTCGACAGCGTCTGCTGCTCGATTGCGCATTCACTTACAATGGACAGCTCTAGAGAACGTGCTTGCGGACAAGATACAAATCAGAAAAAGAAAAAAGGACTATGGCGAAAATAAAGCCCTATAGGTCTGCTTTGTACTCATCGATGTATCCACAACACGTACAGACCTAATATCACCTTGATACGAGATCTTTTATGAAACACATACCGGGCTTGTTACACGCTCCTTCTATGCTACCGTCTTTCGTAGCTTCATTACTCGAGATTGGGTCTGTGGCCTTCGTTCTTGGGCACGTGAATTATTACAGCAGGCATTTCATTGTTTTTACCAGGATGGTACACCTCCAGCAACGCAGGCAGAAATTTCCGCGCTCATCAAGTGTACCTCTTCGCATTTGCTCTCGTGGGCAGAAGAGAACAACACGCAGGCGTCAACGAGACGCATCTTACACGTCGGCCAGTGCTACAAACCAAATTTAATGGAAATCTTATGGATGCCGCATAACGTATCGCTTTTGCTAAGGAAAAAAACTGCACGTTCTCTCCGCTCAAGGAGGGGCACCACTGCGGCGTGCGTACACGGAGTGCGAGCCCTAGCATGAACGATTTATTGTATGAAATAGAAAATGTTTGCAACCATTGTGTTGAGCAGTACACTGCTCAACACATTTGCTACTACTAAGACTACTATAGTAGTCTTAGTAGTAGCAATAGCGCTGCTGTTGCTAATAATAATAATAATAATAATAATAATAATAATAATAATAATAAATAAAAAAAACAACACGTTCCACAGTCTGTCCTATAGAAAAGTGAATCGTCAACTTATTCAAGTATTAAAAAATAAATAGTTGAAAAGAAAAGACGTGTCCAATGGTATTAAATACAACCCATTTTTAAGAGGTAAGGTGCTCGAGGTTCTCAGAGCGGGTCGCTCTAATGCCCCGTTGCTCATGACCTGCGCAAGTGTTCTGCAATGAAAGGATGGTCACCTAGCCTACGCACTGCCGGCATCCGCGTGACCTACACTCTCATGAAAGAAAAGTAAATTAATAACCACATTATGAGCGTCCAAGGCCAATCATGCACGGCACACACAAAGGGCAATTCTCACAAGGCGTACGAGCTTACATAGGAAAAAAAAAATCACAGCATATCCACGGGGTGAATGATGATGAGTGGGCGAAGCTCCGGAGGGAATCATCGGTAAACCGTGAATCTTTCGCGTAAATCGCCCAGTCGATCATCATGTAAAGGCGTGAGAAACACTGTATTCGTACGCTGGGATCTCGCGTTTAAGGGGGATATGCTGTGCTAGAGCCAGGCCTGCGCGGAACTGCAGGACAGTGACAGCGTAAGCAGGAGGAGCTACTTTCTTAGAGGCCACTTTAAACACTTGAGGAAACTAGTGCAAGTAGAAGTGGTAGGTATCTCCTGCGCCATAACTTATCATTTTGCCAAGTAGGGAAGTACCCACTACGCCATAATTACCAGTGCCTCCGTAATGGGTTCAAAGCTACAAAGCACGCAGCTCTGTGTTCTTTCAAATGATGCCTCGACGTCGTTATACAATCCATTTTCGCGTCGTGTAGCGGTGTATTACTATTTTTCAACGTAACATTACGTTTGTTAATGCGATTCCGCGGGAGACATTATACCTGTTTAGGTCTTTTAGCGATAATTTTTCAACCACAGGCGTTTAGCTCAGTTTCATCAGAACATCCTGAAGCGCGACACGCCTGTGTGCCGTGGTTGTACCGGCAATCCGCATTATGGACGCTAGTCTTCAGCGGAAGGCTACTATATCTCGCCAACATTGGAATGGTTGGGTTGTGTTGTGGAAGAAGTAAGACTGGCTACGTACATCACCATACGAACACCAAGGATTACACGGTGACGCAGGCCTGAAGGACCCATCCGCTCCCTCAAGATGCTGTGGTACACATCGTGCCACGAAAAAGGCAGAGAATGTGCACCGTCAGGGTAGCTCAGTGGTAGAACGCTCGACACGCCGAGAGCCTGGGTTCGAATCCAGGCAGAGGACGCAACTTTCGGAATTTTTTTTTTATAGAAGTAGACGTGGCTACGTACATCACCAACGAACACCATGGGATGTACAGACCCACGCCCTAAGGAGCTTCGCCCCTAAAAGATGTGGTACAGATAAAATGTGCCACGGGAAAGGTCAAGAATGACTACACTGCTGGGCGACCATGTATACTGGCGCACAGAAATGGTGCCACAGTGTACGCTTACGCACTTGTCACGTTTATCATGGACTTGCACTTTGATTAATATGGGAAACATTCGACACAACATTTTAGAACGTTCATGTAACTTATTAATTATTTTTTGACAGGACATTAAAGATGGGCTTATACAATGCCGATCGACAAATCAATTTATATGAAACTGCTCTTGAAATACTACAAGTTAAACAATGTTACGCGACTCCGCATACAGTGGACAAAGCTTGTCTATGACTAATAAACGTATTGCATTTGTCGATGGCGTAAATGCTTATTTCATGTATTCGCCATAAGAGTAACAGCGCTTGAAGAAACAAGCGGGGAAGAGAAATAGCGACCGCGTTTTTCGTCCAAATAAGTTTTTTTTTTTTTAAAGAAAGCTTGAAGCATATTAAACATTTTTCCCGACTTTTTCTTCTGGCCACGGTGTTGTAAAAACGGCATTGTAGCCCATACCCTATTCAACGAGTAATTTCTTTCTAAATTTTCATATAAAAGTCCTTACTGCAATTCTTATTCAAAACGTGCTAAAAGGAAATGAAAAGTTTGCCAGCACTAATCTCCCCGCCGTTAAACCATCTCCAAGGTCGCCGCATGCAAGCATAGCTTCAAATCTAATAAACTGTAAGTCATGCATGATGCATTTAGCGTGATGTTTCGTGTAAGCCCGATTCACGGCTCTCTAGGCTCTTTCACAGGCAGTCTGACTTTGTAATGCGTGCAGACTAAGCGTGCACTTAAGCATTCGCCTGCTGTCGCCGTACCGTTGAATATCCCTTAGGTTTGCGTGAGCAAGTGACCTTGACATTTTCGCAGTGAAGCTGATAGCTTTTGGGCGTTGCAAAGGCCTCAGCTATAGTTTTGCGCTGCTTTTTCTATTTGAACATCAGGCTTTCTCTTTTCTCGTTGTCGCCTAAGCGATATAACTGCTTAACTCGCGATAATGCATTGCACTTTCTTCTCTTGTCCGCATAATATTCTTATTTGTTGCCCTGCAGAGCAAGGCAACAACTCACGAGGTATTTCCTCCAGACTGCGTCAAATGAATCAGAAAGGCCTATGCTATTGAACACGAGATGTGTCGCCACTTTGGCATACCGACCCGTTCCTCGCAATGAGGAAAGTCCGGGTCGAATTCACGCTCGGGTGCCACAAACATTATCGATTCACTGTCCGACATTTCCTCTCAGTATTTTACTGATCACTTCCTTTTTCCTCCCCTTCAGCAAATATTAAATTTGAGTAAGAATTATCACTTTGTCGAATTCACTGGACCGGTCACGAACCGGTTTTGCATGGTATGCTTTCTTACATTCATATGTAGGCGTAAAAGATATCCGAATTTACGTCGCTAGGCAGTGGAACATATGGCTATACTAAATTTCGAATGACACGTCACTTTCCTCGAATAGCGGCGCAGTATAGTCACTACCTCTTTAACTGAGTGCTGCATAGTAAACCGCTTCCAGAACCATAGAAGTCGAGCCCAACAATGCAGTGAGCCCAGCAAAAAGAAAGAAATATCGACGGTGCACCATCACTGACTTATTCAGTGATTGCACAACAATGAGAAGAAGTGAGAACGAGAAGGGGGGAATGTGCCTAAAAGAGGGTAAAAGGAATATCATTTCGTTGTCACCCGCCGTTATGTAATAGTTCTCGGAAAGTGACACACGTTGAAATCTGACATAATTGGAAGGGTTTGACACAACTGAGCCGCCTGCCTTCTCGCAGCTAACCCTTACGCAACAGCGTTCTGCCATGTCGCCGCGACTCGTAACACGCCGGCACCGAGCGCATCACTCTTCGCGTCAGCGTCCGGCGGTGGAAGGAGAACCGCTCGGCGAACAATGTGGACGAGTGTCCAGCGCAATTTACACGAAGCCCGTATTCGAGAACCCACGACGGTGTCCAGATCACAGTCTCGATACATGTTGTGCAGCTCGCCTGTGTAGCAATATCTTCAAACCAACGGTAATGCGCACTGCGGGAGGCATACGGATAAAAACGACAATATTAAAAAAAACCGTGGCTTTCACAGGGGCTCCACGCGCAACATAAAAAAAAAAATTCAGGCCAGTCACATGCTATCAAAACCGTGGAAACAGCTAAGCTGTGTATTTATCGTTAATCGTGACGTAACTGGTAGAGGTGTCAAGTTATTGATGACGTGACGTATCAGTGATCCTAGCCTTCATCATTATGTACTGATCGTACGTGATCTACTGCCATGCGTTCGTTCACTTTTCTTTCTTT
>CM023481.1:257811879-257923735 GCA_013339685.2 Hyalomma asiaticum
TTCTTGGTATGTGTTTTCTCAGTCCACTTTTTTTTTTATATTGTTTGCAGCATACGCCCACTCGCATCAAAAAAATGAAGGCCTTCATTGGTAAGTATACTGTTGTACTATGTAGCGGCATTGCCGAAGTGTTTGTTCAAATTCAAACGAGTTGGTCTTTCGGCGCACGGTACAATATTTGTCAAAGCTTACTTCGTCACTAAAGAGGGGGGGGGGGGGGGGGCTGCAAATGTGTGATTTTAAACGCGTAAATCTGCTCGTTTAGGTATACTGGAGTACCTTGAGTATACATTTCGTTGTTTCTCTCAATTATAGGCAACAATTTTCCTATATGTTCCAGTTTTCCCGCCTAACTCGAACATTAAGGGTGAAAATGCGTGCAGATTCCTGAGGTTGCTATGCAAGCCAGAATATAAATTTTTTATCCAAGCTGACTCGGTATGGGAAACTGCTAACATTCACGCCACATGTCGCCTTCATTTATTAATGCTCGCCTTAAAAACAGCGCTCATATTATATTATCACTGTACTTTACGACTGTTGCAAAAAAGTTGCACTGCCATTGACTCGATTTTTATTACCTGCTCCAATGATGTAAAATTTACAAGTTGCTCTTTTTGATGTGCATCCCGCACTTTACTAATTAACGTTTTTTCAGTTCTAGCTGCTGTCGCCGTAGCTGCCATCGCTTTGCCAAGGGTAAGTTGCTTGGAAACTTTAGTAGCAAGAGCATACGATATGATTAGGTTCCTCAGAAATGTTTGGAATTAATGCAAATAGCATTTAATAAGCACCTTCTAAGCACATTTTTAGGTTCATCGCTGTCAGCATACTTTATTTTATACATAAAGTGCGAGAATAGGATGGTTTCCCGAAATTTCTAGCGCAATCATTTCAGTAATTGCAGACCAGGAGTGCGATAGAACTCACATCGATATTGCGAACCAACTATCCGAACTTTGACGAAGTTAATTAATTTAAAATTTGTAAACTCACCTTTTTTTTCTAATTACGAGAACAGCAGTGTGGAAAATTGTGACGTTTTTTTTCCCAGTGCTACACTTACTGATAGCGCATGTTGGAAAAACCTCGGTGTATATGTGAGAACTGCAGTTTTTCAAAATGTCACACTATTCAAAACTGGTTCGGGGCGTTAAAAGTATGAGGCAGGCAACCAGCTTTATTACGCCTGTCAAATACGGAGTTGCGCCTGTCAAATACGGAGATGCGAGAAGAAATAATATTACGCATTACAAGCCGGTGATCTATTCATGCGACTTACCGCATGTCGTACGTTCCCCAAAACCTTCTGTGCAGTCCAAGCGAGCGGCATATGAGCTACCTGATGGTGCCGAGTTCCTGGTGGGTGGTTTCCGAACGTCGTTCACGTGCCCGGCCAAGAACGGCTACTTCGCCGACGTCGACAACAACTGCCAGATATTCCACGTGTGCAACGTGGTCACTCACGCCGACGGAAACACCGAGGTGCAGCAGTACAGCTTCCTCTGCGGCAACCAGACCGTGTTCAACCAGATGAGCCTGACGTGCGCGTTCGCCGAGGAGGCCGTGCCATGCCAGAACGCTCCCGACTTCTTCTACGTGAACGACAACATCGGAGTTGAAACCGCTCCATTCCTCACCGACAACGACGTCCAGCGGGCGGCGCAATTGATTCCCTCTTACAAGGCCAAGGCTTGAATCCGGTAGCCAAAAATCGCCAAACGCCGAGTGCTTGATGCCACGCGCCAGGGATAGTGCATACATTTGTACATGCTGAGAGGTCTTGTACTGCTAGGATGCCTTTGTTTAGGGGTTTACATCTTTGCTTTTAGGTTGAACCAGCGCCTTAAGTGTGCCGAAGTCGGGGACGCAGCAGCACAGGAGCGCCTTGGTGCATATAGACAGGAGAAGTAGAAGCGCTGCACCGCAGCATCTCTGGGCATTCGTACCGTGGACAGGGACAACAATAATAGCGTTTAGAAAGGCTCTGCTTTTTCATCTAGGGCAAGGCATCAGCTCCCAAGCTCGCTGAGCTGAATACCTCGCTGAAAAGCTTCTGTGGGCAAATTTTCACTTTGCCGCTAAGAAGGCTTAGGGGGCACGCAAAATACTACGCCATTTAGAGGCGCTGTGGTCAACCTAATAGCAAAATGAAAAAAAAAAACAGTATGGGTGTATGTGAAGGCATCCAACTTCGCGCCAGCTACCAGAGCCAATGTTTCATATCATTTTTGTTTGCAATGGCAATACAATTTGTGAGTGTATGCGGCGCTCTCGCGAGTCGTACTAGTGCTACGAGTTTCTTGTTTGGTTGATTGTTTTGCTAATGGGACTTGGTGCATACCGCTTCAAGCAGCAACTGCATGCCGCTACTGGTCACGGCGTCGACAGCGAAATATAAACAGAGCTTAAAATCGAATAAGTGATAAGTGATGGCCTTTTTCTTTTTTATTTGTGACAAACTGGGCATGTGCTTGCGCGGCAAATGATTGTCACCATAGAGCAGTGCAATTCAGACGAAGTAAGTGAAAGGAGGAAAGAACGCAGTGACAATGTCGGCATATGTTCGAAAGATAGAAATAGGACCGAAAAACTTTTGCTTTCGTTTTACAAAACCCGGAGAAGTGTCATGTTAATCCTGGCATACCACAAGTGTGTTAGGTAAGGCGGGGGGACATTTTGTTGACGGAACTAGAAATCGTGATTCCCATCAGCCTACTATGCACGAGACTAGCCCAGCAATTAGCTTTGGCGCAGGTGTTGTGATACTTCGCTGGATTTCAAGGGTCGCTCTGACAGCGTGTCACTGACGGAAGTACGAGTATTATATGAAGGCCGAAGTCTTTGCACTTAACACACTCCATAACGATTGGGTTCTCTTCAAAATAATGCACGTGTTAGCATTGTATTCGCGACATTTTAGGAGATCTTTTATGAGGCTTCACAGCAGCCTGATGCGCTCGCATGCGCTGTAGTGCTTGGGTTAGTTATTTTCCTACATTATGCAACGCAGACGCACACGCATATAGTCATTGCTTCAGGGGATACTTGGTGGCGCTGTTCCCGTCTATGTTCGTGCACTAACGTCATTCACTGTGGTGCCATTGTAGTTGTTTTGTCCATTGTCGTTGTTTACGTCTTCACGTGGGTTTCTCGTCTACTCCTGTTGTGGCTGTGGGTCTCGCCCTGTGTATATAGACGCACTGGTTGCTCTCCAATTTCTGTCGTGCTGTGCATGCTCTTTGTTGTACAGTTGATACACAGAACTCGTTGCAACTTAACACTGCCAATAAATTTGTGAGCATGATGATTCCCGTTTTATTCAATAAACATAGTCACGGGTGCTGGAAGAAAAAGGAACTACACGCCCCAATACAGTTAACTGAAGCAGCCCTTTTCTAGCTTAAAATTAATTCAGGGCATCCACTACGGCAAGATGTAAGTATGCAAAATTCTTGATTAACAAAATATGTAACGGCTCTAGGTAAGTTTGGCCGAGGAGCCTTGCGAAGAAGTTCGACGACCTAGCTTGCTTCTGCTATACTCTATTCCGCTTCTGTACAGTGGTTAAGCCGCTACGATTAACATAATTTCAATTTAAACTAGCCCTACAGATAAGTTGCTGAAGGACAAAGAAAACTATATGAAAAAAGCTACGGGTCGATAGGAGCCACTGGGATGCTCTACAATAAATCCGTGACTCCAACTTGCGTCACATGCCCAAGGATGCCAAAGTAACGCCCATATCCCAATAATCACGTAAAATGTATCATCGCCAATTACACCGATCGTCGAAAATAGGCTCCATATCGCTTTACGCCGCCAGTTATCTCCGAAGGATGAAAAATAAACAGTCGAAACCTTGCCCCAATCCAAACGTGACGATAGATGAACATCGTGATGATAATAGTAATTTCTGGGGTTTTGGCTCCCAAAACCCCGATATGATTAAGATAGACGCCGTAGTGGAGAGCTTCGGAAATTTCGTCCACTGGGGTTCTTTAACGTTCCCTGATATCGCACAGTACATGGGCCTCAAAATTTTCGCCTCCATCGGAATGCAGCCGCGGCAGCAGGGATTCGATCCTGCGACCTTCGGTTCAGCAGCCAAGCTCCACAGCCACTAGACCTATATATATATATATATATATATATATATATATATATATATATATATATATATATATATATATATATATATATATATATATATATATATATATATATATATATATATGAGCCTCGCTGCTTTTTTCTACTCCCCTATTTCTCTCTCTTCGATATATCACGGAGAGAATCCGAGGGGCGGCGCGCTAAGCGATATGTCCACGGGGGCCGAGGCCAATAACAGCTGAGAGATGAGTCTATATCATGTAGTGGTCTGTACTGATTCCTTGTGTCTCTCCGCAAATGTCGCTGCGAATGCCAAGTAAACGACAACATCAGGGTCCTCGTACATTTTAAGGCGATAACGCTAATGAGCAAGTTTCGCAGAAATTCCAGATTCGGTGTCGGCGTCGTTGATCGTGAGCGAAAAACCAGTGCTGTCCGTGAGCGAAAATTCGAGGTAGATGGAAATAAAAAAATAGGAAAAACCTTCAGCGACCGAGGAATCGAACGTGGGACCCCTTGCTCCTTAGCGCTACACGCTCGGCACCTCGCTTTCTTTTAAAGCAGTTTATTAACGCAGCGCAAACATAAATAGCAGGTAACAGACAGTTTTTACAGCAATTCAGACCACTGCAGTAATGTCGAGGCTGGTATTCCTTTAGGTAAACCAGGGGCTGAACCCTCTTTACCAATCCGGAACACATTCTCGATCTTTTAGTGCATCAATGTACTGGCCAATGCATTCTCGAAAAAGCGCACATGCTGGTTGTCTGTCCGGGTCATAGTGAAACCCGGCCATTCGACCTCGCCACAAACAGTGGAGACCAAGCAGCATTATCAGGTCGAAAGGCAGCCCGTCATCGTTTTCAACTGTTAGAAACCGAATTCCAATTGGATGTAGAGGCAGACCTTTCTTCAGCGCCCTTTGTAACACATACCAGAAGTAGACCTCTTTCCAACAGTGCATGAAAAAATGATTTATTGTCTGTGGTTTTCTACAAATAAAACAATGGGGTCCTCACAGCAAATAAAAACCTCGCTGGTCCAAAAACGTCCGTATTGACAAAGTACCCGAGTGTAATTTTAAAAAAGAAGGTTTTCGCACATGACGGAATTCGCTTTTTTTTTTCTTTACTCGTTTGAGTACGTCTTGTCCCTCCGCCTCCACTGTTTATGGTTCTCTACAGAGGTACTGGAAAAATCATGTCGCAAATGCCTTTATATATATATATATATATTTTTAGATTAACGGAATTGTTAACTCGGCTACCCCGCATAAGTCCTCCTGCCTTCATCTTGATGGGGGTGCAGCGCCACACTAAACACGGTCAAAGAACAAGACGCGCAGGTGCGCCTTCTTCTTTGTTTGTGCTTCGTGTAGCGCTCCATCCACGTCAAGATTAACCATTATCAACTAGCTTGTCTTAATTATGATGGTACCATCTTCATCGACGACGTTTGATGGCACATCTGTGTCGAATGGCGCAAGACGACGAGGGGGGCCATGCAGTAACACGAGTAACTCTCACTTTCTGTCAATGGTGTCGTGACAAATACGGGGCTATAGGCGACTGAACAGCATGGCAAGCGGAAGAGAGCGCGATGAGAATGGGACCAAGCATCGATGTCGCGTTCAATTTTTAAAGGAATGTCTGGGGATTTGCGTGCCAAAGGGAGGTATGATTATTATGAGACAGCCCGTAGTAGTGCGGCTACGCGGATTTATTTTGGCATTGTGCGTGGTCCTTTAATGTGCGAGTAAATATTCGGATGTTTGGCGCACTTCGCCGCGATATCCTGTCGCCGCCATATCCCGAAGTGCGCCATGGCGCACTTCGCCGCCGTAGCCGGGAATTGCACCCGCGTCGTCGAGCTATACAACACCTTAGCCGCTAAGCTACCGCGGTGAGTCTAGCCCATTTCTTTGAGATCGATATAACATAGCCTCTGCTTCAGTGTGATGCGCTACTCTGGCAGCAGTAAGCACGAAGGTTACCTTGTATACCACAGTGAGTTGGTACGCATTGCAGTACAACCTTGTGGTATAATTCATAAGCATTGCCACGCCCAAGCTCCTAATGACCAGGACCAGTTGTTCTTGTGCCTACTGCGGCTTCCGTGAGTACAGTACCGCTCGGAAATACGGCAAGGGTCGTATTGCTCGACAGCCACATTTTCTCCAATACCTTTTTGTTTCTGCTCCACGTCGTCCCCTGTTACACGTCCACTGCTTCGAAACGATGATCGTTTTCATATTTCCGCCACAATGACGCGCATTTCGGTAGACAACAGAGGTCTTTCGACATCAACCTTTCTTTTTCAGGCTTCTGCGTGAGGGAATATAACAATACGACAACTATAAAGCAGCATCTTGGCGCAGGCCATAATGTAAGAACTTATTTGGCTGACCTTGAATGCGCCGCTTTTAGACGCGTCCGCGAGATGGTGACCGCTAATAGGAATCACGAAATCAGTTGAATTTACTCTCGAACTCAAAAAGAATTTTAGTCAGCCGGACTCACTTGCACACAGATTCGCTTCGTAAAAGTTTGTTGCAAACAAAAGTCAGCTAGTTGGTCCGAGTCGGAGGGAGTCTGAATGTGTCGATGCATGAGAGGAGGTGCCGACCTATGGGCGCGGGCGATTTGAAAACAAGTTGTGTTAGCGGTTATAAAAAGCACCTGGATCGATTCTATCTACCTGTATATCTTTTTGATGCTTCCCCATTACAATACGGTAACCACGGCAGCTTGTCATGCTGACAATGTATCGCTATCACACGTAGCTAAATGCGGTTAGGTCACACGAAGAGGGAATACCAAACAAAGAAAAAAGGTTCGCAAGATGTTTAGACTGCGAGAACACGAGACGTGGACAGAAAGGGTAATTCAAGCAACAGCGCAGAAAAAGCGAGGACGAAGAAAAAACACGAAAAACATCACGTATCGCTGGCTACTAACTGACTTTATTGAGGGGAAAGACGTATATAAATACATATACAACTTTCGTATATGTTTCTCTCGTTTTTTTTTTTTTCTGCACTGTTCCCTGCATCTGCTGCTCAGTCAACTAACCTGCTGCTCATTATGTGAAGTTATTGTCACGCGATTGTGTTGTATCATTATGTACAAAAAGGTCCTATTTCACTTGTTCAGCTCATTATGTTCTCATTTTACAGTTTCATAAGCATGTGTTGTCTACCAATCTAGTTTTACAGATATTTGTACTTTTTACAGACATTTGTAATGCATATTTTCCTGAACATGTCACTCTATCTTATCATTGTGTCTGTTTGTACGCCCTACCTGGTTCTTCGACAATCTCATGTATGTTAGCTCTTGCCTCAGTTAATTACTTTCTTTGATTGAGAAATCAACGATGAGATTTTTTTTGTTTTCATTTTTTGCATAATTACTACAGCTGCTTTCTTTTGTATTCATTACGGTGCTAGGATTTCCTATGTATTCCTTTTTTTTTCGGAACTTCAACTAGCCTTTAGCTACAGGTCCGACAAGTGTTTGTAATCCGTGTACATTTATTATCAAATAAACAATTTTGAATTTGAATTTGAGTCTTTAAGTTCACCTTTGATGAAACAGACGCACACAAAAATAGCGCGCGTGTGTGTGTGTGTGTTTGTGTTGTGTGTGTGTGTTCGTGTGTGTGTGTGTGTGTGTGTGTGTGTGTGTGTGTGTGTGTGTGTGTGTCATCTTCGCGCAGCTTAGACATTTTGCTGAATCTTTGAACCGAATGCAGCCCAACAACATGCCTTACCCTAAAAGAATGGTTAGAAACATATATTCATTATGTCATCTATATGCTCTGGTGGGAAGTAAAAGCGCTCGCGAAAAAAAGAGGCAGCCACCCAGTGTGTATCAGAACAGGTGTGCGAAACGAAATATACAAAACAAAATAACGCCCATTATTAATGATAACATTTGTAGCTACAACAGTAGTAACAAAGTGCCCAAGCTGAACAAATTTGAGTAGAATTCTAAGCGTTTCTTTAACAGGTAATTTACCACCCTAAGTTCTTACACGGGATACGCCAGCAAGAGTATATTATGACAATTGCGAAAACGTCATACTCCCGTACTCACCTGTGCCCCCTTCCTCGCTAAAATAAAAATAAAAAGGCAAAGCAGAGATCTGTGCTGGGTAGTGAACACAGATCGACCTACGAGTACAGAATGCGAAGGAAAGCGCAACAGTGAATGGGGCGACAAAGGTGGGTTCTAGATAATGCATTCTCGTGACGGCACCCATTCGTCAAAGAGGCCGAGGCGTAAATGACTTTCCGAGAAAGGAGGCAGCATTGAGCGAGACATTCGCTACACAAATCTGACGCTACGCTGCGAATCCTGCGGCTGCCGGCTTGCGAAAATGCAACATTGGCGTGACGTACAAGCACGAGAGCTCGGCGAAGTCTTTGCACGTGAGAAGAAAGGCACGCCGTGCGTCAGCGTTCGCCCAATTATGCAGCAAAGGAATAAGAGGTTGGCTGCAAGAATGTACCTAAGCTTGCGAGACCTGCAGGATATTGACATCACTAACATTACTTACTTAGTGTCATGTATGTCAAGATTAAAAATGATGCAATCAGAGGTGGCTCATATCCACAGGGCTACGCGGGTATGGGCCACAGGTAATTGAATTTTAATATTATAGCCTAGGTCAGTCAAGTACCGGGAAAAAAGACATTGAACCTTTTATGAGAACGCGTCTTGTGCGAGTAAATCAAGAGAGAGACCCAAAGCGTGTTCTAACTTGCGATAAAAATCTTTACATAACAAGCAGATCGACATAGACAAACGGGCAGTAATGGCTGAAGGCAACCTACCGCGCCCTGAGCATTCGAACCCGTGTTCCTGATGTGCCAAGCAAGCACGCTACCACACGTATACACGGCGGCTCTTCCCGCATGCGAAGAGCCGATGTGTGCCTACCGATGTTGCAGCTGCTACCAGTCGGGATACTTCTGTCCAACTTTGCCGTCTACTCTGTTGGAATACTCCAACAAATGACGTTTATGACACGCACATAAGCGCTCCGCAGCCTGTATTCCTCTTCGACAAAACACACGTCCGTGCACTACCGTGAATGTCGACATCGCGTATTAGTTGTTGCCATGGGCTACCCGTTAGTCGGCACACTGCTGTCGACATGCCTGGAAAACTTACGTTACGCGGTCTATGCATGCTGGCTGGCTGATTCGTATGAAATCGACTCCCAGAATGTGTAGGATACTAGAATCTGCCGCATTTTTTTACCTTAAGGACACTTCAACTTCAGCTTTCGGCATGTCGACCTGCAAAAACACATCGGTAGCCCTCCGCTGCGACTAATGGTCGGGTTGATTTTATAAAATAATTTCTTGTAGCAGTGGTCTCTCGCCACTAAGCGCTAGTGGAGTACTTGCAGATGTTGGACTGTGCTGTGAACAGCAGCAGTTGCATGTTTATTTTTCTCTCCTTTTCTTTCCTTCTTGTCTTTATAGTCCCTGACTTCACCTCTAGTGTAGTAGCGAACCGGAAATTACAGCGGCGCTGCTTATGGCGCGCCTGTTTGATTTTGTGGTGTCCGAAGGAGAGCGTAGACAGAAAAGAGGACATTTTATTGGCACCCCTGGAGCCATCTATGGAGCACTGGAGGGAGCTAAAATAAAAACAAAAACAAAAGCGAGACGCTACGAGCAAATTATTTGCAGCGGGACTCTGGAGCATTTTTCTCTCACGCTGCCGAAAGACGTATCTTGACGTTTTCGACGAGAAAGGAGGAGGAGGTACTGCAGGAGCAGTGGAAGCGTGCTTGCTTGTCACTTCGGGGGCCCGGGTTCGATACCCGCCTGTCGCTTGGTAGGTTGCCTTCGGAGGTTACAGGGCGTTCGTGCGTGTCTTTGTGCGTGTTGTGTCTACATATCCTACATTTCAGTCCCACGCTATGACAAACAGTATGCCTTAGCTGTTGTTAATTCAGTTCCAAAGACATATTAAGTGTGTGTGTTAGTTGGCCTGAGATTGGCATGAACTCTGCAAATTTCAAACACCTGTGGAGCATGCCCAAATACCACGGGCCGAGCACTACGGGTATGAGCCACACGTGATTGCAGTATTGTTAACTGTGATGTACATGACGAGTATATCATGTTAGTAGTGTAAAGATCAATCACTTATGTTCGTTATACATTCGCTCGCCCCCTACCATATGGATTTTAGTGTATATAGGATGAATGAGACGACCAGGGAAGCACCAACACGTAGATAGATAGATAGATAGATAGATAGATAGATAGATAGATAGATAGATAGATAGATAGATAGATAGATAGATAGATAGATAGATAGATAGATAGATAGATAGATAGATAGATAGATAGATAGATAGATAGATACGGTCAAATTCACTCAAGTTCGCCAAGTTCGCATAAAAAAAACAACAAAACATGGAACTGCGCACGAAGGCTTCGGGTGCGGCCTGATCCCGGCGACCACAGGCGGTGGCGCCTTCCCTTAGCAGCGCAGGATTGGTCACCCTTGTGCAGTAATGGAAACAAACTCCCATGAATGCACCAAATAACCCTCGGGCCCTATTCTCCAGCGGCTGCGAAGCAACTGACAACGGCGGCGATCGTGTATCCAAGATAAGTATATCGGAAGATTTTTTTGCAACTCTTAGAATGAAAAGGAAGTGGTTGTTTGAACGTAGTAGGATAAACAAAAAATAAAATGGCGAAGTATATCTAAAATACGATACATATATATTTGGCTAATCACTCGGACAGGTAAAGCGCGCTGATTGACAAGAGTCAATGAATCGGTCTCTACTTTCTTTCTTTGTTGCCAACCGCAGTCCGGAGCATGAGGGATAAAACAGATAAGTTTTCTGTTCTCCTTGACATGACTAAGCGCTCTGTAATGCTCAGAGCGGAATCAGGGCTTGATGAAACTGATAGTGACCCTAAAAATTTTTCCCGTAAAGTATATCTTTTTATTGAAAGGACCGAAACTGTCGCGGAAGAGGCATCTTTGCACTAATCGACGAGGCGATTACCTCCAGATGTCTAAAAATAGACGTTGGCCACGGCGAGGCAGTTTGGTTTTTCACTAGGCTTGCAAATGACAAAACCGTTTTCTTGTGTACGTTCTATCGCCCACCGAGCAGCCCAGATAACGCTTTGTAAGAATTGGTTGGTGTAATTGAGACTGTCTAAACGGATTGGATGATAATGGGAGGGGAATTCGACCTCCCAGAGGTCACGCGGGCTCACCAGCGTCCTACTTCGAGTGCGCAGAGTGAGTTCACCAGGTCAGTTATCGAAATATGCTGCTCTTACACGTTAACACAGTTAGTCTGCCAGTCTACACGTGGAACTTGTTATAAATGCGTGCAGTAGCTAGACCTCCCTTCCTATTCTCCTGGAATCTTTACGCCGTCTTCGAACTAAACGAACAGCTAGAGCTACCTACGCAGCGCGTCCTAGGTCAGTATATCACGAATAAAGACAGTTCCACATCCGCTGTTAGTCGCTGTTCTGTTAGTCGAAAGACCAACAGAGCTAACATTTTACATCTCTTATTCACGAACGTTTCCACAGCTGCGAGGTCTCCCGTAGCACTCCCAGGCATTACTGACCACGATGCTGTTCTATGCGGGATAAACTTGAAGTACGCAAAAATTGCAAATCGTACTCCGCGGCGCATCTACACCTAGCCCCGCCACGGTGGTCTAGTGGCTAAGGTACTCGGCTGCAGATCCGAGGGTCGCGGGATCGAATCCCGGCCGCGGCGGCTGCATTTCGATGGAGGCGAAATGTTGAGGCCCGTGTGCTGTGCGATGTCAGTGCACGTTAAAGAACCCCAGGTGGTCGAAATTTCCGGAGACCTCCACTACGGCGTCTCTCATAATCACAGCTGGTTTTGGGACGTTAAACCCCACAAATCATCAATCAGCATCTACACCTATTATAAAGCCCCTACGAAGGAAATACCACTTTCCCTAGACGCGTATTTCGACGTTTTTGAAACGTTAGCGGAAACCGAGAATGCGCGCAGATTACGGAGTATATTATAATCACAAACTTCTTGAGTTAAGCGATCGATATGTGGCATCGTCGATAACGTTGCGTCGCTGTAGATCTAAGCCGTAATCTACAAAGGAAGTGCACATGATAGCCAGAAGCGGAGCAACTGCTTACGCTGACAGGAAAACACCGCTGTTGAACTTAGCCAAATGCTTAACTAAACACATGAAAAGCACTTTGAAGAAGGCTAAAGACATATTCTTTGGGTCTTTTCATTCAAGGATATACAGACGTGTCCTAAACAACTCTGGCAGCTTATCAATTTAAACGTTAAAGATGCAGTTTAATTCCCTCCACTCGACAAAAACGGAAAATTGCGCCAAGATGACATTAGAAAAGCAACACTCTTTAACCAGTATTTTAGCTCTGTGTGCGCTGGTCGCTCTGTGGGCGCTGGATTTCATAGCGCAGGATCTCTCTGGGGGCGGCGAACAAATTGGTGATATTGTTTTTGATCAACGAGAATTCCAGGACATTGTTGGAAAAAGTGAGTGCTTGATTAACTTTTGGGGCTGTACGTCCCAAAACCACGATATGAATATGAGAGACGCCGCAATGGAGGGCTGCGGAAATTTCGACCACCTGAGGTTCTTTAACGTGCACCAATTTGATTTGTGGGGTTTAACGCCCCAAAACCAGTTCTGATTATGAGAGACGCCGTATTGGAGGGCTGCGGAAATTTCGACCACCTGAGGTTCTTTAACGTGCACCGATTTGATTTGTGGGGTTTAACGTCCCAAAACCAGTTCTGATTATGAGAGACGCCGTAGTGGAGGTCTCCGGAAATTTCGACCACCTGGGGTTTTTTAACGTGCACCGACATCGCACACTAAATGGGCCTTAACATTTCGCCGCCATCAAAATGCTGCAAGCGCGGCCGAGATAAACTGAGCAGTTCGAAGGACCGGACTGTGCACCATCGGCGTTACTTTGTTCGTGCGCGTACGCTGCATCTAAACAAAGGTTGCAATATCTTTGCAAAATCACTGCAAGATAGCGTTTTATCAGATACTTGGGAACTTACGCACGTTATGCCAGTGCACACGACGGCCCCTCGCAGTATTGCGTCCAATTACCGCCCGATATTACTTACTTATACCAGCTGTAATATCCTGGAACATATTTTGTTTAAAAATATTAGCAGCCACTTAACGAATATTTCGTTGTTAACACACCGCCTACAACTTGGCTTCCATCCTGGACTTGCTTACGTTACGAAACTGTCTGAATTTACTTACGACTTAGCTAGTGTCCTTGATAACGGATTGTCTGTTTACTGCTTGTAGTTGTATTTCAGGATAGCCTTTGACTTGGTCTCCCCTAGTCAGAAGTGTTCTGGAACAACCTAGATTGCTCAGCTGTAGTGTGAATAGCACACCTATACTTGAGACGCCAAACGGTAGTGCTAAATGCAACGCAGTCTGATCATGGCAAATGAGTTCTGCGGAAACCCGCAAGGTGGGGTAACGTTCATGAAAGGGAAAATTAGCATCCACTCGTTTGTAGCGCACGGCGACAAGGAAATCCATACGGATTTCCCAGAAAGGAAAGCCCCCTAGTTGCCAAAAAATTCGTCCTGGTTCGGCATAAATTCTTTCTCGTCCCCGGACCAGGAAGAATTTTTCGGCAACTAGGACGCTTTCATTTCTGAGAAATCCGTATGGATTTCCTTGTAACCTTGCGCTACAAAACGGGTGGATGTTAACTTTCCCTTTCATAAACGGTATACTCCACCTTGCGGGTTTCCGCAGAACTCATTTGCCATATATTCACGCCATGTGCTTCGAGTTGTCGATGGATTCGCCCTCTCGCTGTCAATCGCTAGCCTCCTGGTTAGCTCAATTGGCAGAGCCAGCGCTCCAGACAGGCGTTAGTCCCGGGTTCGGACCACAGACCAGGACGAATTCTTCGGCAACTAGGGGGCTTTCATTTATGAGAAATCCGTATGAATTTCCTTGTAGCCTTGTGCTACAGACGGGTGGATTCTAATTTTCCCTTTCAGTCTGCTCATGTCAGTGTGATTTCAGGTGTGGTCGGTATTGGGGTCATTCCCCTTTTTAATTTAAATGAATGACATTTCTAGCGGTATTTTCTCAAACCTGCATTCGTTTGCGAACGACTGTGTTTTATTTGCACTGCGATGACTGTAGTGCTGTACAGAATTATTTGAATTTGGTTACCGCCTGGTGTAATACCTGGCGCACAGATATTAACGTGATATAAACAGATTTAATGTGTGCACATTTGCCTATCGGGTAGTTAAATACCATAACCTTCTGAAATTTGTTCTCATTCCAGACCTTACTAATTCCAACATTACCCGCTTTTCCTCAAATAACAACTTTTTACTTCCCAAGGTCCGAACTAACTATGTTTCTCAACGACTACCTTTTGTTTTAATCAAACTGTGGAATTCTTTGCCATACAACATTATGTGTGCTTTTTCTGTATCATCATTCAAACATCATCTTCGAATATTCATTTTTAATAACACCACTTATTGAATGTTCTTAAATTATAATTTTAATTCTGTTGTTTTCGTTGCATTTAATATAATAATAATAGGTCCTTTATTTTTCATCAAGCATAAGATGAGGGAGGCAGGGAGAAAAAGCTGACGAGCAGCTTGACTAGCTCCGGCCCCCCAAAATGTACACTTCGACGCGTTTACAGCAGACTGTGCTGGACATAATGAATAACCAAAATGACAATGAGAAAGTGACAGGCTATTAAGCGGTGTAGATGAACAGGGCAAAGAAACACCAAGGAAATAAAATTAAAATGATGGAAGAAAGAAAACATTGGTGTTTGCTTTGTATTCTGTTACATTTTCTCACCGTTACTGTTTTATGCTTTCCATTATATTACTATTTGCCTAAATATTTGATTCGCTGTTTTTTTTTTCTTTTCTTGTTTCATTTCTTACTTTGTACTCTAAATATTTCCTGTTTGCTGTTAAGAAATTTCTTTTTCTACCATTATAATAAGGTCCCCCTACAGTGTTTACACTATGGGACCTTTTTCTGTATAAAAATTGTCTATTTCTGTATATGTCTGTATATAAAACAACCTGTGTACGTGTGTTTTCCTAGGAAAAAGAGCTCACATGATTTTGAACACAGTATGAACGCAAAAAAGATGGCGAAAGCTTTTGAGCATAAATACTTCGGAATTTACTTTGCAACACAATTATCCTGACGTCGCCATATAAATTACATGAGTAGCAATGCCTCCAGAGGGCTCAGTTTTTTAAAAAGAAATGCGACGAATTCGACTCTTATCGCTAAAGAGCTCTTACATAAAACCAACATTAGACCAGTACTAGAATAAGCTTGTTGCGTTTGGGACCTTTGGCTGCAAGTAGACGTTCATAAGCTTGAAAGCATTCACAACCTGGCCACAAGATATGTCCACGCCAACTGTTCTCGAAATCTTAGTGTGTCCAGTCCAAAGAATAATTTTGGTTGGGAACCACTGCAGCAGCGAAGGCAGTACCTAAGACTAACATTTTACGCATTATATTTCAAAATAAGACGGGTATGAATCGGGAGCATTATCTATAGAATCCCGACAACATCACATCACGTCTTTGTCGTGTCATAGAAGTCAAAGAGATAAGATTAAAAACAAACATCTTCAGCGTGGCTTTTTCCCAAAGCAATTCTCAAATGGAACAAATTTCTACATGATATTGCGACCCTTACTTCCCGTGATGTATTTTCTTTCTCTATGCACAATGTTCATATTTATTTGATTTGATTTGATTTGATTTGATTTGATTCATTTATTTCCATTTACACACACACTTACAATGGAGTGGTAATTGGAGGTGGATGAGGAAAAAAAAAGCCGCACTGACGCGGCTTGAGGGAACCTCACGCTCTTTAAGCTCTTGTTTGCCTTAGCGATCATGTTTAGCTGTGCAGTGGTGTCTATATAATTTCTCTGCTGTTTCTTCATTGCTATATATTCAACTACTTGCTTTGCTTATCATACCTGCGTTCTGTTGATTGTGTTAGCGTTCACTTGCGCCCCCCCTCCCCCCCCTCCCCTCCCCTTTTTTTTCCCACTGTAATGCCGCAAGGCGCTGTGCGTATTGTAATAAATAAATTTAGGAAAAAATACGTTATTGTCTCACCAAGTATGGGAATTTTCTTTGAATAACCATTTCCACAGTATCCCGCCAGGTGGAGCAAGGGTTGTAATAGGGGAGACTGACATACCAGGATTGTGATAGGGGAAATCGACGTCCCCGGATCAGGACAAACTTTTCGTCAACTAAAAAGCTTTCATAACTATAACAGCACAGGAACGAAAGACGCGGACCAGGACGACACAGGACGGAGTGCGGGATAGGAGACACGGGCAACACTCTGTCCCGTGTCTTCCTGATCCGTGTCTTTCGTTTCTGTGCTGTTACACTTATGAAGATATGCATCACCAACTAGCCTGCCAACAATCCTTAAAATGCTTTCATTTCTAGAAATCCATACGTATTTCCTCATAGCTCTGTGCTACAAACGAGAGGGGGGGGGGGGGGGGGAATGCTAATTTTTCTCTTCACCCAGCATGTTGTAGAACGAAGATGCAAAGTAATCCATACGAATTTCTCCGAAAGTAAAGCTTCGTAGCTGACGAAAATATTTGTGCTGGTGCGAGGTTAGAACCCGGGACCAACGTTTTTCCTGGGTGGTCGCTCTACCAAGCAGGTGGGTGACAGTTTTCATTTTCATAGCCGTTCCCCCTTGCGAAATCCCTCAGAATTAATAATCTGCATCATTCCATCTCCACATGCTTCGACTTAGCGCGTGGTTCGTCCTCGCGGCTCCATTTACTGGCCTTCTGGTTATCTCAGTTGGTACATCAGATTGATAGATCGAATCTGGGAGCACAGCCCAGCAACGGCGATGCTCCCGGATTCGACACTCGAACCGTACAAACTTTTCGTCCACTAGAAGCTTTTCTTTTTAAAAAGTTTCTATGGATTTCCATGTGGCTCTGTATATCAAACGGCGGGACGTTAACTTTTTTTTTTTTTGTGATACTTACCTTACTAGAAGGTGGAAATAATTCACACGCAGAATAACCTTTCCTTTAGATCGTCAGCGCATTCGCAGATTTCATTCTGCCTCTCCTGCCATGGCGCCTCGCATCCTCCATCGAAGGCATGATAGGCACGTTCGCTCACACTTTGAAAATTGATTTTGCTTGTGCGTACATGGTATGGGCCAATCCCGCGGTGCTCATTGGTGGCTCAAAGCATGGCAGTGACCGAAGCGTAGTAAACTTTTGTACCAGGCCCAAAAAACGGTTCGCAAAGCCCGCACGAACGGCAACGAACGCTCTACTCTCTTCGAAGTTTGTCCGGAAAAGATACGTCGAGCCACGCAAACTATAGCACGATGTTTCACGTGAGAAAATTATCCCCATTTTATTGCTGACGAGAGCTCTGCATCTGTAAAACTTGCATAGCTGTCATCAGTTTCAGACACCTAAAGTGCGGTCTATGCATGCTTCTACCGAATGTTTTCGACAGGACACGCCTCACTCGATCCGCCTGTTTCTTTCACATGATGGAGACGCTCCAGCTGCTTGACGTACACAGAAATGCCTTAGCGCGTGGTGCGCACAGGACCCGCTGCCCCTATGAAGCACTATACGTCTCTCGCTACGCCAAAGATATGAATGGATCACTGATGCATGCACGCTATAGTTTTGAACTTCTGGAAAATAGGGTCGAAGCTAGCCGCTGAGCACATCACGTGCCAGCAGTATACCTGTCGCAGGTGAGAAAAAAGAGAACAGAGTGTCTGCGAAGGTGAGGAAAAGAGTGCCACGATGTGAGGAGATCTGTAATTCGGGGAGGTTGGTTGCATCGCTGGTTGTTTTGGCGGTGGTTAAATTTTTGCCGTTGTTTTTAAATAGAGTGCATGAACGTTGGTTTGCACGCGTAGATGTATAGGTGCACGTTAACGAACACCGGGTAGTCAAAATCAGCTTTAAAACACGTCCCAAGATATATCCATAACATGTATGTGGCATTGGGACGTTACACTCATATGCCGTAATGTGATCTGTAAATCAATTCCTGCCTTAAACAGAAGTGTTTTGTCCTTTAAGTCGTTTCAGCATCGACACGGTTCCGCTACTATACAAGACATCTGCTCAAAATAATTGTACCACAAACCAAGAATCTATTATACAGAGCCGGTTCCTTATAAAAGTGCACTCTAACGAGTGAAATGCAAGAATAGGTACACTCTTAGCACGGTAACCTTTAGTTTATTTTATAAGCACACAAAAAATGTGAAACTATGCTCCTTTACTAAAGGTTAAAGCACTTTAACCTTTAGTAAAGGAGCATAGTTTCACATTTCTTGTGTACCTATAAAATAAACTAAAGGTTACCGTAGGTTACCGTGCTAAGAGTGTAATGTCGTTAGCGCATATAGCAGAAAGCACTTCCAGGAGTGACCGTTACCTCTTTAGCAGACGTATACCAACTCAAAGGGGAACAGAAAGATGGGAGAGAGAGGAAGAAGGGGAATAACGAAAGAGATATTGTAGGACCACTTCATCAGTCAGAGGCGTTCGCGCAAACCCGTCATCTTCAAAAAGCGCAAAAGTGCTGTCAGTGCCTTGTGGGCCGACTAGCGATGAGGGCGGTGTTCAAGCTGCATCCGCACGGAAAGCGGCCGATCGTCGAATTGTCGTAGCGCGTGAGCAAGTGTTTTCCTTTCCGCATCGCAACTGAGACAGTGGCACAGCAAATGGTCGAAGGTTTCATCGGTGTCGCACACTTCGCATGTTGCACTGTCGGTCGCTCCAATTAATGCGCTTTATACTTTTGTTAAGGCAACTCTCAGCCAAAGTCGACAAAGAAGCGAGGCCTCATGTCGAGGAAGTCCTGATGAAGGGCGGAGATGTAGGAAAGGGTTTAGTTGGTATAGTCGCTTTCGTCTGATGTCTGGCGAGTTCCACTCATCCAGTGAGAGACTGCGTGCCAGGTGTCGAAGCTGCATTGCACCATCTGTCCTTGAGAGCGGAATCGAAACAACGTTTGCGTCTTAATGTGAAGTGCGAGCCGCGCTATCTGAGGAATCGTTGCCGCTGATTCCGCAGTGACTGGGTCGCAGGATCGAATCCCGGCTGCGGCTGCTGCATTTCGTTGGAGGCGAAATGTTGAGGCCCGTGTGCTGTGCGATGTCAGTGCACGTTAAAGAACCCCAGGTGGTCGAAATTTCCGGAGCCCTCCACTACGGCGTCTCTCATAATCAGAGCTGGTTTTGGGACGTTAAACCCCACGGAACAACAACGCAGTGACTGAGCACCCACTGAAAGTCAATCTTGTGGCCATTTTGTCTGAGGTAGCGGTGAAGCATGATTATATCGTACGTCAGCTGCACGTGGCATCCACGCCTAAGAACTGACCGTATGCACTGCAACGCCGCCTTCGAGTCCGAAAACGCAGCCCATTTTCTCAGCCTCTCAGTACTGATGAATTCTAGTACACGACGTAGAGCCGTGAGTTCTGCCGTCGTGAACGTCGTGACATGAGGCGCCTTCAGTCGAAGCGTTATCCCCTGCGTTGGTACGACCACCGCTCCGCCAGAACTGGAGGACGTAGTCGATCCATCGGTGTATACGTGTACGTGGTCACCGTACCGTTCGTACAAGAGGTGTAAGCTCAGTTGCTTTAGCGCAGGTACTGCCAGTGTAGGGTAGCCAACCGGACGCCTTTCTGGTTAACCTCCCTGCCTTTCTGTCTTTCCCCTCTTCCTCCCTTCCTCCTTACCAACTCAAAGGCTTATTAGGAGTTCAGCGTATACGCATATATAAAAACGCATAACAAAACGTGTGCGATGTGGTGTTAGGTTGCTGCTGGCTACTGCGTTGGCAGTTTTCGCATAATAGAGAAATATTGGAAAAGATGTACAACTTGTAACCGTGTTTGAATGACAATAACTGCAAACTCTTCTTGGCTGTATCCCTTGTGTGTATCTTTCGTGCTTGTTTATTTGCGTGACAAACGCGTATTACAATGGTTAACCACAAGGCTTAACTTCAAAGGAATTACATATGTTTTAGCTGGTATTCACACACACACCCACATTCCCCCAACCCACACACTCAGTGGCTCCCGTATCAGAGATAAGCGCGCGTATATTGGCGAGCAACGCCAATTGATGTGACCTTTGCTTTACAGACGAATCATCTGAAACTGAAGGTATCCTTGCAAGTCCCACCGTAAAATAGTGGCAAGCGATGCCACGCCTTTCATACCAGATGCCAAAAGAACTTGAAAACATTTAAGTGTTAATCACGGAGTGCGGTAAAAACAAACCTGTCGCAACTAGACACGCTTGCGAGCTATCTGGTAGAAGATATGTAAGAAAACAAAAATACACAAACTTTCGCTGCTGATAGTTATTGAAGAACTGTGTCCTTTAAATGACTGAGGAATTAAGCAATAGAGAAATACAGTGATTATAAGTTGAGTCACAGGTGGAGGGCATGTATTTGCTTTATGTTGAAAGAGTTTCTAGCCTGCTTTCTGGCGTACACACGTACAATGTGGCAGCGCTTGCGTCATTATTATAAGGCATAGTGAGCACAGAACATTTCGTTGCGACATCCGCATATCCTCCTATAGATAAGTTACGTTTCACTCGCCCCATCTTTGGTGACGACATTTGCTGCGCCCCACCGCTCTCAAGCACTCTCCTGCCACCAAAAGAGAGAGGCGACGGAGGCAGACTAACCTCCGTATTCTATTAACAGATCATTTTGATTCGAGAAAGTGCGTGCCAGAGATACACGGCAGAAGTGGGCGTTGCACTTTAACTGACACTTCGCGGCTGCTGTTGCGAAGCGCGGCGTGTTGTCCCGTCGAATGGGCGCTATTTGTCCGAATCTATAAGCGGAGAAGGAGAACCGAGCCGAGATTCGCACCGACATAAAGCAAGCTGCTCAAGTGTCGCCGCTTCGCACAAACTTTAGCGACATCTACGGGAACGCAGTGTGTTCGACTGGACTTAGTGCGCATGGCGCTCAAGGGGAGCCAGAGTTGTTCATCCCCTTTGCATACGCGACTGCGTTGTCACTTGTAGAGTGCGGTCACGGATAACTGCGGACTGGTGCAGAGAAGCCGACCTTCGTATTTGTGCTGTACAGCATTTAATATGCTTATCGTACTTTGGGCAAATGTCACGTGTAACCTTATAAGCTCTGCATGTCATTTCACGCATGCAGATGCTGCGTGTCAGGCTTTATTCCAAATGCATGTCAAGCACGAACGCCATTCATGTCAACTCGATCATGCCACTCATGCGTGTCAGTGCCTGACAAATCTCTTGTGTCGCGTCATGCAGCAGTATCCTTCAGACCGCGCCCGTGATGCTGGCTATACGATATTCCCCATGTTGTCATATGTACCACTGCAACATGTCAAAAATGTCATGTCGAGCATCTTATGGCACTTCAAGCCATATCTGTCACGGTCAGTCATGACAGTCGCGTCACGCGTGTCTGAATGTCATTTCAAGTCATACATTCAAGGTCACATCCGTTCTTACATCATGTATCCATTTCATGCGCGCACGTCATACAATTCATGTCTTCAATTAATGTCCTATTTTGCTATGCATACCTTGTCATTCGTGTCATTAAATTACTGCACGTTATTTTTGTTCTTCATTCTGCATACAAATACCTTATGTCATGACACTTCGTACCTTGGACAGCAGTGTATGTAGCCCATGCTCCAACGCAACGTGGCTTCACTGCACGACATTACATCGCAAGGTAAAGGATCTTAGTCTAACAATTATTCCCTTCAACAGCCATATTCAGTATGTAAATATGACAAGAAGTTTGAAGTCTCCATTTAACTGTGCCAACAATGTGCAATATGGAAGCACTATTGAGGCTATAACACTACTATCTATAATTTCTGGAACTTTAAGTCCCAACACGATTTTGTTATGAGAGACTCCTTAGTGGAGGGTTCCGAAAATTGCGACCACCTGTGGCTCTTTAAAGTGCACTGACATCGCACAGTACACGGGCCTCTAGCATTTCGCCTCCATCTAAATGCGGCCTGCGCGGCCAGGATTCGATCCCGCGACCTTCGCGCTAGTAGTAAAGTGCGACAGCTCCTCGACCACAGCGGTGGGTGCAGATTTCACGTTACGCGGAATGCATGCATTTTTTTTCTTGACTTTTTGGTTGTGTCGCGTGATGAGGCAAGAGGACGACAGGAAAGAGGAAGTAGTTCTGACAGAACAATAACCACGGAAATTAAACCTATTAGGATAGCAAATTAGGCGATTTGATACTGGTCCATCATGTAGAACGCCAGTTAAGATAGTCACTTAGAAACAAAGACATGATAAATGCTCATTGCCCATTTCATTTTTATTAGGCTACTCAGAGAGAACATACAAACGTCAGCGTCCGCCCTTGCAGTGCGCGCCGAAGCAGTCGTAGCCAGCACTCAAATGTCGTTTGTTTTCTTGAGATGAAATAATACAAAAACAAGAGATGCGTCGATGGGTGTCATATCAAGCATCCAAAAAAGTCACTCCACAGTCCCATAATATAGTCAATTGGTGGCATACACACGTCACCATACTTGAGTATAAGCAATATAACGAATTGTTCTTTCACTGCGTTTCTAAGTAATCGTGGTTTTGACGACATTGGCTTCATTTCAAGTCCCTCTATTAATTGGAAGTCTAGATGACGAATGATCGAGAATATATGACAAGCTGAGCTATGATGTGTGCACTGTAGTCGTTGGTTGCGTATATCGCAGTCCTTCGTCCGACTTTGACAATATACGCCGATTGCATGAGTACACAGAACAACATGCGACGTCATCCAGATTAATAATCGCAGGTGATTTTAACGTGCCTGATGTCGACTGGCACACAATGCAGCATCATTCACCCTGTGCGGATGTGTTATTTGATTTTATGTTATCGTTCAACCTTTCACAAATAGTGACTGAACCTACACGTATACAGGGATCCAGCTCTTCCATATTAGACCTAATATTTCTCAGCCAACACTTCATAAGCGAAGAAACTAATTTATGTCTTCTAGATGGTATTTCCGATCACAAGATCACATCTTGCACCGTACCCCTTCATGACACTGTTACCCCCCAAGAAATAATCGCGTACCCTGACTACAGTAAAGCTGAGGACACTAATATACTTGATCACCTTGCTGATGAGTACGAATCGTTTGTGGAACTTTCCCGTAACAGCAGTACCGACATCGATGCCTTGTGGCTTGCGCTAAAAACGATCATTTCTCATTGTATAAGTAAGTACGTACCGATTAGAAAGAAGAAACCTAATAAGCGAAATCCATGGATTACGCGCGATGTTATACACGCCAAACGCAAAGTAAAAAGGATCAGAAAACTGCTGAAAACCAACCCATTAAAATGCGCACAGCACGATCTCAGCACGGCTATTGAATGCATGAAATCAAAAATTAAGACAGCTAAGCAATTCTACTTCACAAATACACTCACTAACTTTTTGAAATCAGCCCCAACGAAGTTCTGGAACTACATTAACCCAAAAACTCGCAATGATGACGGAACGATAGATGTAGACAACCGAAGGTCTGCTAACCTGCTTAATGACTACTTCTGCTCTATCTTCACGGAGGATGACGGCACACTTCCACAGACACGTCCCTCGGAATTAAAGCCTCTAGATCAGCTATCAATAACCGAAGCAGGCATACTTAATTTGCTGCTCAAACTAGATTCTCAGAAATCATCAGGACCTGACAATATATCAAATGCATTCCTTCGCAGATACGCTGAGTGGATGGCCAAGTACATTTTAATAATCTTTAACAAATCATTGTCATCAGGGACCCTCCCTAACGACTGGAAAACAGCTAAAGTAAAACCTATTCATAAATCAGGAAGTAAAACCGAACCCTCTAACTACAGACCCATCTCACTGACATGCACAGCCTGCAAACTGTTGGAACACATAATCTTAAAGCACATAACCAAACACCTTGAAAAGGAACAAATACTAACACCCTGTCAGCATGGATTTCGAAAAGGTGTCTCCACAGTCACGCAACTACTTGAACTTGTACACGATGTATCGCTGAGTGTCGACCTACAGAAACAAATCGATCTTATCTTTTTAGACTTTTCAAAAGCTTTCGACTGTGTATCACATGACAAACTAATTCATAAACTCGAACTAACCTTGGGGAAAGGGCCCATTGTCGATTGGATAAAAGATTACCTTAGAGACCGCACCCAGTCTGTAGAAGTCAGCCGGCAACATTCCCATAAATCTAGCGTAAGATCCGGAGTTCCACAAGGGAGCGTTCTGGCTCCAATTTTATTTCTTATATACATTAATGATCTGCCTTGTAATATTCCTGTCAGCATCAGACTTTTCGCTGATGACTGCGTTTTATACCAAGTAATTGACTCTTATAGTGACCATCTTGCATTAAACAACTCTTTATCTTTAGTATTCAAATGGTGTAAAGAATGGCAAATGACATTGAACGTTAAAAAATCAGCTGTCCTAACAATAACGAGAAAAAAACACACATCTGATTTTAACTACACTATAGGTAGCGCCACACTCAGCGCAGTGAAAGAGTATAAATACCTTGGCTTAACACTAACCCATGACTTTAGATGGGAACGCCACGCAAAAAAACGTCACCTCGTCTGCACTGAAAAAATTGTTTTTTTTAAATAGACGTCTGAGACTAGCCCCCCCTCCCCCCCTATCACAAAACTATTAGCATACCAAACCTTTGTCAGATCAACTTTGGAGTACGCTAACGTTGTTTGGTTTCCTTCCACTAAAGAACTCATTTACAAACTCAAAGCAGTCCAAAGGAAGGCACTAAGATGCATTTACAATAAATATAGGCTAAAAGATTCACCCACAGAATTACTAAAACAGGCCGGTATCCTCACCTTACAAAACCGAGCCAAGCTTGCGCGATTAAAAATAATGTATCAGCTAATTCACAAAGACATAAAGATTGACAGTTCCAAATACTTATCTTTCACCCAAACACGACAAACGCGGCACAAACACGCATTATCATTACATGAGCATGTCATTCATACGGAAAGTCATAAATATTCTTTTTTTCCTTTAATGACACGTGAGTGGAACAGGCTGGATCCTAGTGTAACAACAAGCGCGACGTTATCTTCCTTTTTAACATTGCTTGAAAATCAGCTACATGCTGCCCAGTTATGAGCCACCTGTATCATCCTTACTTCTATATAATTACATTAGTGTGTTTTTTGCTCCAGTTTCCCCTTTGTATTGCCTCTTTGATCACTTTTTTTTTTACTGTTACACTGTACCCACAATTTTGTTTATCCTACATACTGTTACATCGTTTACTTTCACCACTTTTACATAAGTGTATTTCCTACTCCAGTTTTGCCTTTGTACGTCTCCTTGATCACCCTTTATTTTTACGTATTAGGATGTACTATTATTATGATGTATTATTACGTCTTCTCGTCTGCCTTTGTTAACCGCCAATATTTTCCTTATGCATAATTGAATTTTTATTGTTATACTGTAACAATTCAATATGCCCTTCCTGTAACGATCCCTGATGGGATCGACAGTATGAATAAATAAAAATATGACTTACTAATGGAGAAATAAACGACTGCACATTTACCTTATAGAGAGGGCCTAGCAGTTCTGTTCAAACGTGATTATTTGCTAAAATATTGAACTCGCGACAAATCCCAACTGATTCATTATCAGAAATGATGCAGGTCATAACAATACATGAAATCATTGTAGTGAAAAAAAAATGCAAAGTACGCAGCTTCCCCTAGGTCTCGCAAGGTCAGATCGCAGCGAAGCTGGCCGATGGTTTACTGAAACAGGTCACTTGATAGTCATGTGAGTGTTTGGCAGGAACATGTCACGTGAGATTGCGTTACGTTATTTTGGTGGAAACTGTCAACTGGCGTTTTGTTACGTGATTTCGGTGCGAACATGTCACGCGATCACCCAAAATCACGTCACGCAATGTCACGTGACGTATTTCCGCCAAAATCACCTAACGAAATTTCACGTCACATGTTCTTGCCCAAATCACGCAGCGCAATTTCACACGCCATGTTCTCCCAAAATCACTCAACGCAATGTCATGTGACATGTTTCTGCCAACATCACGTATAACGCAGTGCCACATGACAGGTTTCCAGTATCTAATGTACGTCAGAAATATGCACTTCCTCAATAATTTTATCAAACAACAATGTATGCACTACCAGCAATCAAATCTTCTCGCTATCAAGAAAAGAAAAACTTTTTAACAGCAGAAATGGCGCGTACACATCACTTATTATACAAAGGAGCTGTAAAATCAGTCCCTTTGAAATCTATCAAAATTTCTATTGAATCAGAACTTCTCATATCGTAGTTAAAAAATCCAAAAGCGCCATAGGTTTAGTGTGAAAGAGAGCGATGAGTGCTCAGTGAGGTCTTAAAATGAATCCAGAACAGGCACATGCAGGACAAAAACATTAAATCAGACTGTTCCCCATGCACATACGTGCATGTCAAGAACACGAAAATAAAGATAAAACATACAGCTACAACGATGAAAGTCATAAATAGAATTAGCAAATAGAATCAACAGGCCTACAGTTTTTCTTCTATTAATCAAGATATGACCATGAAATGAACTAAGATGTGGTTTATAACACCATTTTATTGCTACAGACCATTCACTTCTTCTCTATATGTCCTGTTAAGGCCGCCAGTATCTCGAAAGTGGTTCTTGGCGTACGTAAAGCAAATACAGCTGCTTCGTTGCTCGGTACTGGTTTCTCAGTTAGAACATATGCCCAAAAAGTTAGTAATTTTAAAACTAAATTAGTGATCCTCTTTTATTAGTTACAGCAACATCTGTTGCAGTGGTTTCGCAGTTTCACGAGAGGCATTTGAGCCCTGGACAGCGTGCCTAGCTCACGAACCAAAGATTGCCTACTGTTTCTTAAATAAAGGTCCGTCATCTCTCTCTCTCTTTCTGCATATTCTTTTTGCCACCATATGTACTATACGTGCATCTCGAAAAGCAAAAAAATGTTTCCTCATGATACAAGTCGTGAACTTGATAAGAAAAAAGTTTCGTTATGGTCATTTAGAAACTCATTTGTGATACTTAGAATCCTTAGATGTGTGGTATTATCTTCACTTGTTTCCATTTCGTGTACTGCTCTTACTGCCACACTTGCTCATCCTCTTCTTTCTTTGATCGCCCGTAATTGATTAAGTCAATATATTTTTTTTGTTTTTTCTACTTTGTTCAAAGCAGTGTTCTTGTTGTATTTGCAATTGTTTCATTTAAATTGTTTGCAGTTCGTATTACTTTTTTCTCTGTATAACTTATTCCACGGTGTAGACATCGTTGCATTCTGCTTGGACATATAACACACATTTCCTTAGGCTTACAGGAGGTCCCCCTTCAGGCAAATGCTCTGGGGCCTCCTTCTACATATTCGTGCAAGCACGTATATTTTATACGAAAAGAAATAAACTGAAACCGAACTGAAACTGAAACTGATTACTTGAAGAGGCAAAATGAGCTCCGAGTCTAACTTGACAAATGCGTCTACACCCACTATAACTCGGCGCATTAACGCTCCACGTACGTCCGACACGCACGATGTGGTTCGTTCGTTGGCCCCTAGAAATAAGCATTCACAACTCCATATACACCCGAAGCACTGCGAATGCACGTCATCTGGGCATACCGTGCTAACTACAGACCGTTTACACCCGGGCAGAACGCTTTCTTTACTTTTATTCCTTCCGGTTTGGTTTCGAGTACTCGTTTTCGTTTTGCTCCCCCTGTCGCTCCTCGCTAAACGAATCTCCCTCTTCCGTGCTGCGCCGCCGTTTTGTTCTTTGTTTCCGCTGGGAGCGTGCCCCGAAACTACCACCCGGTGGCCACCTCCCGGTCAATCACGCAGCACTAATCGGTCGAATATACAAATCGTGAATGCTGCACGCACGCGCAATCCTTTGCCTCGGAGCCGATGCACCGGGGGCTAACGAACGCCAGTCATTAGGAAATCGCGGCTGCAACACCTTGCGGCCTTTCAACCCCGGCGCGGGTCGACGCATAGAATAAGACCCTTCGCTGTCTCCCTGAACCTTCTCATCGGTGCCAGCAGAAACAGGCAAGCGGGACGGGCCTCTCGGCCTGCGAGAAGCCGGCTCTAGATAATGCAGACAGCTCCGTAATATCACTGCCCGCGCGCTGTTCTCAATAAGTTGAATGACAAATTCCGTTCATTTCATTTTCAGTATGTACGTATCATAACAAGCGTATTACACGATATCCTAATAGGGCTAGAATTGTCCTTGAAGTAGAGGAAATTAACGAATATTGTTGCTAAAGTTCTTGCATTCAAATTATCTGGGAGTCGCCATGTTCATGACCATACATTATATATTTGAACTTCTGGCCGTCATGGAAAAACGTTTCGCATGATTTTAATCATTTCTTCTTCTGATGAAACTTTCCGTAAGAAAGATGATGAGTGCTAAATTGAACAAATGTTATTATTTGTTTTCGAGTAATTCTTTTTGCTCTAATTGAAATAAAGCCCCCATCAAAACAGAATTCAACCTTAAGGTGAACGTGATTTATATTGCCTGCAATCACGTTAGTTTTGCTTATTAGTGCATTTGACTGAACGTATCAGCTGCGAATGCTGTGAAACCCACATGCATCGCTTTTGTCAATCGAATGAATGTAAGGTCGTGCAAGCTGACATTTCAGGAGACTAAAGCTGATTTTGCTTTTCTCTGATTAGTCGTTTCTGATTCCTGACGACGTAAATGCATCACAGTCGATCACAGAATATTCACGTCGCGCAGTATATAGCTACCTAATTCACGCTCTGTACCATTTGTAAACAGATTGCGCGTCATCTTAAATTAGTGGGAGACCTTGTCTGAAAGTATTACCCTAATGAAGGCCCCTTGTGCGCCGGCGAGGACGCGCATAAGACCTATTTGCCTATGTGTTCGAAATTCCAGAGTCCTGGAGTGTCCGCATTAACAGGAGTTGACTATAGCGGGCTCGTTTTGCATGCCTCAGTCAGCTGCCGCTAGCAGAAGCACCAGGCGTTTATCTGAGGTGTGTACGCAGACGCCGGAAGGTCACGCCCGGTCGGGTCGCCCGGTTACAGGCTACAGCATTGCATGGGCCGCAGTGAGAGTGTCCTGCTAACATAAGCACCGGTCATGCTTTCCCTTCTCGCGGCCCTGTTACGGCGCGCACCTCTCGCCTCACTTTAAATGGCGGCGCCTCGGGAAAGATGATTGGCTTCGCCGTGTACTATAGCACTGATCCTTGTCATGCATCAGTCTCGAGTCCAGTTTCTTTCTCTCTTTTTTAACCAATTTATGCGCGACTCCCCTGCAACCGCTGCCAGTATTTTCTCTCGCCCGCGCTCTCGCCGACGTCGCGGTGCTACTTAAAGGCGGGCGCAGCGATCGCTAGGAGTCGTACAGCACAGCTCGCCAACCGGCAGTGATCAGCGCGGTGAGTCCGTATCTGCTGCTGCTCCATTCGGATACACGCTGCTGTATACAGGCACAGGCCTGCGTTATAGTGTGTGCCAAAGTGCGCGTTTCTTGTGCCTCGCGTGGATCGCTGTAGTCCACCCCTCTGCTGCAGTGACAGGTGTTTTCTACGCACTATTGCCAGAGAAGCTGCGTAGCGGAGTTCTTATGCGTTTCTGGTCCGCGAGCAGGTTCTCACTCCCTAGACCCCCGAGCAATCCCACCGTTGCTCGAGGGTTACGGCTGCCTATTGTAGCTGCAACCTTCCTACGCTTGAATCGATTTCTCGTTGTTGGTATCGGTATTAGGGAGAAGTTTCTTGTTACGTTGTAGTGAATGTCCATCTAATATTGAATATTTAGCTTTCCAAATGTCACCAGTTTAATTTTTATGTCGTCGTGCTGAAAATTCAAAAGCAGGGCCCAGAGAAAAGTTAGGCGGACCAGTTTCTTGCTACTACCGTGGGTTGGTATTCCCTACACTACTGTAATAACCACGTGGTCTTTGTCTTGTTGTTTCTGCGCGGACCTCATGTCGGACTGCTTTGAATAATGGGCAACGCACACGCACAGTCTCTGCATGTTCAGAATCAACAAGCTTTATCTATAGTCCCGATGGATTGCACTGAAACTTATTCCATCGGAACACCAATGATTCCCTGCGCTGGGAAAATGAATGAATGGGGCTCATCTTGAAAATTGAGCATGTGAGGGTACGTGGTTGCTTAATTTTATGCGAGCCTTTTATGTTTTAAATGTCTTTCTTTCCTTAGGATGAAGGAAGCTTGAAAAGGAAACGGTTATGTTTTATTCAGCATGGTGCGCTGAGCGAAGCCAGTGTTTTTTTTTTATTTTTATTTTTCGTTTGCTAACGTAACAGACTGCTAGAACTGCGAAACAGCGAGATTCTCATTTTGTGGTTAACTGATGTGCTCTTGCTTGTCTAAAAAGGCATTAAGGGTATCTAGGGTGCTGTTTTGTTCGCCTGACTTCTGAGATATCACGAACAAGTTTGTGAACCTTTTGTCGGTTATGCATATATGTGGTCTAAGTCACTAAGACACTATACGGCGAATCCCAGGCTCTACCATGCTTTGAGGTATCGTCGAAAGCATTCTGCAGCAATTTTCTGGAGAAAATCCCTGCTGCGCCTCACTGTGCAGGTCGTCTTGCTCATCACTATCGCACTATGTTTCGGCATTATGACTCACACGGCATGCCCATTGCTTCTCAGTTTCCTAAACCTCTTGTACGAGGCGCTAGCTCCAAGCAGCCTCACGCTATACGCCTGCAACTCCAGTCAATGCCCTCCTTCTCATCCGCATTTATAGCGTCGTAGAGTATTTACGCACTTAGTTTAAATGAAGAACATCACGTTGGTTAAGTGAACGCTTGCTCTAAGAAAGGCGCTATTGCGAAAAAAGAAATCCACCGTAATTAGCCTATTCCATGTACTTTTACTGGACCTAATGGATATTGCCCAGTACACAGCTAGGACGACAGTGGCATAGAAAAACTTGCACTTAGCCTTTACCGCTTACGGTCAACGATGAATGAACTGAAGAGCATGGCTTTACCGCGGCCAATAATTCTCCTTTTTGTTTTTACGTTCTTAAAACAATGCAGGATGGTTTCCCTCCTACACGACAGAATCGTGTTTGTTGACCGATATTCAACGCACGCAACTTGTATACCGTTCTGCTGCTATATTTTTAAAACATTGAAAGATACAGTTCGGCATAGTCACGATCTACCTTACCCTTTACGCTGCGATGTTGTCCTATTGAAGCGGTAGATCTGTCCAGGCTGCTCCTTTCTAAATACATGCTACCGGAGAAATCCTATTTCTTAGACGCCACAGCACTGATCATAATTAAGCTTCCTTACGGCGTAGTGACAGTTTCCCACCAATTTTTAAATTGTAGTATGAACTGCTTTGCCGTTGCAAAAAATTACGCTATTACATTTACAAACGTATAACTCAGTAACACAAAATGATATCACAGTTCCACCAGTTTCACCTAATAATACACTTAATGCGAACAAAACTGATGTGTCGCACACCGCTCTGAAACGGGCCACTACATTAGTGCTACGTTTCAAAACCTTCGTAGATATTTAAGTTTCACGTGAATTGTAAATCTATATAACAAACTTTCCAGTTACACAATCGCTAACTGAGGCAAGTTAAAGAAACGTGAAGCCAGTTTTTGATGCCGAGTACAAACTTGTGAACTAGCTCCGTGCTTTAATTTTTTGCTTGCCAATTTTCGGAAATTTTTGCAGCAATTTAGGGCCTTAAGTTAAAATTCTACTTTCTGTTGTGAGAACATTTGCCTATTTTTACTGTAGAGCTAAAAATATACAAAAACTTCGGTCAAATACGTCCAATTTTTCTCTCACAGGAACAATCTTACATATTAATGCATATCTCAATATGGAAATTGTAATTGGAATCCGTCCTATATTTGTGTCAAAAAGAACAGATAGAGGAAAATGCAAATGGCGTCAAATCAGAACATTTCTTTCCTTGCTGCAGGCTCACCTGGAATACTCTACAAATTTCTCGTAGTCGAAAGCCAAACAACGTGTTTTTATTCTTTTAAAAGCTCAAAACGCAGCTATTTTCGGGCTTTTTAGATAGACAAGTTTTTCACCAAATGGAAGAAGGCGCGACATTTCAAACTCCTCTCTCCAGAAAAAGATAAAAAAAAGGAAGCGTGAGGGATACTGGCACAAGAATAAAATTATATTACGCAACTTTACCCTTATCTAGTGTAGGAATTAACACGCACTCGCTCATATTAATACACGTTACTTTCTTAAGTGTTTAGTATACAACGGGCTGGCAACGTGATTGGTGAATCTTCTGTCGCAGAAAAAAAAAAACCGCTTAGTATTATTGGCATGGATTCTTTTCATTTCTATTCTTTTCGGATTCTGTTGTTGGCTTATGAAAGCATTACAATCGGAGGAAAACAATAGGTACAAAATACCGTCCAGGCAAAACGAACCTCGGCAGCATTTTCTTTGCGACGAAGACATAGCCATTTAGCACTGTTTACCAAATAGTAGTGGCATCCTGACAAGAACTGCGCAGTTTCAAAGAACTTTTTGTTGCCATTGCGACACCTAGTGGCAATGTATCACTATGAAAATAACGCGTGAAAGAAGAAAACGTTAAAGATGAAAATGGACGAAGAAGAAAACGCCGCAGTATATAGACAATCTTTCTTTTTTCCCTTGAAGTTCCTTTCAGTAAGAAAAAAGAAAAGCGAAAGGAAGAAGTAAGCGGTAAGGAACATTTAATGCTCTTAACTGTTGCAATATTGGCGCAAAACCGATCGACCGCATGGTCTATCTGCAACACTGTAGAGTATTACGTTTTTCGCTTTGTGCCCTTGTGCTCAAAATATTGACACAGCCGCTCGTTTGAAGGACTTGTATTTGGTGACTACAACTTAATCTTAAGTTGTTTTCGTTTGTTGTTGTTTTTTTTTCAGCTTCTTTCGTATCAGTTACCCGCTTCAACCTTTACTGCATAGACTAGGTGTTTTACAGCCATGTATCAGTGAAGTATAACTGGAACGGCTACGGTAACAGCGGCTACGATATCTTGATGCTGAGCACGAAGTCGCCGATTCTATACGCAGTGGGCTCACTTTGACCAGGCAGAAATATAGTAATGCTAATTTTAAGTGGCCCAGCCAAGGTGATCTAGTGGCTATGGCACTCGGCTGCTGATCCGAAGTGCGGGATCGAATCCCGTATGCGGCGGCGGCGTTTCGATGGAGGCGAAACGTTGAGGCCCGTGTACTGTTCGATGTCTGTGCACGTCAAATAACCCAGGGTGGTAGCAGTTTCCGGAGCCTTCCACTACGGCGTCTCGCATAATCAGACCGTGGTTCTGGGACGTAAAACTCCAGAAGTGAATGAGATCAATTTTAGGTGCTCTTTAAAAAATCTTAGGTGGTCACAATCAGTTCAGACTCCTCGTCTTTAATAACCTACTGTGAAAACCACGGACGTTGCAACCGCAGTTTAAGAGGCTAGTTGGCATGCACACTATTATGGGTACTGTTTATGTCATACTGATTGCCTTGCTTTCTTTTTTTTTTTATAGGAGAAGATGAAGTTCCTACTAGGTAAGTTTCTCCTATTATGTTACCAGTAAGCCTATTTGATCCGTAATAGGGCAAAAATGCGATTATCTACTCGCCTTAGGTGCGATGAAGAAAACTTCCTTATTTAGTATTAAAACAATGGACATTTAGCTTAGGTATCACGAAGCAAAAAACTGAACCATAAGGAAATTGCAAAAAAAAAAAAAAGTGGAAGTTCTATGTGTTCCTGCTACATGTATTTAAAGTCATCGATATAACTGTACAATTATTCGCCTCTAATTATGCATTGTCTCAATCAACCCCTCTGTGTGCTTTTTCAGCATTCGCTGTAATGACCGCTGCGCTGGCACTGCCAAGGGTGAGTCACATAGGATGCCTTAATGCATTTACGACAATGTTATGCGGTTCACGCTCATTACGAAACGCATGCACAAGGGCGTATGAGCTTATTACAACAGCCAGTACTTCATGCGGCATCGCATAGACGCACAGAGGTC
The DNA here is from genome assembly GCA_013339685.2 of Hyalomma asiaticum. Lineage (NCBI taxonomy): Eukaryota > Metazoa > Arthropoda > Arachnida > Ixodida > Ixodidae > Hyalomma > Hyalomma asiaticum. Next base: position 257,846,317 of record CM023481.1, read on the forward strand.
ACAGCTTTTGTCATGCAGTGGTACAACAACGCTGCCTATAACCACTCCCCTTCCCTCCCACCCCACTCTCACCTCTTCCCGATGCGCGAGATCCGTGAGTAAGATTGCATACACGGGAAATAGATGAAACTCGCGCAGATCTTGTCTGCCGTGTCTATATTTTTCGCAAGGTCGTCTATCTCCACTTGTCTTAATCGTGCACCGTCAATTTTTGAGTTAATGCGCCAACTAAAACCCAGCGTCTATTGCTTCCTTATTGGATCGAAAATATCTGTGTTATTTTTATTATTACCTCGTTCTCAAAAACTCGCTTATGGTGACTATTACCTTGGCTATCAACTTATAGCGTGCTTAACGTGTATTCATGGTCGAGGAATGGTGAGACTACATTCCAGTATGTACGCTCAGCTCCTTCACTCTAGTGAAAAGAATAAAGCTGTTTGCTTTTACCTGGTTCTAGTACATTCTAAGGTATACCCATGCACTCCGTCCACGAAGCCTTGAGGCACAGCCTTAACCGCGTGCCGTCAGTCAGCCACACATCATCGTTTCTTTAATGTTGAGTGCAAGCTGCTCAGTATGACGCAGCCCCAACTACAATGGTTGCGCAACATTTTCTATACCATGGTAATTCAATATTGCAAAATGTTTAGGGAACATGGTGCTGAAGCTGTGAAGTTGGACTATATTAATGTGTAACGAAGATTTGCAGAGATATTCTGCAGTTCGCATGACGGCTATCGCGTTTTCAAGTTGTGCGTAATAGAAATTTTCCTTCCGGTTTCACGTCATTTCATCGCTTCACGACGAGGCCTCCACTTGTTGGCCCTTCAGGGAAGTTGCCCAACCATAATAATAAAAAAAAAAAAAGAGGAAGAATATATTGGCCAGCCCCTCGTATTTCATTATTTACTTTCATGTCGACCAAACTTTCATGTTGCACACTGCAAACACGGATGGTCAGTAATCAATGGCATACATCTTTCATCTTTGCCTAAAAAACCCACAAATCCTACGCAATGTGATAATCGATGTCGTGCGAAGCAGTCAGCCAGTAAATAGCGTGTGCCGATTTGTTTGACGTTGAATCAAGCGTGACCAGCAGGATCAACATCTCTGTGCAAACTTAATAGTTCGGCACGTCACTGGGCGGTACCATACTTGTCGGCAGCACTGCCGTGCACAGTGATGCGCTGTGTACGTTACTGCACAGACGTCTGCTTTGTAGAAGAGAAATCCACTCTACGGCACGCTTATGTGCATATCATAAGCATGAATCGTTGGAGTACTCCTACGAAGACAAGCAAAGCTTTATAATAGACCGCTGAGCGTTAAAACGATAGTCATGCGGGCGAGTTGGAGCTGATTAAGCATATTGACGGCCAGCGTAAAACACGAGGACAAAATGTAAGAAAGGACACAAACCACAGCGCTGACCGTCACTATGCTGAGCGTTAACAATACACACGAATTGTTTATCACATGCTATAAGATTGGTTAGCGCACAGCATAACCGCGTGTAAACAGCCTACCGTGGGCGAGTGGTAGCGCGCTTACTTGGCGCTGCAGGGCCGCGGGTTCGATTCCTCCTCCCTACCACGCGGTGGGTTGCCTTCAGTCGTTATAGAGCACGTTTGCCTCTGTCTGTCTATCTGGTAGTATGAGCGGCATTTATTTCTCTTGTTTAATCCACGCAAAATGGGTTCTCGTGAAAAGTTCTGTGTCTGTTTTTGTTGGGCATTGATTGATATAGGCGACTGATATATAACGTTAGCGTTCAGTCTCCTGTAGCAAGTACCCGCATTCACCGGGTGGGCATGAACCACATGCGGTTTTGCTAACGTTAATAGTGACGTGGGTGGCAAATATATCATGCTACTGATGTTACAATCAAGCATTAATGTTCGTCAGGCATTCATACCCCATCATGCCAATTTTAGTGCATACCAAGTGAACGAGGCGGCCAGGAGAGCATGAAGAAGTTGGTGGTTAGATAGATAGATAGATAGATAGATAGATAGATAGATAGATAGATAGATAGATAGATAGATAGATAGATAGATAGATAGATAGATAGATAGATAGATAGATAGATAAAGCTCAAAGTTGCTAAGTTCGACAAGAAATGCTTTGCATTTCAAAAAACCTACTAACACATAATTTAGCACACTACATACCTTTAACCACATTGGAACATTCTTGACATTATCAAAGTAGGGTGGTGAGTCGCAAGAAGCAACGGTAATTCATACGAAAGGAGAACTTAACAACCAGCGAAAAGGGGTAGCCGTCACCAAAAATGGCGACAACTCCTTAATTTATTTTTACATAAATAAAAAAAAAACCAGCTTGAACTCGACAGCGTGGCCTCCCCGGCTAGGTAGATTAGATATACCAGCTAGCTATAGAACAGTCTCAACGCTTCATGACAATTGTTTCCACCTTATGTTTCCACTGCATTAAAATATGGCTTTGATTTTTCATGTATGAACCCACCCCTTATGCAATACCCCTTCAATGGGGTCTTTGAGGAATAAAAATGAAATGAATGAAATGAATGAATGGTGGCTGCATTTACACGTGCGTCTTCGCTCTTTCAGACAAAACGGGCAGCGTACGAACTGCCTGACGGCGCCGAACTTCTGTTGGGCGGTGTCAAGACCTCGTTCCAGTGCCCGGCCAAGAACGGTTACTTCGCGGATGTCGACAACGCCTGCCTCATATTCCACGTGTGCAACGTGGTGCAGAAAGACGACGGAAGCACCGAGGTGCAGCAGTACAGCTTCCTCTGCGGCAACCAGACCGTGTTCAACCAGATGAGCCTGACATGCGCCTTCGCAGAAGAGGCTGTGCCGTGCCAGAACGCTCCCGACTTCTTCTACGTGAACGACAATATCGGCAACCCGACGGCACCGTTCCTCACCGAGGCTGACGTGCAAAAGGCGGCTCCGCTCATACCAGGCTTCGGAGAGGGTGGTGGCGCCGGGGCCCCACCGCCCGGACGCAGACCCTTCTAGGAGAACTCGCACCCACAGTTTCCCTTTCCCCACCGCGCCTTTACACGTAGTATGGTTATAATATTAGCTGGGTTCAGCTTCTCTGGGGCCATGACGGGCTATTAATCCTCGCCGCAATAACATTTTTCCACGACGGACTGCGACGGCCACCCATAATCGCCCTTGGAGCCCAGGCTCGTTTCTGCATCTTTTCGACGGAAGGAAGACACTGGACGAAGCGAGCAGGCAAGCGTCTAGTTCTGCGATGACTTCAAGCGAGTCGACACTTGGGCGATGGTTTTTGCTCACCAGTTCATCTTCCACCTCCGCCGGAAATACACCAACCTTACCATGTCATCTCGAACTTTCCCATATTTCTCTTCGTTGCACAACGGTTCTTGCTTACTGATATGTCTGTCTTTTATCATTTTCCTGTAGTCATATGTATATATTTTTTTATTGATGGAGGCTTCGCCGACCCTGTCAGTCCCTCTGCAAATGACATCGCATGAACTGCGCCGTTCTGTGCTCTGCGTACCACATTTATTCTCTTGATAACCAACCTGGGCTCATCTTGGTTTTGGCGAAAGGTGAAGGGCTCTTGGCTTTGGCCCAAATGTACCCACTCCTGGTGAAGGGCTTAGGTAGGCGGTGCATCGCACGTGACGGAAATACACAAATGGTAACTGTGCTACACTGCACTCTCGCTTCATTCTCATCATCTTTACCTAAGCGGCGAGATTGCTTGGAGAAATGTATGGTCTTCTGGTGTACACTTATACTCGCTTGCATGGCTACTAGGAACAAATGTACATTGCTCACATATTGCAAAAACCTGTACTGTATATTTTGCCTGCATAAAGAGTTTCATTGAGAATCTCTCTCTCTTGTGAAAATCATATACGGGGGGTCTCTCGGTGACATTTGAGATGCACCGGAGAGTAATAAGAGGAAATTGAACCTGAAGGTAAGACGGCTCCTGCATGAACGTGTGTGTTTCTGTTCCTTTAAGCCAGTAGGTACAAGATAAGCACTGATTCCCTCCGTTACTTGAATCAGCTAACTTGCTTTCGGGGTTAACATTAAGCTACAGAAAAAACTACACTCTCACTCTGAGCATGGTAACATTTATCGAAGTGCAGGCTATCTCGTTTAATATGCTAGCGTCATTGTTTACCATTTATAATCACAATATCCTCGCAGGCTACAGACATTTCTTTAGCTTTTGCTTTATGCGAAGTTAGCAGCATTGGTGTTATTGAACTTTCCATAGGCAGTATATTCTCTCCTTCAGTGGCACGGGTTACGTAACATGTGCTGCAAACGTCGCACTTGGATCCTCGGCTATGTACGGTTGGCTTCATAAATTTCCCATTTATTGAAGTAACATTTTACTATAACATCAAATTAGCATGGCAGCGCTTTGGGTTAGCTGGTATTCCGTGATGCTCGAGCGCTTGGCGCGAAAACAAAACGACATTTTGGTCTCATTTTTCCTTCACGTTGATCCTTCGATCATTCCACCAGCACTCACATTTGCACAGTTTACCATAAACTACTAATTACAAGGTATGTTACCTGCAAATGGAGCAAATAATATTAGTTTTCAACAAAGGGGGAGGAGAAGAAAGGAAGAAGAAAGGCCCGGAGGTTAACCTGGGCTGAGCCCGGTAGGCTACCCTGCACTGAGGAAGGGGGAAGAGGAGTTAGTTTTCAACAAAAATAAGAAAATATACGTCTTAAGGTTCATTCCTGAGCTTAGAGCTAACGCACTAAAATTTACCTTGAAAGTCATTTTTGCTGATTCGTACGTTTTCAGGACAAGGGCACTACGTTCTCTAGCATTCTTCCCCTCATTTAATCAGTAAGCACATATTAAAACCGCGTAAGGAAAGCCAGGTCATCAATAAGTCCACGCACTTATATAAGAGGTTGCAAAGCAAGGAATCTTCAAAGTCATTTGTACGAAGACAAGCACTGAAGAGGCACTGAGGAGAAGAGGTAACATGGAAGTGAGCGTCTTTGCTACCCACGTGTCTTCTTTTCGAATCACATAAGCGCTCATTTTCGTACTTATGTCGCACCAGCTATCCCAGCACTTCGCGATTCTAAGCTACTTAACAGCTATGCTAAAGACGCATGCGATTTCGGGATAATTTTCACTAACTAAGGTTCCTCAAAATGCACCTAAACATCTTTGCTGCTTTCGCAATTCACCCTCATCCAAATGCGGCCGCTGCGGTAGGAGTTGAACCCGCAACCTTGACCTCAGCAGCGCTACGCTACACATAACCACTAGGTTACAAGCAGCGCCAGCACGAGTTTCCTCTCCATGAATCATTGACATCATTTTCTGTTCTATATAATCACACGATCTTTTCGGTAGCGAGGAAGCCATTGCCCACATCCTCTGTCATTGTCCTCGCTGAAGCTCCTAGAGACAGAGGCTACTGGCAGTGCTAGCACACCTCGATGAGCCGCTTTTCGAGCAATCTACCTTGGAATGCCGAAACGTACAAGGTGCACATCAGAAAGCAACGGAGGGGCTGCTCAACTTTCACGGGCGACGGGTCCCGTTGAATGACTGTCGTGTGAGTGAGTGAGTGAGTGAGTGAGTGAGTGAGTGAGTGAGTGAGTGAGTGAGTGAGTGAGTGAGTGAGTGAGTGAGTGAGAGAGAGAGAGAGAGAGTGAGTGTGTGTGTGTGTGTGTGTGTGTGTGTGTGTGTGTGTGTGTGTGTGTGTGTGTGTGTGTGTGTGTGTGTGTGTGTGTGTGTGTGTGTGTGTGTGTGTGTGGTTTGAGGGGGAGGGGAGGAAATCCAATATACTTCTCTCACTCTTTTCTGTGTCTGATTGTTCCCCTATCCCTATCTATGTCTGCCTTTATGTCTGCCCTTACCCCTACCAATGCAGGGTAGCAAGCTGGATATTTATGTTTTGGTTGACCACCGTAATTTCGTTATAACAAGGTTATCGTAATAATATATTGCAAGTTTAAACAATGAACAATGAAACAAAGAAACGATGAGACCATGACTTTAACTGGGGCGATTTGCATGTCCCTTCATTTGACATCCGACTACCCAACAAAATTAATAGGTCAGGTTGCGTTGCGACGGTCAAGTGCAAGAACGTACACACAGGGATAGAGAGAAAAGACACCGCGAGCAATTACCTCTAACTGACGTTCATTGAAAATTTTGCGTGATATAGACACATTCCTTCGCCACGTCACAGAATAAAATGCCGACATAGGGTAACCATACTAAGAAAACTCGTTTCTGTACGCGACAACAGAAGGTACGCTGACGCATCCGCCTTCCTGATCCAATCTGCTTCAGTTATATTTATTTCCATATTATTTACGCAGATTACAAAACACTTTGTGGACCTTTAGCCAAAGACTAGTTGAAGGTCTCTTAAATAAATACACAGGAAATCCTAGCCCAGAACGGAATAATATAGACAGTAGTAATAATAGCACAAACAAAAACATTGATATTGAATTCACAAATAACTGAAAAGTAAGTCAATCAAACAAGAACTAACATGCATCAGAGTACCGAAGAGCAAGTTGAGGGCTACATTCAAATACAAGAAACGACCTAGCTCAATTTCAGGATGTGCACTATTGTGAATTTCTTACAAGTGTCCAAGAAAAAGCGCGGTTTGCGATTGCCGATTAAACCACGCTCAATGCACAGGTAAAGTTCCTTGTGACGGCAATTCCCCACATTCCTCTTGTATTTTAGAAATCTTTTATTCAGAAATATACCAGTCCGGCCGATATATTTAAATACACACGATAAGGGAGGGTCGTATACCGCCCCCGCCACTGTGGTCTAGTGGCTGCGGCACTCGGCTGATTATGCGAAGGTTGCGGCATCGTATTGCGGCCGAGGCGGCTGCATTTAGATGGAGGCGAAATGTCGAGGCCCGTGTATTGTGATGTCAGTGCATGTTAAAGAACCCTAGGTGGTCGAAACCTCCGGAGCCCTCCACTATGGCGTATCTCATAACCATGTCGTGGTTTCGGGACGTAAAATCATACAAATCAATCAATCAATAAATCAGTCAGTCAGTCAGTCGCCTGACATATATCTTACAAACGGGTGACGATGTTGAACAGTTGAAGGTTTTCTTGTTTTCTGGGTGGATTCATCATTTGGCAGAGTTTCTCTAGTTTCTCGGGGGCGGAAAGCAGCACCCTGACATTGCAACAGCTTCTTATCTTTGGGCCAAATGAGATATTCTGGAAGTACGGATTTACTACAGCACGACTTGTATTTTCATCTTGAACACATTTCTATTTTCTTATTCGGTTTTCACCTTTCTTGCAGCTACAGACACCAGAACACTGTCAGGATAGCCTACTGAAACGAGTCGTGTCACTCACTTTCGGAAACTAACGGTCAGTGAACAAAAACACGATTTCTTGAAGGCATTATCTAAGCAATGCCCGGCGATTCTTCTCTTGAGAACGCAAGTCTGCGTGGTATTCACATAAACTTTCTTACCCTAAATCTGTTCGTGACAACCGCTACGGTTCATCATACTGGGCATATTATTGATGATGGACAGCTAAGTAATGATAAGAGTTCTGTGCATTCGCTCCATGTTTTCGTCAGCATTCATAGCGAAGAAAAATTTCGAGCATAGGAATACGTTCCGGCTTGCTAAGTGGCATAATACATGTTTTTGTGAAGTCGGGAGTAGTAAGACGGAGACGATCGACCCTCCCGCTAATACACGGGGAAGGGTTGCAGTAGGGCAGTAGTTGAGGCACAACAATGCGCCACCGTAAGTTTTCTTTGTTTTTTCTTCAGATTGACCACTTTATTTTGCAAGGCCCTTTATAGCACAATTAAATCAGGAAATATAAGTTGAATACATGTGCTTGCCTTTCCTAAAGTGTTCAACCTGGAAATAACGTTTGGAAGAACATCTTTTGGGCGAGTTGTGCGTCTTAACGAAAGGGAAGAAACTGCGGGAAAATGAAACCACACCCCGCCACAGTGGTCTAGCGGTTATAACACTCGGCTAGTGATCCGAAAGTCGCGGGATCGAATCCCGGCTGCGGCACGTGCATTTCAATGGAGGCGAAATGTTGAGGCTCGTGTAGCGCGATGTCAGTGCACGTCAAAGAACCCTATAGGTGGTCGAAATTTCTGGAGACCTACACTACGGCGCCTCTCATAATCATATCTGGTTTTGGGACGTAAAACCCCACAAATCAATCAATCAAAATACAACCACATAGACCTGACGCAAGCACGTCACTAAATTTTATTGCATATAGACCACAAATAAGTACATCAAAACTTGCGTCACGGCGCGTGCGCGGAGCACACACCCGACCAATGCTCTCAAATAGACTTCATGTCGCGGCTGTGCAAAGAAATCGAGGTGTCACTTGTGGAATGAATTTCCTTGTGTGTGCATGTCTGTGTATGTGTGTGTGTTACATGGTGCGCCTCGCGCAGTTCCTTCACTTTTGTTCTGGAAATAGCGGCTTTACTGGAAGCTAAAAACCAAGTTGCCCGTGCGTATTCATTTTCAGAGCCCGTAACAATCAGGGCTACAGAAATCACGGCAGTCGGTAAACACGCTGGGAAACGAGAGTGCCCTCGCTCTAAGGGCATTGTCGGCGAAGGGCAGCAAGAAGACGAAAGCAGTGGTGGCACACCGCTTGTGAAAGGACACAATGCTTACGTAACACAAATGACTGCGCTTTCGATCTTTCGGTCACGCGCATCTCAACACCTGATGATCAGGCGCATTGTGTAGGTTAGCCCCATGCGCAATCGTCACCATCACAGCTGTCATCACTGTGGAAAAAAGACACACTGCCAGCTTACAAGGAAACGCGGCGCTCTCTTCACGGCGTTGATGGCCTGACCGTTCTTTTCTATACCTACGCAGAATAAGAAAAGAAAAACACTGCCGACCCGCTTGTGGCAGGCGGGTTTTTGCCATTTTCCCGTTACATCTGACCTATATGAATCTTTTATTTGTCAGCACTCAAGTACAGGGGTGCCACTTGTTGGGAACAGTTCTTTTGTCTGTAGTGAGAACTCAGGTAATTAAAACAAGCTTGCAGTACATTATCGACAGGTAAGTGCTTGGCGGTTTCACGAAGGGTTAAACCGAAGTGTAGTGTGGGCGGTTTCATCAGTGCTTCATGCTTATATCGAAGCTGTCTGCTTTTAATTGTTTCTATGGAGCAAACCAGGCAATTACTGAGGAAACGGGGCTCGTAAATCAATTTTATCGTTTTGCAAGCCCAATAAACAGCATCTTTTGTTTTTAACGTGGTAACTAATTATTCTTTCAAAACGAAAGACAGTTGAGGGAGGCCGTTGATTGGGCATCTCAACATCTCAAAGTAATTCATAACCAGCAGCTTTATATGTATAAAATGTTCTTCTTGTCTTCAGAAACTTCAGCAGGTACCCAACAAATCCTTGGAAAATCGCGCTTAACTAATGACCACCTACAAATTTTTGTTTTGTTTTGTTTTGTTTTACATTCACAGTAACAGCTGTTACGTTTTGGTTCTCTTTGGGGAAATAAAATAGGAGCAAGGGTTTTCTTCTTAATGTAGGAACATAAACGGATCCCCTGTCTGTAGAACTGTTTTGAGCACTACTGCTCACCATCCGTCACCCCATATTTAAACGTCTTTCTCCTGACGGGCCGTATCGCGGCGCGGACCAGTAATGCTGTGCCGTCCGCACATCGCCGTCACAATGCATTCTTTACTGTAACGACTGAGCTGCCTACCTGTGACCCCTGAGGCTGGGACTATGGAATCACGTGCCTGTGTTGTACCTTCGCACGGGTGCATAATTAAGGGCGCCATTTACCAGTACTTCCTCGGATGAAGGTTGTGATGAACGATGAGTTGAGGGCTGTAAACGTGCTTCACGGATGTTCACTATCGAGCGATAGATCCTGACGGTATTACGTACCACCCCTAGTACGTGTACAGCTCCTTCACGCTGCTTTGTATTGATTTCTCTTTCTCTTCGTAGCCCCTTCACCCTTTCTTCAGGGCAAGGTAACCAACTGCAACAACGTCTAGTGGTTAACCTTTCGGCATACCAGTTGAGCGGACCCTATAAATCATCTCCGCATAAGAGCGAGTGTTTAGTATAACGGGATGGATACAGGGAGGAGAGGCGACAGACGGATGCAACTCCCTGCGCGGAACTTGATTGTTCTTGCACGTAAGCGCACAAGAGCTCCAGAGTGCTAGGAAGTCGCGCTCGATGAAAGAGCTGTATCGAAATTGGCGGTTGATTTTGTTCTATTATCTCTTGCACAAGTGCTTCAAAACTACCTTTGTTTGTTTTCCCTACGCTCTACCGCTGCGTCTCTATCTCTCTATATGCAGCCTTGAAAGAAACCAAGTTCTAAGTATCAGGCCTTAGCTTCTGTATATATTGAACCCAAGTGAACCCAACATCACTCATTGCTTGTTCTCTGGGCCCTTCATAAAAGCGCGTTGAAACTTCGTTCATATAACTATAACGCAGTGTTTAGGATGCCCTTGTATTACTAGCTTAGATCTGCGATGGCACTCAGCGTCCATTTTGCTTGCTTCCGTAAAACATCTCCTAAGGGCATCAAGGACAGGCGCTTGCATTCACAAAACTGACATTTTTTTTTTTTTTACCGTACGTGCGAACACGAAACGCTTTGCATGCGTCAGTAGTTCAGCTCCACAACAGCGCCTTGTTCTTCAATTACGCAATCCAAAGGTACTTTTCCTGTACTCCTCGTTCAATGGGATCCCGGACTAAGGATCCCACTCGCCGACGTTCTCCTTTAAAATATTAAATAAATGTTTTTGTTGTATTCTTTCTCTCTCTCTCGTGCACTCCTAGTAGGTGCAGCCTTGTGAATAAGGCTAATGCCTTTGTCCACCTGCTGTGATGTAAAAACTTGGGATGTGACCTGTAACGACTTTTGCACCTGAAGGCCAAGTAATTTGGTTCCATTTCGCATGCCTGTCAGCACCGAGACTTCAAGCAACTTCTTCGTGACTTTGGGGATGTTCACATCTCCTGATAAGTTCCATTTTACCGCATGGGGCTCGCGTTTCCCCTAAGCCGGCTTTTTAGCGGGGCATGATCCGTGACGTCATCGTTGGCGCGACGACGCGCTTGAGATGGTGCCAGGGGGCCAGAGTTCCTGCGGTGGCGCTATCTGGCAGCGAGGATACGCGGCATCACTAGAAGCTTTCCTGGCTCTCCGGTTTGGGACGTCGTAGCGCGCTGTTTACTGGTTTACTCTCGCGCGCGCGATGACGACGGGCTTCCCTGGGACGATCCCGCGAACGCCTTTACGTTACCCCGACTGCGCCTTCTTCCGCAACTCGCGAGCGACATAGGCTTTGTCTAGCATGGGCGAACTTTACTCGCTCGGTATCCTGTTGTGGTGAGCCGAACGTCGTCGATTCCGCGTTGTGCGTTACACTGGCATACTACTAGCTGTATAACTTGGCTAGCGGGCTCACTATGCAAGAGGTGCAAAAAAAATGCCCTTTTTATTGGTTTTTATTACGGTGTGGAGTGTCATTTGTTCCTTGAACACAACGGAGACTCCGCACGACCTATCATCACCCATCAAGAGTTCCACCCCACCAACTCATGCACTTGCGAAAGCACTATATCAACCCCCCCCCCCTCCCCCGTTTTATTCTGTCACTTTAGATACATCTCGTGTGTGTGTGTGTGTGGCAGAGAAGACGAGGTGACGTAAAACAAACAGAAGTTTAATGCGTCGACCGTTACATGTGGGCGGGGCGCCCAAACGAACAGTACATAACCTGGGTATGGGTGCGCGCTAGAGGGAAGAATGACGACTACTACGGCGCTACCTCTTCTACCTCTCTCCCCCTTTATTGTGAAGCGTTCCGTTTATAGCGAAGCCCTTTAGTGAAGCGTTCCCGATGTCCTACACAGCCGATGCCTGTTAGAACACGTCAAAGTTCAGTAGACAAGCTGGCGCCCTCCGGGTTCATCGGCGGCGGAGAGGGGATGAGCTTCTGACGGAGGAGAGAAGGGCTTTGCGTGCCGAACATACACCGCACACACGCACAATCACCACGTGCGATGAGCAAATCTGCGCACGCTGGCTCGGTGGCTGGGCTCAACGGACGATCGCCTTGTTCGGAGTTCGTCCTAAGTGCAGTTGCGCCTTTTCAAGTGTAACAGCTGCTTAAGAGGTGTCACAGTGGAGGTGCTACAACGGGCGTCAAAGCCATGGTGTCACCTATAACAACCATCACGCCAGTACAGCTCGCAATCTTTCGGACAGAAGAATGGTGGCCAGAACTGAAGAATGCCACCGATAGACTATAACCAAACTGGGTGGCGTTTTGGAACGTCAAAGCAGTTCTCCGATGCCTGCACAGCGGAGCTAATTAACGAGTGGAGGACCTACAACTTAGAACTGACCATAATCTTTGAACAAAAGAGGGGCCTGATATCACTTTTCAGTGTCTTACGGATCATTGCGAAAGCGAAATCAACGACTTCGCTTCTAAACGGTGCGCTCACTAAAGACCGTAGACGCCGCCCCCTCCCACCCCAACACCGGCTTTTTTTTTTTTTTTTTGAAATTTTAAGAGTAACATGTACTAAGCTTTAGAAGGAGAATGTGATAGAAAATATAACTGAAGCATTTGCAGTGCCAATAAAAAAGTGCGATGAACGAACGAGGAACACTCGGAACACTCATTAGCAATAATACATGTCAGGAGTGAAAAACAGGAGCCGCGTTTCGCAAGAATGAGTCTTTTAAAAGCCGCGTTCGTGTGCTCTGAGAAAAGAAGCTAGCAATATAACAGTAAAAAGACATACTCCATAAATTTAGACGGTATGCTCGGTATCGGTCTATAATTATTAGGAGAATATAAACTGCGAGTCTCCTGCAAGGAAACCCCCTTCCGAACATTTGAATTTTCAGAGGTTACGCTGCACTATATTCACTGAAAACCGTATAGAAATTACATTGTTGAACAGCTCAACAGTTTATTTGAACATTAAAGGAGACATTCCAAAAGTCACAACAGTAATGCTTTGAGATGAAAGGAAAAATCCATGAAGGTTTGAGCAAGGCTTTCACCTCATTTAACGCCCCGCCACGGTGGTCTAGTGGCTATGGTACTCGGCTGCAGATCCGAGGGTCGCGGGATCGAATCCCGGCTGCGGCGGCTGCATTTCGATGAAGGCGAAATGTTGAGGCCCGTGTGCTAGTGCGATGTCAGTGCACGTTAAAAAACCCCAGGTGGTCAAAATTTCCGGAGCCCTCCACTACGGCGTCTCTCATAATCAGAGCTGGTTTTGGGACGTTAAACCCCACATAACAACGTAGCAACCTCATTAAACATACAGCAATATGAAATTATCTATCTTTCAAATGTCAAAAACATATTCGAGAAACACATCAATATCGTTCTTTAAAAAGGACATAAAATATTTATATAAAGGAACAGTAAAAATGATTTATTATAGGAAACTGTTTAATGTTTGTGGCACTATACAGTGCATCATCTGGCGTTCATAGTACGTGTGTGAGGAATTTTCCAGCCACGAGTTGCTCGTCTGGTCCCTCGACTTCGGCAATGAAGCAGTCCGCACCGCGATAACCAAGACCATCTCGACCCTCACCACCCTGCTCGAGGATCCCGCAACCCCGACTGGGACGCTCGAGAACCACCTCGCCTTCCTCGAGCAGAAGTATTCGGAGCTCATAGCCTTCGATAACGAGATCCAGGCCGCACTCTTCGAAACTGACCTGGAAGCCGACATGGCAACAGCGTTAGATTACCAGCAAAAGGTGACCTTCACAAAGTCGGAGGTTCGTCGCGTCACTCAGCCGAGGCCGCCAACCATGCCCACCTCCTTCGCTTTCACTGCAACGCCAAGCGGTGAGCCGCTCGCATCTACACCGCAGCAGCCACCCATTTCGCCTTCGTTTGGCCATCCAACCACATCGCCATGCTCCCGCATCGCATTGCCGAAGCTGCACATCATGACATTTTCCGGTGAAAGACGCGACTGGGTCGCGCGGCGAACATCGGAATTTGTGAAGCTCACCTTCTGGTCGTATTCTAAGGCTGCGGCCATGTCTGCTTCCAGGTCAGCGTCATAGAGCGTAGTCTGTATCTCCTGGTCGAGGGCGATGATCTGCGAGTGCATGTTCACGATAAATTCTAGGTGATCTTCGAGCATTTCTGTCGGGGTTGCGGGATCTCCGAGCAAGAAGCTGAGGGCCGAAATAGCCTTGGTAATAGCGGTGCGGAGGAAACCACGCTTTATACGAAGTTGGTCCATCTCCGAAAGTCGAAGGACCAGACGACCGGGCGGGTTTCGGCACCAGAACGAATGCAGCGAAATTACGAAGGAGGAAAACCGGACCCGACCGTCTGGCCTGTTCGAAGCAATGGCTGAACTGTCGTGCGAGCCCACCCGTGGCCGCTGCTCGTGTTACGCGCCCCTTCGTTTTCTTTATTTAGCAACACTATAGGGGCAGGTGTCGGTTTTTAAATGCGAGAAGTTGCACGCCAAAAGGTTGCAAATACGTCCATAGCGCTTTAGAAGACCGCAGACGACGCGTTAATATCCCGTCCCTCGCCCCTACAGAGAGGGTGTTTAGCGCTGGTCTGGCCACCCCGCCATAAGACGAGTCAAAAAAAGACAGGCCGACGCGCTTCCCGCACTTTCTCCGAGACTGCTTCGCTAGGAGGCGTACAGGTGGCGCAACCACGAGCACGGTCGCCGATGGCCTGAAAAGTGCCAAGGAGTACTCTCACTCACACCGCCAAATTAGAGGCGCATTTAGCCCACGCGAGCTACCACAGTGTTTCGCATGACCGCATAATGAGAGTTCGTAGAAGTAAGCGACACATTCATGTTGTTAAAATATTCTACGAAATGAAAGGTTCGAAAGGTACGCGAAAGGGTTATTGTGCACTGGACACGTGGTAACAGATTGTAATGCCTATTCGTATGAGGAAGGGTAAAACAAAGGCAAGTTAAAGCGCATTCGAATTATCTATTTCGTCAGAGTTTGGCTAGAGGATTGTCATGAGCATTTAAATTAGCATAGAATCTCACAAACGGTACTCAGGGAGAGCATTAGAGGTTATACTCAGAAGCAGTATCGAAATGTTCTTTTTTTTTTCCTTTCTTTCGTTCTGCTAAGGCCTGTGAAAGCAATTTGTTTCTCATATTAGCTTTTTTTTTTTTGTTCTGAGACCCGTGAGAGGTTGCTTGTGTGGTAGGCGACCGAGTACATAGTTGATCCAGAGCAAACTAATTTATTGACAGACAACACATGTTACTGATATAACGTTCTTCTTCATGACAGATCCCGCGTTCACTTATCAAACATCGACGTATCCCCAATCACACGAGTG
Organism: Hyalomma asiaticum; assembly: GCA_013339685.2. NCBI lineage: Eukaryota > Metazoa > Arthropoda > Arachnida > Ixodida > Ixodidae > Hyalomma > Hyalomma asiaticum. The sequence goes on from CM023481.1 coordinate 257,861,739, forward strand.
GTATGACATATGACCTTATCTATCGAGGAAATCAAACATTCCTTCATGATGGCGTGCTAAAATCACGGAAATATATGCAGATCCTGCGCTAGTTCTCCCGACGTCTGACTGCACAAAGCATTTTACAGTAACCTTTCTACGGCGCTAAATGCGGTTCGGAAGCTTCAGGCTTACATCGAGGCCCTCTTATTGACTAAAGTGATAATCTCCACATAATCGGCAGTGCCTCGTTTTGAACCCTATTGACTGACAATATCCGTGGTGACAGATCTTAGTACAATAAACCATTGCAATGAAACCTGACACTAACTTGTGCCGGTATACACGATAGCAAGTAAACAATCCTCTCGTGGTGTGACACTCCACGAGAAAAGTTGAAATCGGAATAATTTTGGGAGGCTGTCATTTGAACACATAAGCATCAAATAGGACATGCATTACTTATACATATTCCAACTCCATGCCCCAAAGGAGCTAAATAATGCGGCCAGAAATTTCGTCGTACAAAGACACGTACAAAATGTAGATAAAAATGTCATTGTTATCTACGTTGCAGTGATTGATAGGAAAGACCTGCGAGAATATTCCCTTTGTTCCGCAGCGACAAACAACGGGGAATAGATGCGGGAGGGCAAAGCTGGACTCAATCACTGACCACAACCAAGCGACCTTTGCGAGTATACAAAACCTGTGAAATAATGAAGTTCATTACGTTTCCATAAATAGAGCCGGATATGGTACAGCATCAATGTGTGAGGAACAAAGCGAAGGTGTGTGTACATTTCGCAAAAATAGAACACCAGACTGCCAGAATCACCTCACTGCCATCGGCGCTCATTTCCAACTAACTTTCGCCATGGTCTGCGCAGAATAAAATAGTCGCGCGTAAGAATAGTCGCCGCACAGGAAATACAGGAATGGCACGCACCGCAAGAACGGAGAGAATGTCTATCGGATACGCGTGACGCCGATGCAGACCTCTCGGTTCAGCTCTCACGCCAGTTCAAACGGCGAGGTGAGAGTGCGGGAATTGAAAAAAAAAAAAAAAGGAAAAGAAAGAACGCTCACAGCACACTTGCCCGGAGCGCATGTATTTGCCGCATAAAATTCTGCCAATTTCGACCCCCCTTCAATAAAAAATAATGCATAAGACGTGTGAAGCTTTGTTTATTGCTACTCTTCCCACGTTTCTGATACATGGCTGCCAGTACCTTATATTTTGCTGCGCTCGTAAATGAATGTCTCCGTATTGTGTCTTTTTTTTTTTTCAAATTTTCCAAGTGCGTAATAGGAAACTTATTCAGAGAAACTCGCAAACTTGAAACTGAAATATTTTCTTATGCTTCCCACTGCCAATATTTCTGACAGGTATTATATAATCCGAAGAAAAGATTGTTTGAATACGAGCTTAAGACGTCAACTCTGGTTCTGATGAACAGAGAAGGTTCCGTATGTTGAACAGAGCTTTACACTTTGAATTGGAATATTCAATAATCGGATCAACCTTATAGCCACTTTCACGAGAGTCTCCATGCCAATGGCTGGAAATGCCGCAAAAGTAAAAGGGATCGAAAGAATTCTGCGTCGCGTTCACGCAGACAGTGGTCCCATAAAAGCAAATAAATGCCTGCTTCTTCCTTGCTTATTACCCAGTGTTTCCGAGAGCATGTTTGTTTGACGGTTTCTCAAGGCGTATAGTCCATCTCTCAGGATACCTCTTCTCTCGGCGACGTTATTTAAGGCCGGACCTAAAGCTTGTGCAATCGACGGCGCAGAAAAAAGCCTCCGGCGTAGCGAGACTCGTGATTCAGCACGTGCCAGCGAACATTTAAAAAAAAGGAGGGGGAAGATTACGAAGAAAGAAAACGTGGCGGAGGTTTTATTTTCGTGCTCCACAAGCATGTCGAAAACGCATCCCGCTAAGACGGAACTCACACGAGAGCCATTTCGCCTCGCGCGCTCGCGTTTTCTTCCCATCCCCGGCGCGCGATCTTGTCACAGTGTTGAATGTCGTGTCGCGGAACGACAGCAGTCCGGGAAGCTCGGGTCGACTGTGAAACCCGCGCGCTACACGAAAATTCCTTTCTGCTCCCGGCCGGCCCCGCGCTCGACCAACGACGCGCCGGCCAGGAAAGCGAGCCCCCGTTTTCTTTTTGCCGCTTAGGTGAGGGGACAGACAAAGCGGTGCAAAAGAGGAAAGGGCAGCACCCTTCTGTGCACTTTTTCCGTCTGTATAAGAACGCTCCCCCGAGTTTGTGGGGCACCAGAGTGCCCGTTGTAACAGCAACGTATACCATACTTACTACCTGGTGCGACATCAAGTACACGCCAACATACCACACCGAGCCAGCCTTGTGCACCCACCGTCTTCTCCGAACCTTTCAACCGGAGTACGCGAGCAATGACCGGAACGCATTTCTGGATCTGCACCATCGTCGTTCTAGGTAGGCCCAGTTGGGATGACACCCCCGATTTCCTGCACCGTCGGATTTAAGCCACGGCCCGGCTGTTGACGAACGCTGTTACGCATCCGTGCCGCAGCTCTTCGTGCAGTTCACTCATCTACGACAGTGCTCAGTGGCTTGCCTGTTTTGCTTGAGAGTGTTAACGAACGTATTACTGCATGTTGCCGAAAGCTTAACGGATCCTAACAATCAGCATGCGTCAAAGTGTGAACGTTCTCTGGACGTGTATGTTGCTGACCCCTTTACGTGCTCATAGAACGTTCACACGTAGTCTTGAACTATGGAAATAAGTGTAAGGTGTGCGTTAGTTTATGATATTTCTTTTTACGTAATTGGTTGAGATCGCTAAACTTATCGAGATAATGGAAACCAGTTGTCGGAGTGAATGAACAACGAGCGAAAGAGTTCTTAATTGCGTTCTTCTTTTCAACGAACTTTCAGAATGCTACCCGCTGCAGAAAAGAAAAAAATCTTTGAAATTTTAAGATATTGGTCCAATAAATTAAGCGAACTCTAGAAACACAAATATGTACGCTCTCAGAAGCAAGAAAAAAAGACAAATAAAAAATGAGGGCAGGATGTAACAAAAGTGACAAGAAAATCAACACTGACGTTTAGTTGATGCTTGTATAGGCAGGCAAAGCGTGTTAACTGCTTTAACAGTGTTCATGTAACGGCATTGAGAACGATACAAGGAACAGCGAGAAACGCGCAATAAACTATTCTTTTACGTTAAGAGCAGATACCCGTAGAGGGTATGCTTCCAACAGAAGTATCTTAACGCCGTAATACCAGCTCATAACACTAAATATATTCTAGTGTAAAGCCTCTACGGCGACATGTTTATATTTGTCATCAGTATTCCTGGGCTCCTTCTACATGTAGAGCTCTAAGGCAGATATTACAATGTAACAGGCTAAAGGTTCAAAGCAAAGAGAGAGGTCCCCAACAAGATGGAGGCTTAAAGCAATATACCTGTTGTAGAACACGGAATGTTGTTGAAGCCAACATTTTGACAATGAGCCTTGTGTTCGTCACGGAAGCAGCTGTCAGTTGCAACCCTGGCGAACACAGGTCGACAGGAGATCTCGCATTGCTTTGAGAGAGAATAACTGCTCTACAAATTAAAACTAAACCTACTGATGGGCCCAAGACATAAGTAAATGAATGAATACATAACTCGACTCGATACGATGGAGCGTGGTCGTCATGCACTGGACGTAAAAAGGCATAATACACAATCGGCTTTTATATGCGCATTTCAACATTGGCTTTGGAATGTACCAAAATGATGCTGTGATTTTACACGTGTCTTTCGCACACGCAAAGTATAGTTTATCCAAGAATAACCATGTTAAGTATGATCTAAATATGTACGCCTGCGCTAACGTTCTTCGTTTCAACCGCTGAACGCTGAACGGAGACTCCTTTTAACTGCGAAGCTTTCTAGGCCTGCCTTTTTTTTTTCGCTGTGTTATGCTCTCAGCATAGGCACCTGTGCGCTCAAATATTCGCATTACGGGAACGTCTATTCATAAGCTGCAGAGCCTTAATGCTGAAGTGAACTGAAGTTTATATTCCTTTCTTTCAACAAAGGAGGAAGCCGGGGCTAAATGCGGAGAGCCTGCACGAAGGCGTCGGCTCCCCTGTACAGTTGGAGACCATGAAAACATAGCAAAAACATAACAAGCGGCACACAGTAGCAGATTGGAAGCATACAACAGTAAGAACACTATTATGAAAAAACAAACAGAACAAGGTAAACTTTACTTAGTTTCTCTTTTAAATGTTATATCACGTCTTCCATTGTGTGACCTGCGGCTCGCACTCTGGTTATTGTGCTCACTTTCCTTTTAAGCACTTGCGCTTTACAGAGACATACAGTGAACTGCACTTTTCGTTGAAAACTTTATCAGAGATAGCGAGAAAGAAATAAGGAAGGGCAAGGCAGGGATGTTAAGCAGTCCAGAGACTGGTTGGCTACCCTACACTGGGGGATGAGAGAACGAGAAGAAAAACTTTATCAGAATTAGGTGATGATCTCTAAGTATTAGAGTGGCGTTGCCAGAGTTGGTAGCACTCATTATTCTTGATGATTCGGAAGTGATCCGAAAGGGTAACAAAAGCAATTCTTCTAGCGGGGACAACTGCTTTTATAGTTCGCTGATCTCATAATGGGATAATTAGCCCCTTGTTGACGCCATAACACCAATTTGCAAAACGACATTGAAAGGTTAAGCGACTTTCAGAAATATCTTTTTTTTTCCTGAAAATAGATGCATGTTTGTGAGATTTTAGCTAATAAGAAGTCTATTACAATTTACTGTCGGAAAAGTAAGAACACTCTGAAGTACGTCACAGCAGTAAATGATGATAGATCGCACATCCGTCAGCCCACTCAACGACAATTAATAATGGTGTGAAAATTTGCGCGTAAGACATCTGTCCCTTGTACGCTGAAGATACCATCGTATTGTACGCAGGGACCCTTGGCTCTCTGGACGGCGTTTACGACACCAGGAATTCCAACAGGAAGGAGCACCACAAGAACGAGGTACAAGTGCTTGATAGAAAGTGCAGTCGTGCTGCAGATTTTAATCGGTTGAGGTTCAATGCGGTGCATGTTCACAATGCCTATTCATAATCAGTGCATAAAGGAAGACAAAAGAAAACGAACGCGTCGGTGGTATCTTCTAGCTCCTTTCAGGTATTCATCACATTACTAAGCTCCTATCTTATCATTTAGGAGCGTACACTCTTCAAGAAATGCCCTCTCTGAACTGTCAATGCACGAGCCGTTATCACCTTGGCTGGATTATCTTTCCTCATCTCTGCGCAACTGCTACCCTGCCGTCAGACTTATAAACGAGGAGAAAAAAGAAAGAAAAATTCAGGAATCAAGTCTCAAGAAGATTGACAAGATGCACGTGCAGTTTGCTAGTTTGCTACCGTGTACTGGGGCATTCCACATGCAATTACCTATCGATAACTATACGATGTTACGGCGTTTGTAATATTGTTATAGGGTTATCAATTTGTGCATATTTTTGAAAGATATTTGCCAATTATTTGCTCACTTTCTCAAGGTCACCTCGAAACAAAACATATAACATTTTCGTCATATTAATGCTGCTATCACGAAAGATGTTGCACTTGATGAATATTTTGTTTTATTCTATGAACACTTGTATTATCTCCGCAGTAGTAAAGAACGGTTAAGCTTTAACAATGTGGTAACAGAATACGTTTTATCACAGAGCATATCGTTACGCAATAAATGAAAAAAAAAATGGAGGGTGGCATGGCACCATACATTCATTTAGAAAATGTCATTGAACGCTGAGCACATCCTTTGCGCGGTATCTCACTCCGCAGGCACGAGAAACGCTGCCCTCTGGGTCGTCTCTAGTGTTTGTGAACGCAAGTACCACGTTCCGTTGTCGCACTGTCGGCTACTTTGCCGACACGGATACCAACTGCCGACTCTACCACGTCTGTCATCGCGTGCCTGGATCCCAGTCGACGTTCTTCTACAGGTACTCCTTCCAGTGCCACAACAAAACTGTCTTTAACCAGGTAATTACGAATATTCGTAATACTGACAAACTATAATTCTTGTCCTCTGAAATTGATTACATTAAGATTTACTGCATGGTCACCATAACCTGTTATATTCTCCTTCACATTTTTCACAAAGTGATTTTAGACAGAGATCGCTTACGCTACCTTGGTGAAGATTATTAGTTTATTTGGTTGCGCGTTTCGCTTTGCCTAACGTTTCTTACACAAGTGCAGCACCAATGGATTCAGATTTGATCTCCCACTTGTATGCGCTGTCAACTTTGAATTCCCGGATGATAAGCTTGTAAATTAAGCGCATCGGATCCATACGGCATATCGTTTTCAAAGCCGCAATGCTTAGTTCCCTTTAACCCTAACCGGAATATGCAGAGTTGGCAATTAGCGCTAGTAACAAGAAGCCGAATTCACACTTCTTTTTCTTTCGTAAGTGTCCCTTGCGGTTGGCCAGGCCGCCTTTGCTGATGGCCCGTCCAGCATCACCATTGGCTGAACTTTCCTCTTACGAACAATCCTAGAGTGAGGTGTGTTTACGATTACGAGCAAACGTTAGTCGGACATCCCTAACAGCATTGTTGCGTTACACATAGAGAGACAAACCGCATTACAAAGGAATTTTCGCAACTAACGACATCGGACATTCGATAAGCTGGAGTTTGTTGCTTGACAAGGGCCTTATGAAGGTATGTCATAGTTTTAAGTAGTTTAAACTCCAATAAAAGACTTGTTCCAAAAGACTGAAGGGCGCTTGAGCTTCGCTTGAAGAGTGCAACGCGACAACGTAATCCTGGCCCGTTTGCATCGCAATAAACTCCATTACAAGCAACTCAAGTGTGCACACCCTTTGTCTCCCACTTTTCTCTCTTATGGCACATACCCAAAGCAGGGCACTTGAAAACGTGGGTGGATGATTCTATATCGTGTGAAAATTGCTATGCTGTTTTTGTTGTGCTTTGCCTCACGAAAACTTCGTCGCTGTTTCTATAGCGTCCTCACCGAACAGGAAGCGTGGTCGCACGCAGCGCGCCCGTTAATTGTACATGTCTTTACTGCTCTCACGTTACCGAGGCGATGCAGTGTTTTCAGAGCGCACTTGCGTCGCACATTGAAGATTCGCTTCCCAGCTCAAATTTCTTTTCAGACTAATTACTTTACTTACAGGAAGCTTGACGCTGGTCCGAACCCTGCGAAGTATGGCGCAAGTCTGAGTATTCATTAACCTGCTTTTATTTATTTCATGAATTACCGCTGTCATTTTCAGCTCACAGGCAGCTCAGTCAACGGATTTTTGGTGACACGAGCTGTTTAACGCTAGCGCTATCGTGTTAAAGACCCTGAGCAGTGAATACGCTTGCCTTGTTATACTCGTTCGCATGTGTTTGTTATCTCCGTTTACCACCATAATTAAGGTCACACGGATAAAAACGGCGATGGGAAACTAATGGGAAGAACTGAGATCCTCATTTTTGTAACTCATAGCCACACCCTTCAATAGTGATCAATTGGACTAAATAAAACATGACGCAACTGTTACTTTTAACTGAAACGCACAAACAGTGATATAAACAGAATTAAAAGCAGGTCACTTCACAACATGCCGTGGGTGGAAACGGAAATTCGATCTTCCGTAGTCACACATTACTCTGTTTTATGAACTGCATTACCGTTGCGCCATAAATTGATTTTCTTGTGTACGATAGTAGCCACAGGCGTGCTGATCAGCGCCGACCAGATATTCAAGACGTTCAGTGAAAGAGAAGACGTCTCCTTCTTTTTTTTTTTCGAACTATCACCTGAAATGATTTTCCTCGGGAATATTTACGAAGACATTACCTTTTGCTTCAGAGGCGGCACATCGTCTTTTAAACGTATAAGGCCCGCTGCTAACACAACAGCTCCATTACCCACGTGTTGCATAAAACGTCTCGCAGGCCACGCTGACATGCACGAACCCGGACGAGTCACTGCCGTGCGAGATGTCCAAGGACTTCTACTTCCTACACGGCAACGAGCTAGACGACTCGGACTACAACTCGGACGGCGAGTTCCTGGAGGACCTGTTCGAGCCCGACTTCCACGTGCCCGTGTACGAGCCGCTCCGTGAGGAGCCCAGTGGGTCTCGGGAGCGACAGGAAGACGAGCTCGACGACTTCCTGCTCGACGCGTGGGCGCCCGTTGAGACTCAGCCGCTCGAGGAAAGGGAACAGTTCGGTCGTAGGCTCAGCAAGACGTCCCGCGAGGGACGTGACCACTCGCGCGCCCAGTCCGTGGACCCTTGAAACTTTCGACCCTCAGGGCATATAAGGGCACTTGGTTCGTACACAGCCCTGCTAGGGTCGCGCACGGGAAGCCTAAAGAAGGACGTCTCGAAACCCTCCACAAGCCATTGTACATAGCTCCAAACCCGACTCCAATTAACTTGCGCTCGCACTTTCATGTCAAAGCACCAATCAGTTGTCCTCCAAAGTACGCCATGTTAATTTTACGAGGAAAAAAAAAACTTTTTTCTCCAGATCTTCTGCACATTTTCTGCCCTAGCGTGCGGCTGCTGTCGTTTTTACGCGGGATGAAGTAAGCCGAATAGCTTTAGTTATTTATTTGAACTTGGTATTTATAGCATAAACGCTCCATTTACTGGGCGTTAGACGACGGGTGATATTATACAAGACGCTTCGTGTGGATTAACAGAGTGCCAGATGCTCCTACTTACTTTATTCTCGTGAAAACGCATTCATTTTTTATAAGTTATCGCAGGCATTAAGCTATGCAGAAACAAGTGGCAGTGGCCCTCTTCTCGATTCTCATCTACTGAATACCGTGCTATTCAAAGCTTTTGCATACACCTCACGAAACGCAATCTTTATCAACAATGATGCAGCACGGAAGAAGGAAAGGATACACGGCGGACAAAAGTCTCACACTTGGGGTTGGAAGATATCTTAACGCGCAGAAGAGTTAAGCCTACGCTCTGCTTCTGCAAACTCCATATTTATTCATTAATTTATTTACATTGTTTTCGTTTGCTAAGGTGGCCACAAGTTCCAGCTTTCTGGTTACTTCCGGCATTATGCGGTGAATCTCCCGCCCGCCTAACCGTCTTCTCTTTTTTTTTTTTTTTGCAACACCTCTTCGACGTCGAGTTATGCCTCCCTTCTCACGAGTGCGTCCTTTCCATATGTAAGGATATAACCTTGGTGCCGCTGCTCTCCTTCGGCACAGGCGAATAAAGCTTCTGGACATATTTGAGGGCAGTGCGCCTTTTCATTGTGTGAAAAAGATTGAAACTTGTGGAAAAAGAACGATGGAAACAAAGGTGGGTGCTTTTGCGAGCATGAAATTAGCCGGACTGAGTGAGAGGAACGATTAAAGTAGACTCACATGTTCTGTAAAACACAACAGTGTGCAAATAAATTAAGCACGCCTGCGATCTATAAGCGCTGTATTATTATTATTATTATTATTATTATTATTATTATTATTATTATTATTATTATTATTATTATTATTATTATTATTATTATTATTATTATTATTTAAAACAACACATATACAAAGAGGAAAATGTGGAGTCGCAGGCACCTCCGTGATGGGCACGATGTTGTCTCCTCTTGAGGAAGCAGGGAACACAGCCCTGGAACATAACAGAAAAGAAATAACTATCACAGGCTATATAGAAACAGTAAAGCAATGATCGTTGGTATTTTGCGTGCCAAAACCAGGATAGATCATGAGACAAGCTGCAAGATGGGGGAGGGGGGGTCCGAAATAATATAACTAATTTAAATCACCTAGGGGTAGAAACTTGGAAGCTAACTAAGAGGGTTCAGCTGAAATTGAGGCCGACGCAGTGAGCTATGGAACGGAGAATGGTAGGTGTAACCTTAAGGGACAAGAAGAGAGCGGAGTGGGTCAGAGAACAAACCCGTGTTAGGGACACATTATCAGAAAGAAGAAGAAATCGGCATGGGCGAGCCATATAATGCGAAGACAAGACATCCGCTGGTCATTAAGGGTAACAGAGTGGATTCCTAGAGAAGGGAAGCGTGGCAGGGGGTGGCAGAAAGTTAGATGGGCAGATGACATCAGGCAGTTTGCGGGGATAAATTGGGCCCAGTCAGCACAGGCCAGGGATAATTGGAGATCTATGGGAGAGGCCTTTGCCCTGCAGTGGGCGTAGAAAGGCTGATGATGATGAATGTAGGAGAAACTTAACAGGCTCATTAGGAAAAGCGTCGAAAAGGTACTGGATATTTTCACCTCAACAAGCATGGAAAGGCTATAATAACATAGGAATCCACAACACACTCAAAAAGATCATCGAAGCGCAAGAAACGGCACGAATGGCGAGGCTCTCTTCCTCCTCGGTTGGGATAAAGATCCTGAACATTCTAGGTATCACTCCCACGCTGGTAGACGAAATACTCCACAAAATCAAGCGGTCGCAGATGGAAAAGATGCTAGTCGCCCCATTCCCATGCAACTTCCGCCCACAGCACAATGAAGGAAGACGAAAGGCAAGAGAGACGATCCTGAAGGAAGTCAAAGACGAACCACATACGGTCACTTTCGTGCAAGCGGCTGAATACGGCAGAACACATCACTTCCTGGCAATCGCGATAAATTATCGAGCACAAATCATCAACGCAGCCTCCATAAAATCTGCAAGCCCTTACAAGGCAGAGTAGGCTGCGTGATCGCCCTACCACAGATTACGATATGACGCGCGTCTTTTCAGTCTCGAGATCCGCCATCAGAGCCTTTGCGGCAGGACGCATTTCGGACGAAGCTCACAAAATACTTTGACGCAAAAAGATCACTCCGCACGCCACACACAATCGCCTTGTTGCCAGCTCATCTCGGCGCTGAATTGGACTATCACAAGAACCCCAAAGAGTCCGCCCATGCTTATGCGCGCGACATAACCCTTCGCGCGGGTACGGTAGATCTCACAGGGAGTCAGGAGTTCAAGGACACTCTCTTTACCTTTGTGAGGAGGGGGGCAGAAGGTATGCCCCCGTCCTCACAAAGAGCTAAACAAAGCGCAGGCATGCACGCTTCGCATGCTTCAAACCAAGTTGTGCCCTAATGTTATTCTGTGTCATGTTTCACGATGAATTCAAACCACATTTCCTTGACTGCGACGAGTTCAGTAGTCTAGAACGCATGCTCTGGCTGTGCGCCTCGTTACGAGGCCCCAATAAAATCACAGAAGACCACTGGAACTCCGATCTACAGAGCTCGGAACAGCAGCCTCAAATCTGGGCCGTCCAGAGGGCTAGTGATGCCGCAGTTGCATATGCCTTCCCATTCTAATATGTGACAGGCCCGACAGGCCGCTCTATAGACTGGCTTGTTTCCCTCAGGGCCCGTGTCAATAAAGTTCTTCATACTTCAACCCGAAGGTCTGTAACCGGTACTTAAACCTACGTACATGATTTTTGTTCTTGTGAATTTTTTATTACGATGGCAATTATATGGACAGTCTCGGCTGGTTTTTGCCGTCCCCATCACCGCCGCCGTCATGCACCGTATATGTATAAGTATGTGTATATATGTATATAAAAGTCCCAAAGAAAAGTAATTCAGATAAATGCTTTCGAAGCGCGGAATCGAACCAGCAACCTCTCGCTCCGCAGCGCATGGCGCTAACCACTACGCCACAATGAGCAGATCCTTCAAGGAGCTAACGGCCGGCGAGCCTTATATACACACCTTTTACCGCTGGCAGGACTCAGAGACGGCAGGCGCTTATAAGCGTTTCTTCATTACCAGCGAGATGGCGCGAGGAGCGCAACGGGCGCATTTAAAATTCGTCGGCCAGCTCGCTCGCTTCTTCTAATATTTACGTAGGGAGAACCTTGCCCTTCCGCTGTCTGCTCGCGCGGTTGTCTCGTGGTGAGAGGAAGAGGGATGTTTCGAGCTTTCACCGTGATGTCAGCGCTGATGTTACGGGAGCGTACGAAAGTCACTCGAGCTCAAGGGACGCCGCTAAACGAACAAACAGAAGAAGAGCGCGAACTATCAAGTGTCACAGCTCGACACTTGAAGCACGCTAGTTTCATTCGCTGCTTCGGCCGCCTTTGCAACAGAAGCGCTGTTCAAAGTGAGAGTATCCATCGTGACAGTTATCCGCGCTGGTTCGGTGTTTATCTGTGCGTTCGTTTCGTGCGTGCTTCACTTGATAGTTCGCGCTCATCTTCCGTTTGTTCATTTAGCGGCCTCCTTTGAGCTCGAGGGACGCGCTGGAAATTTCAAGCTTCCTCCACGCTCTTCGCGTTGCGGTCCCCTTTGTTGCTATCGCATTCATTGCTTCGCCCTTGCGGCGGAACTGTGACTTTTTTCATTTCACCCCATCAAATTCACTCGCCGTGGACGGGAATTGAACCCGCGTCTTCGAGCTTAGTCTTCCAACACCTTGTACGCAAATCTACCATGGTGGGTTACAAAAGGTAGGTAATGACAAAGAGTAGAAGTGCCTGTAGTGGCAAAACAATCTCGCCGGCCCATAAGGAAAACTATAAAAAAAATGCTTTACAAATGATAAACCAAGTCATTTCTTTGAAGAAAGTTCAGCTGTCCCTGTTAGGATCAATACATTCGCGTTTTGAGGTTACGTGTGCATGTGTTAGCGCCTTCTCATTAGTATTAAAGAAAAGGAAGCCGGGCAGGAGGAACCTGGTCGCGTACAGAAATGCACCGACTCGTAAACGGGTAATCATCGAAGGGTTTTACACTTTAGATCAACCATAGTGTGTGCTCCTGAAAGATGAGCGTTTTGCACTGATAAGCAAGCCACTCAGCTAACCACAGAGCGTGGATTTTTTTGTCGCTACGTTTCGCAAATATGGATTTTTCCCATAGAAATATATCAGTGCTTTTCCCGTAGAAAGATATCAGTGCTTCCAGAAACAGCGCTTGCACCTAATGTGCGTGGTGAAGAGATGAATATACACACGCTCCCGATGCCTCACGTGACATTTGACCTCCAAGACCACTGCATAACTAGCCGCAGGACGCCTCCAGCGTGCTAGCTGTTACCTGCCAAAAACGCACACTTGTCGACATCGTTGTAGACCATAATCCAGCCGAAAAGAACTGAAATGGAGCGTCTGAGTTTATGGAACTGGTGAGCCATGCAGGCTTTGTAGTTCTGCTCACGGCCAGACCGTACGAGTCCCCAAGAGAACCAATTGCGAAGTAAGAGCGCTTTCGTGCTGACTTCGTCACCAATGCACAAGCACGCACCTAAGCAGCTTTTATCTCAAGAGTTAGCTTCGATAACGGCCACAGAAGCAGTAAAAAAATGGCGACGACGACCTCGATGTGCAGCCATCAATAGGACGGACATGATTGAATTTACAATTAACAATTAGTAAACGCGACGATACGACCAAGGCAATAATTAATCATGGCAGTACAATACAGAGACCCACATGGCAAACAAGCTCATCAATGAACTACCGATGTAACAGTCCACCACAACTAAAGGCGCAATGTCTCAATTAAGCCTGCTGCCGCAACGAAAGGACGCTTATCTGCATGGGTTTCCATCGGCGTAGACGGCTCGTCGCTGGCCTGTGGACTGGTTCTCGGGTAACTCGGACGTCGATCTTGGAGACGCTTTAGCTCACGGATCATCTCCGATCCGATCATTGCTGCCGACCTCACGCTCTCGCACTGACTACATCTCTCCCAGGTTGGAGAGCCGAACGGCGCGGCTCGCACGAGGGATCACAAGCGAGGCTCGCTACTTCTTCGACACGAACATGACGGAAAGTCACCGCCTCTCTTCGCGTCTCCCGAATCTCTTCTCTCCTCTCTCGTTCTGCTCTGTTCTCTTCTCTCTTTATCGTTATCCCGCGGGTGCTTTTCTTGGCCTCGACGCCGCCCCTCCGTGACCCTTAACCAATTGCAATTACTGACGCGGCATATATTCTTGTCAGTCAGTCTGTGACAGCTTCGGCATCCGCCCCCGCAGCCAACACCAGTGGTAAAACTCTCTCTCAAGCAAAGTAGAGCAAGTAAAAACCTACAAGCTACAACTTTGGAGAGAGAAACAGGCGAGCTGTACGATGGCTCATGAATCAGGGGCGACCAAGAATGCCAATGCTCAGACAAAGCGCGTCGCCTCAAAGGGGGGGACGCGCATTAGAGCGCTGTGCTGAAAAGCCTCTGGCCGCCCCCTCTCGCCCTGGTTCTCGGAGCTTGGCGTCCAGATGTTCAGGCCGGGCCCCAACCTTGCAACTCTACATCCTCTGCTTTCACTGTCAGAAGGCACCGCTTCTTCTCCTTTGAACGCCGCAAGTGGCCATCGACGGAGGGCGCGCTAATGAGTCCGGGGGCTGCCGCGTTTGACGAAATGTCCGTCCTGGCCGGTCGCATGGATGGGCCGAACAAAGGCGTTCTGCCGCACTCGGGCCATAAAGTGGAGGCTGCGCACGTTGCCTGGCAGCTGCAGCCCGTAAGCAGGAGACGCCGTCGCCAGATAGTCGGGTGTTTGTGCGGTGGGTCCGCGACGATTGCCAATAGATTCGTTCCGGGAACCTAGCTCCGAAACGCGCATTCATCACTCTGGCGGTTCTTCGTTTTGCCAAGGAGAGGTTCCAAGAAACGAACGAAAATGTCCCAGTTAACAAGCCCGGGGTCCAGTCGGCGCCAGCGGGGACGTCACACAGGGAGGACCGACTTTAGTAAGGCCCAGCTGTAAGGCCGAGCGACATAGTGCTGTTTGCTCTGCAATCCTGGGAAAACTGAAAGAGCTGCTGGACCAACCACACAAAAATGAACTTCTAGAATTGAAGCTACAAACACCAAGGTTTGTTGTTGTTGTTTTGTGGGGTTTAACGTCCCATAAACAGCTCTGATTATGAGAGACGCCGTAGTGGAGGGCTCTGGAAATTTCGACCACCTGGAGTTCTTTAACGTACACTGACATCGCACAGCACACGGGCCTCAACATTTCGCCTCCATCGAAATGCAGCCGCCGCAGCCGGGATTCGATCCCGCGGCCCTCGGATCAGCAGCCGAGTACCATAGCCACTAGACCACCGTGGCGGGACAACACCAAGGTGCACCAATTACGGATCCTGCTTTTCGTAAAGATTCACAGAGTTGCCATGCTGATCTCCAAGCGGTCTCCAAAGGTGACATTTCTTGAAGAAATACTGAAGAGCCGACAGCAGCCAAGGACACATCTGGAAGAGACTAAAATGGCTCGCTCGCTATAACACGCTTTGTGGGCTTGTGGCCGGTCGAGCGAGACAAGTCAAAGGGAGTCGCAGGGAGGCAGCAGGGAGCCGGTGGGGCACATGATGACCTCAACGTCGTCTTTTTTTTTAGATTGTTAGAATTAATTGGCTCATACAGTGGGACCTCTGCGGAAAATTAAAGCTTTTAGGCGAATCGCCAATCTACCATATGAAGCGACCATTGTTTATTCCTTAGTCAATGCCTCACCTCATCTCGTCCACTGGTCTTAGGGAACACCAATACGTGTTCACATGTAAGAAGAATGTGTTCACCGCCAAAGCATAAAGACGACTTCGGAGTCAGGCGTCAAGTACGAAAACAAGACGAACGTCTTTACATGAGTGCAAAAATTGGTAGTGTAACAATCCCTCACTCAAGGCGATCGTGGAAATATCCGGCGGCGGCGAAAAATCAACGGTCCTCCATCCGATGACCCAGTCCATTATGGCTTTGTCCTCATGCCGCCGTACGGTCGTGTCCACGGAGCGCGCCTCTTGTACACACGAAAAGACTGGAAGGTCTGAATTGCAGTTTCGTGCTCACCGGTAATCATGCGCCGAATGAAGGGGCCTTTCTTGCCCTCCTATGCTATCAGTGCTCACAGATGACGAGGTCGCCTCGTGATTCCAGGCGCCAGGAATCAGCACGTCGAGCCTGTCGTCGTTAGGAGGTCATTGCTTCTCCTCCAGTAACATGAAAGCTCCAGGAAAAGTTGGGTAAGCTTGGCTTGGCTAGGCCCGGAGTCTCAGGCCGTCGGGGGCTGAGACACCCGACGGCCTGAGACTCCTTGTGTGTTGCACGTAAGGCATATTGCAGAATCCGACGGTTGGATTTTGTGCTGGAAGTGGTGTCGTGTGTGTGATATGTCGAGTATTATTCGGTGAAGACATGCTTCATCTTGCTTTCCTAAACCATACAGAATATTGAAGCTGCAGGATGAGTCAGTTGCATGCAGTGGTCCGCATTGACACGATGATCACGACAACGAACGCAAGCAAACGCAAACGATGCAAGGAGCTTGCACGTCTTGGCTGTCGTTTGCTGTTTAGAGTGAACTAACCATGAATACGAACAAACATGAGAAAAGTGGCCTGGTGAGATGCAGTGCGCTCACAACACATCACAAGAAAGTTGGTTGACGACGATGAACCCGTCGTGTCACTCGTGAACTATCGCCCACTCACGGAACAGTGAGCAACAGTAGGCGTTCCAGGGCGAAAGCGAACTAAACAGTGTCTTCAGTGGCCTGGCAGCAATTGAGGGCCTACTTCTTAGGAGTGGATGCGCAGGTGGGCTTCAGAGAAAAGGTGAGATCAATGGGCATCAGAGGAAGTGAGCCTGGCGAGGCCAACTTCCGGACGTCCTTCACACTGCTGGCCTGTTCGTGCCCATGTGTTTAGATCCTGGCGCTAAAGCACTATTAAGTATTTTAGCATGCGTTTCACTAAATTTTGAAAAAGAAAACGTGTTTTTTAATGTTTCTTTTTAATTCTGTCAGGTGATTCTTGTCATTTTCCTTCACTCACTTGAGCAATCGCTCTGCTGTTCCGTGCAGGGTTTTACACTCACGCAATACGCAGAGAAGCTAAAGGGCGCGTAAACGTCGCTTTCCTGTGGTTACACTTACAGCGTAGCTCGAGCTTCAGCATGCAAGGCCGGTAGGCGACTGAGCTTGAGCCGTGAATAAGCTAGTCTACTGCGATGTTTATAGAAATATTAAGATAACCTATTCTGTCTCGTGCTGTCCCGCGGTACAGAGAAAGACTTTCTTTCCTTTCTTTCTTTTAAACAGACTAGAAATCCCTTAGTATTCAGGTACACCGCCCAATATTTGCATGACCGACTTCCTCCTTTCTCTAAAGTCGGTCAGTTCTCCTTGATCTAGCATATTTGTAACGTCCATACACTGCCTTGTTCCTGTATTTATACTATGTCATCGCATCATCATCATCATCATCACCACCACCACCACAAGCCTGTGCATAGGCCTCGTGCGCTCCTGTTTCGAATCGCGCGTTCAGCGCCGCTGTGGCCACTGGCGGCGGCCGCCGGAAAAAACTGCGAGTTCCCTTCTCGCTGCCGGTCGTACCAGAGCAACGCGAGCGTGCCTACGCGACGGGGATATTTTACTTATTCGCGCTGTCGCATGTATGAATTCTATAGTAGCTTTAGGAACACTATCAGGAAGGTGCAGAAGATGGAATTTTATCCGCTTCCCTCCAAGTGACACGGTGATGAATGGGACATCGTTGGTTTGCAGCCGTTCGGCGCACGCAGTGAAGTTGCCACTCATTGGTAAATATTTCTTTAGAAGCTCGAAGTGCTCTTCGTCACTCGATTCGCAGCAACGGCGGTGACAGGATCAGGTACTTTAGTCGCGCAGTTCTCTGCATACGCGAATTGCATAGATCGTTCGGATTCGGGGTTCTCATATGATCGGCTGTCATGAGACGACCTATAAGCGAAAAACACATTTTAACATATTCAATGCAACGATTTCGCGCAGTCTAAAAACACTAACGGTCAGTCGGGGATATTTCGCTTTGTGACCATGCGTGCGTACGTAGCATATGTCGATTGCCCGGTCCAAGTGCACGGAATTAAGGTACGACGCAAGTCGTAGGTGTATGTCAGCGCCATGGAGGTGCGATAAGTTTGCACACTTCTTCTTCTGTGCAACTGATAAGAGTCGGCGACTGAGAAGGTGTTTATGCGTTCATAGACCTACCTGCTTGCATACAATCCATAGAACAAAACCAGTCTGTTCGTCTGCGGAAGACTAGGACGACGCATAGAAAAAAGCTTTCCAAGCAATAAGTGCTCAATACTGCACTGCAGTCAGCTCCGCCACCGCATGCACATGACGACTATAGTGTGCTTAACTGACGCGTTAGCAGTGCTATAAAGCGAAAAGGTCATTTCTTCGTGAGGTCTCCTTGTTTTATTTTTCATTATTTAAGGCGGCTATTATGCCAAAGCTTATGTCAAGCTTTGTGCACACCGAGCACAAAACTAGCGAGCGCGCTAGGTTGCATTTATGTTAATTTTCTAAATTCAAGCTTTACAATACACGCATGTAATATGAATTTACACCAAGTAAAGTTAAATACGAGTTTTTCTAAACGCACGCCGCAATTCACGTTCGTCCGCGCAATGCGCTGACCGACTTCTAACGGATCAACGGCACTGAGCAGTTCTAGTAGTATGAGGGATTAACGGCTTATAAGTCACCCCTGCGAGCCAAACTGCTCCTTCTAAACTATCGTAAATGTTTTCGACCTGCCTGTAGCAGCCAAACAGTAAACGGGGCTCGCCTTGCGGTGCAACTTCGAGCTATGCTCCGGAAAGCGAATGCATGGCCTCCAAGATTTGCGTGCGCCGGGAACTCGCAGAAAATGCCCCTCCTGGCCGCTATGGCGCTGTGCGGTCGGAGAGCGGTGGCGCCGCCAAACGAGCGCACTAGGCCTATACCCAGTGCAGGGCAAAGGCATCTCACGTTTGTTCCCTGATCCATTCCGCTATCGCGTTGTCCCTTTAGTACGCGTCAATGTTCAGTTGATTTTGACTTTCTGTGCTTGCGTTTTACTCCAAATAGTGACGTTGCGGCACTTGTCGAGAAAGAGGGAACGACGGAGACATGTTTTTTTTTTTTTTGCGTTGCCCAATGGCATAATCTTAATAAATTTCTGTTTGTCACGTATTTGCCTTAATGGTGTCATCATCAACGTGTATTCTCTAATACTGCCAACTCTCACTCCGCCAACTGTAAGCCTTCTTCGCTTCAGTGAACCTGACCATTTCTCGCGATTCCGACTAGAAAGATGCCGTGAAAGGGCAGAGGAGAGAAGCAGCAGATTCATAACGTAGGGACTCCAAACACCGCTACCTGCTGCTCTTTCGCCAGCACCTCGTGTTTCTGATCGCCGTCTTACCAGTCTTGGTGCCCTTTATGACCGGCGCGCACATGCATCAAGCAGTAGGCACGACAACTCGCGCCGGAAGCGGGCGACACAAGCAGTAAAGGTGCGGTACGTCGTATTTACCTGACCCCGAGTCTTCTTTATTTCCCCCTTTTTTTTTCGTTGTTTACATTGTTTTGCTTATTTCTCCCCCACTTTGTCGTTCATTTCTCTGGTCCACGCCATTTGCATGCGCGGTCGAAGGGGCCGGACCACCGGGGCCTGTCCCGAAGACACGCGCCAAAGTCAACGACGGAGAAGGAGGCTTGTACCGAGAGCGCGTCCCTTTCGTTTGCAGTGTGCCAGTTGTATAATCTAGACAATTTATGACAGCTCTCCTCTCACCCTTCTTCAGCCCTCCTCGCCAGCAATTTGAACGGAACTGAACGGCCTTGCCTGGTTCCGTTAAGACAAAGAACCGCTGCCGAGGAAATCGTTAAAGAAGCGACCCAATCGCCGCCACCGCTGCATGCGTGCCCGGGGATCAAGGAAAGGCCGCGTGATGCTCGCGTTTTGCTGCGGTACGGAGGCACGATCGATGAGCGGGCCCCGCTCTCGGCCCTGCGACCCCCGGGGCCGCCCTTTGGCGGGCCGCGCGCTGAGGCAACATGCTGCCGGTCACGCCGTTGTTTTTTTGCGCGGCCGCCTGCCGCTTCTCTCTAGGCGCCGCGTCGAGTACGCACGCGGTGCAAAAAAGAATGCCAGTCGTGATCGGAGCGTTTCCGCAATTTTAGCGCGGCCAGAGGCACGCCGCGGAGTAACACGTGTAACGCCAGCCTCTCGAACACGCTTCATGCAACCAAGTACTCACGCTGCCTTTTGTCTTTGGCTCCGTGCGTGGCTACAAACTTATGTCCAGTGTGTAAAGCAGGAATGAAAATTACGAGACAGGGGAAACTACAGCCTGGCTCAGTGAATGAATAGGTCGTGCGCACGGTGCTTCGAATTAGCCCGGTGGTCAACGCAGACGAAGATTATCCTTGCTCGACCTGTCGCAATCGCAACGCGACATTATTTCTCTCGTTTTGTATGGACTCGGTAGAGAAAGATATTTCTGCGTGAACACGGCGTGATCTTTAGCAGCTTTACCGAGAGTGCCGCACAGATACACTCACGCACGCAGAATGAGTACAGAAAAAGAATTTTTTCCAATAAATGCACACACAGCCGCATTGCACGCGATACAACAATTAAATTAACAGTACAGTATATCAGAATGAACTATCATACCAACATCCGAAACGAACATATCGATGCAGTAACACAGAATACACAGTACAACACATCAAATAAAACTGCTTATTCGCGAAAAAAAAAAGAGAATGCTATTAACAAAACTAAATAATTTCTATACTGCTACCAGTGGTAGTCACTGGTTATTCCTTTTCACGTGATGAAAACATGCATATATCGCAAGCCATGGAAGGTCACAACGAAAAAAAAAAATCATAACGTTGTATTAACTCAAGAAATACGGTGTAGAATGCGCATTAAAGAAATAAAGAACTTTAAGTATTGTGAGGCCCATAGATAATTAAATGCGAAGTGTCCCGAGCGAGAAGAAAAAAGATATTTCTTACTTTTTCAATATTGTAACGGAGCAAAATATTCAATGTCATTGTCGCCTGAAAAAATAGCCATATTAAAAGTCTTAGGCTGGGTCGACAGTAACACTGGCCTCCGGAAACTTCTTCGGAAACGAGTGCCCCTTTCAAGGGGAGAATTTAAAAAGAAAAAAGAAAAAGAAAGAAAAGAAGGACGTTTTAGCGTTCAAACTGGTTGTGGTAGCTTAAAAGAAAATATTCCACGTACTCGATCGTGCTTTCGCATTATGCTTTGTGAAAATTTAAAATTACAGCCCGGTTCATTTCGTAGTACAATTTAAATACCCGCATCCCGGAACCTCTGCTAGGCCTAGTATTCGCGCCACACAGACATGAATCTGCGACTGCCTGGCTTCGACATCGCAAGTTAAATATGTCATCGAGTGTATACTTATAAAGGAAAATGAGCCAGTGTTTCAATTAGTTACTTGGATATCTCAAGGTATTGTATACAAACAATGTTTGCTTCTTGGACAATCAGAAATAGTAAAACATGAATGGTGGGGCGATATTGCGCCTGTTTCCAGTACGTGACTGTAACATCCATGTCCTAGATCCTACAGATCCTACAGATCCTGCCGCCACATTTACACTGATGGCTCTGTTACGGCCACATCATCGGCAATAGGTCTGTGGATCCCGTCGGTAAACATGTCACTTTCTGCCACCTTGGGTCACCGCACATCTGCCACAGCTACTGAGCTGGCTGCGTTGCGGAGAGCGCCTGTTTATATCGACACCTGATTCTTGGGTAATATTCGCTGATTCACGAGCGGCGCTGCAGTCCCTGAAGTCACCACGCGCCCAAGAAGAACTGGTTTTGGACATCAAACGGCTAGGCAATAATGCTCACGAACTTAATCACCGCGTTGTATTCCAGTAGTTGCGAGCCCACTGTGGAATACAAGGAAACGTTCGGGCCAACAGTGCTTCCAGAACAGCTCATTGTACTAAAGCACCACTAACAGCCATACCTTTTTCAAGAAAAGATGCGGCGACTATGGTATCGGCATTTGCCTGGAATCAGCAGCGGTACTTCTGGTGTGATTCAAGAAATCAGTACTGACCACTACACGCGATTGACCCAGCCTGCAGCTTCCACGTACCACGAGGTTTAGCCAGGCGAGATGAGGCGTGCCTTCACCGAATAAGACAATGTAGCCTACACAAGACATTACAAGCACAAAATACAACAATCTTATTCTGCACTGTGCTCTACATGCAACACACGAGAAGACCTTGAACACATCCTGTGCAACTGACAGCGCTACGAGTCGGAGAGAAAGACTCTGAAGGCAGCGCTTCGTTTGCAACACAGTTCGACCTTGGAGCTGCGGCATCTCCTAGGCCCGTGGCAAGACAGCGCCTGCGCACTAAGCAGCACTAAGGCGTTGATAGCGTTTCTACGGGCAACATGCCTCAACGAAACGCTGTAAACTGCGTTATAGTGTATATATGTATATATGAGTGTGTGAATAAGTGTAACTGTATGTACGAGTTGTGTTACACGTGATCATTGTAAATATCATAATCACCGCTAAACACCTTGAGTAGCAAGCCAGGCCATTAACCAGGCTAACATGTCCGGATTCATCAATAAAATATTCTCTCTCTCTATGTCCCAGTGCTGCATGTGAGTGCACCCTGTGTATTTGCGATTATGCACTGTTACATCATACACAGTTTAGTTTATTTGATCATGTTGCCCCTCCTGCTTGGACCTACGTAAAGGCCTGCATTATTCGTAAAAAACAATAACGAACAAGCGCCACAGCCCAGGCTATACATCAGGGAAAGCATTTTTATTAAATACCAGAGAGCATATACGTCTCGTCTAATAAAATGCCCCGAATCGTGTTATGGATGCCCCGAACTGTATTATAATTCTGCAATCTATGCAATTATTTAGTGGATTAATTATCCCCTCGCATCTTACACAGCTGTGCTGAGGCAAGCTTGCCTTACAAGCTTTAGAGAGAGTTACCAGTACTCTCATTTGATAACAGCCAGAGTAGCCTTGATAACAAAATATCTTCGGAGCGCTGAAGGAATTTTTCTAAAGCTAGCACTTATACTGTGAAAACAAACAATGATTGCAATAAATGTCTTTGCTCGTATACGGGCACAGAAGTTAAGCGAACCGCGACATTTCGAGGGAGAGAGTGACGTCAGCGCGCACTACGAGGGGAGCGTGACGTCAACGCGCAGCTGCGGCGTGACCTACTTGGCACCGCTCCAACACCTGCGGCGAGGGGAGCGCGTTGCGGCGCGTTCGTACGGAGGCACGGAGGGACAGCGTTACACAGGCTGGTCAAAGAGCTGCTTCGCATCTAAAAAAAAAACAATGCAGCTAAGGAGCGGAGCAGATGCAACGCGCCCTGTTGGAAGTCGCTCTTGTTCGGCGCGACTCCATTTTATGCTCCTCTGTCAGGTTTTCTTTAGGTCCCATGTTTACCAGCATTGTAATGCACCTTTGAACGTACAAAGCCATACAGGTGTTCAAATACACCAGATGGCTGCCTGCCTGGTTTGTTTCAGGAATCCGGTCTCCCTTTGCAGGCGCACATGTAGGAGCACCTACGTGGCTCAAACAAAAGATCCGGCTGCCAACACCCAGGCAGGCAGCAGAACGCCCATGCAATGCGAGGCTGCCTCCTCCAGTGCCTTTTTCTGCTGTCCGCAAGGTGATCCTTCAGAAAGATGAAATACGGCGGCATCTTCTGCAATCCATTGCGGGCGCGTGGCTCAGCGCCAGAATGTGCCCACTCAACAGTGCTCTCTACCGCCTCAGGCCCTCGCCCTCTCCGCCAGTGGCCGACGTCCCGCCTGCACCTGCTTACGCCAATATTGCACAGCTGGCCTAGCGGTTAGAGTGTTCGCCTCCACAGAAGATATTAGATTCAATCCGCAGGGCCACCTGGTACCCACAGGTTCTTCTAATTGGGAGACAGGAACCCAGACCTGGCGCTCGGTGCTGTGGGTCACCTCCTGTCTCGAGAAAGATGTCCTCTTCTTTCACTTCCCTTTCCCCTCTCTATATTCTGTACTACCCCTTCCCTGTGAGTCTCTCGGTTGAGGTGTCCTCACTCTGTCCCTTTAATTCTCCCACCCCCTGAGTGTATCGGTTGAGGTGTCCTCACTGAGAGACAGTTACCGTGCACTCTTCACCCTCTTTTCTTCACTTCCGTAACTAGAATCTCTATCTCAGTCGAGAAACAGATGCTGTGCACTCTAAGCCAAATTTCCTCACCTAGACAACGTCCTTCTCGCTGGTCAGACCAGCTTTCCCTCTATACGTTCCACAGTTGTTGGCTGAGGCGAGGTGTCAGAGGTTAAATTGCTCGATACGACAGGGATCGGTCAGAGACCTCTTTCGCAAGGGAGCAGCAGCCATAGTCAAGGAAACTTCTGGAAAGGTCCGCACCTCCGCTTTCGAGTTGGAGTGCGGTCCAGCCCATACATAGAACGGACACATCGGTTGGTTTTTCCCATCGTTTATAGCTGAGATGGGCTGTAAAGACTCTGAAAGAAATTCTTTGCGTGCAAAGATAATGAATGATATAAAGGATTCTTTACGGATAGGTTTACAAATATTGTTAGAATATTATCCGACCGTTCTCTTATGTAGTGAACAGGACTGCAGAGGCAAGCCTATTTCTAAAGCCCTGCCATTGGTTTCTAACAGCAAGAGTACGTAACCTGCGTGAAAATTTCAAGAACGAAGTACTTGGTCTTTGTTTCAGTGAGTATAGGATCGGAGGAGGAGTGACATAGCTTGTCATTCCTTGTCATTATTGCTCCTGTGGCGTTCGCCTGAATGGAGTGACCTATACTGCCCTTGTAGAAAAGTAGACGTGACGTTACCACGCTTATATTGTTTTTTTAATTATCATCAAGGTCGTTATGCGGCTTTTATTCGGTTTGTCACGTACTAGGGGGTGGTCTTTTGGAGTGTACGCTGGAGCTGCCGTTCTCTGCATAACGAGTATAATGGCTTCTGAAATGGAGCGCCAGTTACCATGTGCACGCGCTGCAAGTTCCCCAGTGCTAAGAACTTGCAACTTTTCCTTGCCATCGTTCCACTATTTCAGTCTTTGCTACCACAATTCGCTTGTAGATGTGATTCAACATGATAGCGCACAAATAAGGGGCGAGGTACTTAGCTCTCTAGTAGGAGGAACGTAGAACATGCAGGAGTCAATATTATATATCAAATGACGCTCTCGAAGTGTTCCTTGCTATTTGTTCAATCTAAAAATTCCTTATTAGTAAGTACATTGCGTCTCACATTTAGTTGCATCTGCAAAATTTACATTTCGTAGATGTTCAGCGTTTTTCTCGTTTTTCTCTTTTTTTTTACTTCATCAACGACGTCTTACAGTTATTGTGACGGCTATGGACGTCCCAGTTCAGGTAATTTATATGGACCAATTACTGCATTCATTAGTCTGGTTACCTTTGACTGCTTCACTCGCGAATATGACGTGCCATGTGTCCAGCATTCCAACCTTCCCGTAGTATCCGAATGATTACGCGCTGTCGCCTTGCACAACGGGCTCAAAAAAGAAAAAAAGAACGAAAGAGAAGAAGAAAAAAGAAGCTCTGGTGACTAGCTTTCCGGTAAGCTTCCGCTTTCCTTTGCACTCTGAGCCTCCAAAAGAGCGAACACCCGAGGAACAGAATTAAGTCAGACAATTGTACCGACATATACTTTCCCTAGTTTTGCTTCGTGCAGCAGTCGTCCAGCTCCGAAATTTTGTTTTACTAAGACACAACGCGTCTGCTCGCCGCGTCCGACGAACCTGCTAGCGGGTCCTGCATGAAATGGCCGCATCTACTGCCAAATGCATGTGTCCCCTTTGCCTTCTCCTTCACGCTCGAGACTATAGCGTAGTCCGTTTCAGTTGCCTGTTTTAGGCCGCTTTTGTCGCTTCTCGACACCGCATTTTGCACGCCGCGAAATACTCCAAGTGTGCTCCCTCCCTCTCCGGCCGCACTCCTCCCCCCTCTCCCCTTCACCGTTCTAAGGCGACGGCAGATGCCTAAGGTGCCAACCGTGACGGTATGAAGCCAAACTCGGCACTTAAGGCAAGTGTGTCAACGTCTCCGAGGCCAGTTGTCTTGTCACCTCAGCTCTGGTTTGAAGGAATAGGTGCTCTCCCAGTGCAAGCCACGGTAAGTGCACAACTCGTCACCCAGTTGCGCGAACTGCTGTCTCTATACGCGGTACAAATTTGTGTAGGAAACAAGAGTACAGATACCTGCAGTTCGGATAGTAATGCGTACTTCTGCGGTCATTCATGTTCCTAAAGCAGGGCGGTTACTTTGGTTGCAGCACATCGTTCGCAAACGATGCTTCAGCCAATGTTCCGCCCCTATGTTTGGTGCTAAACAGCTGTCAGAAAACCGAATCGCAGCGAAGTCTGACCGTTTCCCCTTGTTGTGCTCTACTCGACAATGTACACAATCAAATCTGAAACATTTAGGGTGAGAATAAAATAGAGTCAGCTTCGAAAGTAGCAGCAGTGCAGCTAAAGAAAGATCTTTTGTGTGCGGACTCGCAAATGGCCTATTTTTGATCCAGAGGCTAATATTCCTGATGCATATACCGTTCCTCGATACAGCTCCTTATAATGTGCATGCTGTGGTTGTCAGGGAGGAAAAGTCATAGAATTCAAGACTGCAATGAGTAACTCCAAGTGATGTCAGTTTCTCGGCGTCGCATTTCTATACCACAAATACCAGTCTCTTTCAATAGCTTCAAGCGGGAACTCAGAGAGTTTTTCTAACCTGGATCAAAGCGATGCTCGCTGAGAGTGATTGGGGCTCTGATGAGATCGTAGAAGAGAACTGTAAGAAACGTTGGCTTCACTGTTACGATGATGTGACGCACTAGTAGATGCTGTAGTCGTGCTAGTTCTTACTGAGGTTGTCTGGTGCGTTCTGAGGCTTACGCTTGTTGCACATTCGTCGCGCTAGTCTCATATTACGTACGGCGTAAAATGCCAGTGCCACTGAACAGTGAAGGCTGTAATCGTTGCTCTCAGACCTTACTGGTTTGTTGCCCTAAATAATGCCGTATTTTGAGGCCACGAATGTGTGTGTTCAGTTTCGCAGCTTCTAATAACCATGCATGAGCTGCTACACGATGTTTGTGCATGCATGTGGAACTGGAGATGTTCCATCGGGCCTATGCCGTACCTCCAAATACGGTATACTGTTCAGTGGTTGACAAGGTCTGCCTTGACGACGTCCAATCAATTGACCAACGCCTTGCAAATGACAATCCGATAATGCAATGCTTTAGTGTTTTTTTTATGCTTGTGGAGCAGAAGCATGCGTTGAACACGGCAACAGCGTCTTTTATTATGTGCACATTAGCCACACTGTCTATAATGGCGTCAAATCATTGACATGGTGCTATATATATATATATATATATATATATATATATATATATATATATATATATATATATATATATATATATATATATATATATATATGTGTGTGTGTGTGTGTGTGTGTGTGTGTGTGTGTGTGTGTGTGTGTGTGTGTGTGTGTGTGTAATAATCTGTTACATCAAAAGTTGAAAAGTTGATTCTGTTTCTCGACAAAACGTGATAAGAGTAAGTGCATGTGAAAGAGGAGCGATGCGAAAGCCAGATTTGTCAGCCGCGGTGGTACACTGGTTATGGTACTCGGCTGGTGGCCCGAAAGACGCGGGTTCGATGCAGGCCTCGACAGCCGCATTTTCGATGAAGGCAAAAATGCTAGGAGCCCATGTGCAGTGCGTTTTCAGTGCGTGCTAAAGAACCGCAAGTGGTCAAACTTTCCGGATCACTCCACTACGGCGTGCTTTATAATCATACTGTCGTTTTCCCAAGTAAAACTCGGGCAGTTACTAAGTTAGTTTTTTTTTCTTTCTTCTTTTACTGAATTTGCAACGCTGCGTTTTTTTTTTCTTCAGGTTACTGTTATAATCCGAGATATATTTGCTACGCTTTCCATACCACTTTACTGCGAGTCCATGCTGGTGCCGGCCTCACTTGTTTGTTAAGGCGAGTACTTCATATGGCTCATGAGTGGAAAATCCGGCTGCGCTGGCATGAGCAGGGATGGTACCAAAGGCCACAAGACAAGTTATGCAAGCAATTAGAAGTAAAAATCAAGGTAAATAGAGTTAATTAATCTGGAGTAATGAAGGGTACAAGATTTGGCTGAAGTGAGTTAAAGGTGAATATAACGCTGCATTAATGCGAATCAAACGTGAATTAATAACTTAACGAGGATCAAAGCGTAAGTGCAGTGAATTAGTATGAACTAAAGATGAACGAATGTCAATCAAGGTTGCTTTAACTTAAGTTAACGTGCGTTAAAGTGAATTGAAGATGAATTAGGGTGTGTAGAAAACGAGGTTAAATAAACGCAGCCAGCTAGTGAAGGCAAAGAAGAACAACGTTCGAACACCGTCGTGGCTGTGCCATGGATTCTGGCTGAATTTTTGTTAACCCACTGCCGTCTTAGCATTTACAAGGTGAATTAATTGAGGATAACTTAATGGGAGTATACCGAGAGCATAGACTTTCTCATGCGTTCTCCTTGGCGTTAGCTAAAAGACAGTCATTATTTTATACATATATATGCGTATTTTCCACCATCCATCTTTCGCCGAGGCTGCCAGCCAAGCCAGCCACACTAATTGGCGCTTCTTTGACTGACTGAAATTGTAGCTACACTGATGTGTCGATGTGCATTAAGTTTGAAATAAGATGATCGCGAATTTCTTTCGCGCGTCGTACTTTCCTCCCGCCAGGAGCGGGCCGAAAACTGGCTCCTTCCAGGTGTGTGTCCTGGCGCGACCATTATATTGGCATCAGCGTTTTGGTGATCAAACAATGCTATAAGTGCGAGCACATGTACACCGGATATATCTAGTAAGATTCTGTTGAAAATAAAAAAAAATTATACAGAACCCCTACATGCGTCATCCAAATATGTTTAAGCATTGGCGCGCCGTTCCAAGATAAGCCACCGGGGCGGCGACGAATATTGCGGGATATACGGCGTGATGTGACGCACGATCTCATGCGCACGCACAGCGGAGTGACAGAGTAACGTGTAATATAAAGTGTGGTGTGACGACACGTGTACTTGAGTGTTTAAATTGCAAATGCGCGCAAACCTTTTAAAACCGCAATGTTTAAGTCGCTTTCTTAGAAATGTGTTCGAACGATGAAATTGACCATTGGAACACCAACCTTAATCAGACCTGATGGGCCGAGATCGAACGCGATCGCGCACTCACCGGAAACTATCAGGCCCAACCGAATCTGACATGGCACACATGAGGCTTACAGGGCCTTGTTGGACTTGTCGCAACCGTTATTGGACCTTATTGAACCTGATTCGAGCACACGAGAGCCTACATGGCTCATCCAAGCCAGAGAACGTCATCGGGCACATCCGAACCTTATCGGCCCTAATCTTTCAACAGCTATCGGATTTTGTCATTCTTGTGGAGCTAGATCAAATCACTGCAGTGTCGGCATGTTTCTTTCGCACCACTTTATCCGCTATCCATCGCAACGGGATCCATATCAGTCCTTGTTAGCGGTTATCATATTACCAATTCTTCCATACATAGCGATTTGGTACATCGGGGCCTGACAGTTAGACATTGAACGCGATCAGACATCTATCGTATTAGATTAGGTCCGACAGAATCTCATGGATGCCCACAAAATTTACCGCACCTTATCGGACTTGTTGCAAGCGTTATCTGGTACTATCAACCTTACCTAATTTGATCCGATCCCAGACTGCCAATATGACTAAATCTGAATCTAATCGAACCTCATCGGATACATCAGAACTTATCTGTCCTTATAGAAGTCGTTGCAACCGTTATGAGATCTTATCAGCTTTACCGAACATCATCGGACACATGGTTCCCTTATGTATCATCGGCACATATCAGTGCTTATCATCACTGTCAATTCTTTGATATATTTTTATTGAGTACTTCAAAGATCGATAAAAATATATCACTGAATCAACAATCATAATAGTCTGATAATAGCGATGATAGTCTTGATCTGACTTCTTGCATTTTATATGAAGACCCCACGTATGTTGTGAGGGAATGGTGTCGTACGTGTTGAGTTACAGAGAGATTTTCTGTGCGACTCGCCTTCGAACTCCGAAGACGTTCGGGTAATCATCGCTGAAAGATATGGGCAATGAACGAGAACGGTTAGGAAAATAAACACTACAAACCACCTGAGCAGCGTCCCGGAGATAGCGATATTTGTTGTTCGTGTGTGTGATTCATTGTTTCGTGTGTGTGTGTGTGTGTGTGTGTGTGTGTGTGTGTGTGTGTGTGTGTGTGTGTGTGTGTGTGTGTGTGTGTGTGTGTGTGTGTGGCACGAATAACCCGGGGGGAGGGGGGGGGGGTTGTATCCAACCACTGGTGTGGAGTCACGGGTCGTTTGCGCAGCACATGTCATGTTTAAATCGCTTTTGTTTGTACAGGCACAGACATGACCTAAGTGAGCTGTCTTATTTTGCCGCAGGCCGCACTAAACACGAACGAGGCTTGATAGCGCGTTCTCCTTGATTCGCCCACTGTGTTTGAAAAAAAAGAAATAATCTGTTTTTAAACATACAAGGAAACAAACAGCCCATTAGGTAGCTACGTACCGTGTGATAGCTGCACTTAAATATCTGGCATCGTAGGGCGGCGATACCGCGTGCGCCATGAAATCTAGCACATGTTTAGTGAATCGAAGTAAGTTTATAATGGCCGTTGTCCAAACATTTGTCTGTTACATATCTCTTTGCAGAAGTACCAAGGAGCTGCCGATGCAATGAGAATATTCACACTCGCATTACGTAAGTATGCGGTAAGCCATGGAATTGTAATCCCACAATCAACGCCCTCTCGCACCTACCTCAAGCTGGGACAATAATGTGAAGAACCGCCATTTCTGTAGACAGTCGTGTCCTTTGGTGACAAAGACGCGGCCCACTAGTATGTTAGGTCAGTGCAATACAAACGCTGCTCCCAAACTCGGTGAACTCTATTATTTTCCCTCACTTTGTCTGTAATTACAATTACATAAACCAGCTGAGCAAATTCACCGGTTACCTCCTTCGTTCACCGCCTCCTCTCTCCCTATTATCATTCTATCTCCTTTTTCTAATCTCCCACCGCAGGGTAGCTAACCGGATGCCCTTCTGGTTAACCTCCCTGCCATTCTCTTTCCTTCTTTCTTCCTCCTGAGCCCTA
This sequence comes from Hyalomma asiaticum, assembly GCA_013339685.2. Classification (NCBI taxonomy): domain Eukaryota; kingdom Metazoa; phylum Arthropoda; class Arachnida; order Ixodida; family Ixodidae; genus Hyalomma; species Hyalomma asiaticum. The sequence goes on from CM023481.1 coordinate 257,892,886, forward strand.
GAAGGGAAAGAAAGTTAGTGGTAGTTGTTCCTGTTGAATAGAAAAAATACCGCAATGAAGGCCATACATCATCATCATTATCACCAGCACCACCAACACCACAAGAGCTATTGTATTCAGAAAACTGATAGTTTGTTCGTCATGAAAGTTAAAAGATATATGTTTTCTCGGGGCGCTCTTGCTCACGGCAAGCCCATCTCTCGTTGTATAGCTCACGCACTCCACATGTGCCCGTCGAAGAAAGCACGTGTTGTTTATTCAGAGGCGCTTATTTTCACAGACAATAGCGGCGCGTCGTTGTTTTGCGAAGGGCGTCCTTGAAGATGGCGCCGGAGCGCAGTAATTAAACGTGAATAGCAGTATACCAGATGGCGTTGATAGAGAGCCAAGGAAAGCGTGCTACATATATTTTCCCGTTACCTGTACGTTGCCGTTCACGCAAAATATCAAATATAAAAAAAAGAAAGAAAGAAAGAAAGAAAGAAAGAAAGAAAGAAAGAAAGAAAGAAAGAAAGAAAGAAAGAAAAAAAAAAGAAAGAAAGAACAATGAATGGCGTGTTCCGACAGCGATGAGACGCGTGCTATCTGTCCTTGAACACGAAATATTTTCTTCAATTCGACGTGCAGCGCACAGGCGACTGAGTGCATTGCTTTTACACCTGCTGTGCCAATGTTACGGGTAGTGACAGCCCTGGCGGTAGGTAATCCTGCAGACTTGCCTTTCGCAACCGCTAACGGCCTTTGCCTGGCGCTAAGGGGACGTGCGCTAAATTATCGATGGTCACGCGAGTCCTTCGGCACTGGCGCAGTGTGGAGATCGTGATTAGCAAAGGTGCGTGAAGATGAGACCTTTGCGCTCTCCTGAGATCGTACCAATGCGATATGAATTACGCTTACCGTTTCTCTTGAAGCAGGATGTGGGCTGAGGGAGTATGGAGATGCGATTGGAATTCCGTGGTTGCTCCGTCTCACTGCTTTAACTAAATAGTTCATTTTTTGTTGATGAAGCGTCACTTACGCATGTAAGCATAAGAAACCAACAAATTTGTGAGAAAGATATTCAAAAATTAGTATTCGTACTCCTTTACACGTTAGTTTGTTATCTTGCACCTATATGGGCTGTATTGCCACACATTTTCGTCTATAAATTTAGATATACGTAATTTTCTAACACTCGTCTAGTGTCATTACATGCCACAACTGTCCTATGCATGCTGTAAAAGGTACTGAAGTGCGGTACCGCGTCGATGTGATAAAAACGCCGATGGTAGTTCAGTAATCGTTCCAATTGGATGTCACCAATCGTCCAGATGGCTTTCAAAAATCAGTTCGAGGATGTATATTTAAACAAAGATGCAGATGTTAAGATTTGAAACGTACTAACAATGGGATTGCAACGTTCTCCCCTTGCTAGCTTTTTTTTTTCGTTCTATTCTTCACATAACACGGCAACCTCAAGGAGACTTAAAGTAAGCAGTCGTGACGTTCTCCTTGTATGCTTTTGCAGTGCTGTTACGAATGTGACTATTCAGTTACTTTCGCGACCATTGTGACTCCAATCTTCATACTATTCCTTTTTCCTGTCACGGTTTAAAAGCACTCTGAGTGCACGTGTCTTCGTTAGCCACGCCGCCATAACGCACATGGTGCCTATGGAACCATTTTTAGATATTGCAAGGCATGCTTTCGAGATACATGACACATGAGTAAGATTTCTGTTTGTTAGTTTGTTTGTTTGTTTGTTTGTTTGTTTGTTTGTTTGTTTGTTTGTTTGTTTGTTTGTTTGTTTGTTTGTTTGTTTGAACGAAATGAAGTTATTCCATCATTTGTCCCCTACGTGTTTTACGAATACATATTCCTGTTTCTTTTTGCAGTTTTTTTAGGCAGCACAACAGCAGGAAGCTCACGGGTACGTATCGCAGTTTTAATGCAATTGCGCTGCTTGTTAGCGTCGAATGTTTAGTCGCCTCTTTATTGTATGTTTTCTTTTCTTTCATTTTTTTTCCTAGTGGCCACGAACAGATATAAGCCTTAGTAATGGTGCACTTGCAAATTCACAAGGAAGAGGAGTAGAGAGCAAAGTACCACACTGGCGAGATTATATATCCATGCCCAATAGCGTAAATAAAAAAAAAGGAATCTAAACTAAATAGTCACTGACAGAGCGAACTTGGAAGTCATAAAGGGCAAGGTCGTCGCGTAAGGTATTTAATGGGTTAAAATAAGCTTATAGCATGCACGTATAGGCTGATTTGACATAAAATATATTGTCATTGCGCAAGTTTTTGTGTAATGCAAAGATTACAATAACCTTAACTAACCTTGGAAGGAAGAAGGTATTGCGGGCTAATATATACAAAATTAGGCAGTCACACCTTTTTCGTCTCATTTCTGCAGGCCTCATGTTATACTGATACATGAGGTACGTTCCTACTTGCACTAAATACGCCTTCCGAGAAATCCGGCAACAAACAAACAGACAAAACGTTGTTGAAGGCGCTTAACTCTTTTTCGCCTTGGTCAGCTTAATGTAGTTTCATAGAACTGAATTAATGTCTAACTTGGAACATGCAAGAGTACTATAGGAGTACGGAATTAGTATGCGTAGTTCTTTTCTCGTTCCTAAATAGAGTACTGGGTTAGGAATGAGTTGTAGCGTCACAACTCATTCTAAAGCTATGCACCAACTCGCCCAACGTTACACTCTGCTTATGCGCTAGTTCGAGCGCTTAGCATTGTTCCAGCGATGCTTATGAGAATTTATTTCAGTAGTCAAACAGCATTTCTACGTCAAGCGTACAACTTGACATCTTAAAAGGAATGTTTTCCAGCGCGTATGTAATTGCATATATGTCATTTTTTAGAAACACCGTCAGCGCGCGTTTTAGCTCAATTAATACGTGCGAAATTGAAAGCACACAACACAGTGACAGCATTCTCGGAACAAATCATAATCACGCGCAGATTTTATGTCGCAATACAGTCTTACGTCCTCAGTGCAGAAAAGGACACATCGATGATGTGCACATTTTCAGATATTGTTAGGATGGTGTGGAAAAATAACTGACTGAAGATATGCCCTTGTGAAGCACTATAAATCGATCTATAAAGCAAGTAGCAGCGTGAACTATCGGGCACGTAACTTATCCAGCCAATCTTTTCTTTTAATCTGACCTTAAAATAACCAACCGCATCTTTATGGTACAGTGTTTATACTGTGTTTGATAGAGTGAATTATATACGGACGGCTTTTACTTTGCGTTTTTAGTGAGCCTTTGCGGTTACTAAATTACAGAGGTCTAGGGCGCACTCTCAGAACATAAACGTCAAATAACACGATCTAGTAAATAACGAAAGGGAAGGGGTCAAGGGCTCGCTCTTCATTTGTTAGAAACAACTTAATGAGCAAACAGACAATGAAGCCTAGGAAAGCATAGGGGAAGTTACTTGTGGTATTGTAATTGTGGAGAAAGTAGAAAGGAATTCAAGTGGACGAAAAGACAAACCTGCCTTCGGTGGGAACCGAACCCACGACCTTCGGATGTCGCGTCCGATGCTCTACCAACTGAGCTACGAAGGCGGTCGTCCCCCCCTCCACTTTGTTGTGTATTTATGTACGTGTTATCCTGGGAGTGTTAGGCAGCGCCACTCGTGGCCAAGGCGGCGTGTGTGGAACACACTTTCTTGCCAGGAGGCGTCATGTAGAACTTGAACTTAGATGAGATGGCTGCTGCCCAATAAGCCCTCGCATGCTACCTAAGGCACCAAGTCTGCCACAACGAGGCCCAAGCTATGAAATAACGAAAGGGAAGGGGTCAAGAGCTCGCTCTTTATTTTTTAGAGAGAGAGAGAGAGAGATGATAGGCGGAAGGCAGAGAGGTTAACCGGAAGGAAAATATCCAGTTTGCTACCCTGCACTGGGGAAGGGGTGAAGGGAGACGGAAAGGGATGGAAGAAAAGAATAAAGGGAGAAATAGAGAGGTCAAATCGCGCACACAAACAAGCACGGCATGTGTCAGAGACGGTTCATGAGGCCCGTTGCGCGCAAGAAACTTGAGCACAGCCTTCGTGGCTTTCTGCTGCGAGACACTATCGGTCCGGCATTCCAATATGGTTTGCTCAGACAGCGGTCGACCATCAAGGCGTGACAATTCTGCGGCGAAAGACTGTCGCTGGGAGCAGTACCCAGGGCAATCGCAGGGGACGTGCACAATCGTTTCCTCGCTGCCGCAGTGAAGACAGGCAGCACTGTCTTCCAGTCCAATGCGGTAGCCGAAACTTCTTGTGAATGACGTGCCTAGCCACAGGCGGCAAAGTACGGTCGTTTCACAGCGGGTAAGCCCACGCGGAACTCGAAGTTGTAGTGATGGGTCGAGGCGGTGTAGACGGGTATGTTTATTTGTTATTTGTTAGAAACAACTTAATGAGAAAACTGACAATGAAGCCTAGGAAAGCATAGGGGAAGTTACTTGTGGTATTGTAATTGTGGATAAAGTAGAAAGGAATTAAAGTGGACGAAAAGACAAACGTCTAAGTTCACGTTCTACGTCACGCCTCCTGGCAAGAAAGTGTGTTCCACACACGCCGCCTTGGCCACGAGTGGCGCTGCCAGGATAACACGTACATAAATACACAATAAAGTGGACGGGGGGACGACCGCCTTCGTAGCTCAGTTGGCTCAGTTGGTAGAGCATCGGACGCGACATCCGAAGGTCGTAGGTTCGGTTCCCACCGAAGGCAGGTTTGTCTTTTCGTCCACTTTAATTCCTTTCTACTTTCTCCACAATTACAATACCACAAGTAACTTCCCCTATGCTTTCCTAGGCTTCATTGTCTGTTTGCACATTACGATCTGGTAAATGCTACACAAAGGGTTCCTAGGAGCTAGGATGGGGATGAACAATTCAGTCAGTAAAATATTGAGCTTCAGCGTACAAGATCAAGCGTGACCAAAATTTTTCACTGTTTTTTTTTTCTTTTCATTAATGTAGTGCCTGAGAAGTGCGCATGCTTAAGAACAACGTACTTAATACAAAACAGCATGGCAGATGGATACGATCACGCAGTAAAGCGCAGGTCGCGTTTTATCCGCTTCGCTTCTAAGAACTTATGTTAAATATTAGATGATTAAATTGAGTTCTTGCGTTTTACGCGCCAAGCGCAAATTATGATTATGCGGTACGAGGTAGTGGGGCAGTGCGGATTATTGATCAAGTAAGCACCTCTAAATCCTGCCTGTATATCCAAGTAAGTGAGCCATTTTGCAATAATCCGGCCCCCACGGTCGGTATCAAAACCGCGGCCTCCAGCTCAGCAGAGCAACGCCATATCCACTAAGCTATATCGACTGGTAATGTTTAATCACTGAGCACCATTGAATACATTTCATTATTGGCTTTAATAAAACTTTAGGTTAGCACGACAGAGGAGGTCCTGCAACAACTTTTGCATAGCTGAAAATACTGCGGGTACGAAACAACCACGATTATAAAATTTACTACAGCGAGAAGCTTGAAGAGCGCTAGGGAAACTAGATGCAGAAAGAAGTTCCTCTGGTAGCCGTGGTAATAATGGTGAGCTGTACTGCGTTATTCCCGGTTAACCTAGACGCGAAGAGACAGCCAGTATCGCGCGTTGATGCACACGCTCCGGGCCATGGTAAGGTTTCCGGACTTGACGTTAACTTTTAGCTTAAGCACCTTAAAATATACAGGCATGCACTTAGGCGAGTAGGCGTTGGGAGAAGGGGGGGGGGGGGAGGAGGGGGGAAGGGAGCAGAATAATAATATATGTATGACTACACAGTGGACACGCCAGTAAGTGCTTAAATAACGTTCGTTGTCTATGGCTTCAGAGAAAAACAGAAAGACGTCAGAATTCAGAAACATATGCAAGATTACTTGGCGAAGGCACAATTGAAACGTCGCCAACGCACAAATCATCTAACCTTCGAATACTTTTTTCGAATGCTTCGCTTGCTAACTGCGGGTTGCCAAAGAGGGCCATTACATTCCGAGACTGACTGGATGTTCACTCCTGCGACTGTCCAGGCATGTCTATGACACCAAAGCAACAAAATGAAAGGCAAAAATAAAGCGGGAAATGCGATGCTGGTAACGAGAAATTTCTGCAGTTTTACTGAGTGGAATCGATAAACTATTCATAGCTGTGTCGCTAAGAAAACTGCAGTAACCACAGCATGTCCTGAAAAGGGAAAAATACGTTCCAGAAGCGGAATGTAACACCCGGAGTCTGAACGCGTACGTGACCGGTCTGCTCGATGAGCACGCTTTCAAAGTTCATTTCCATAAACGTGAATGGTTTGCGGTTTTGTAGATGCAGCATAACGGTTACGATCTTGCCTCCTGAGTCTGGAAAACCAACCAACGTCACTTGGGATTCTATTGACACAACAGCTCAGTGGCTTATTTCCAAACATTTCGTTCTTTCACCCACAATAGCACACAGGTGCTCGATCAGGCCTGAAGACTGCTCATTACACCAGATGCTTGGGGCATCAAGCTGCTATTTAGGCTAGGTATACCACTTATAACACTGCGAACTGGGAATTTTGTGTACTGATGCCCATCAGTAAAACATTTTATGTATGTGCGTAGCATGTGCACAAATTATAGGTATTTGGTAACTCGTGTTCAATATAGCATATACTAAATCTGGGGCTCTGAACATATATAATACCTCTTACTGAAAGGCAACCAGTTCCAATTTACTATACAGGGCGTTTCAGTTAACTTGCGCCAGAGTTTTAAAAAATCCACATGCGTGTTATCAGGATGCAACCTATTTAGTACTGTTTATTCTCCTCCTGACCATCTCAGAAATTTTTTTTTTCAAGTTCATGTAATTAATCTATATTAATTCACGAACTTTTAAACTGACGCCTTAAAGGGAAAATGTTCAAAGGTGAAGTTGTAGACCACAGTAATTCTTGTCCAGATAATGTATTTTCATGTAAATGGAGGGTGTAGTTTTAATTTTTCCGGGCTTCTAAGGTTAGCGGGATTTGAAAAAGCACCACGTGACAAGGTACTTGCGCGCTGTGACATCAGCGCTGTCAAACATGCTGCGTGAGAACGCGCGATGATGCACGCAGACCGCAGGCATAAACAGTCCCATATGATGAAAGGTGTGCCCACATCTTATCAAATACTCTCGTGGCGTGTTTGTCTGGCGCATAACTGACCGTTCTTTCGTCTTCTCTTGTGTCTTGTCTGCGCGTTCTATCTTATTTAATTGTGATTCCTAAGTTTTTTGACTGCTGTGTGCAGGAATACTAATTTCAGTAGCCATGCTTCTTGGCCCTTTGGTCTGAAATAAGTGCGTTTTATATCACTAACATTAAGAACAAAAGTGATATTGCAGAACGAGAAAGATTAAAGGAAGAAGAGGCAGCGATGTGAATCAGGCGCGCGTCCGGTTCGCTGCCCTACTGTGGGGAAAGGAGATTAACTGATAAAAAAATGAATAGTAGTTCAGTATCTGGAAAATCCGGGTTAAGGTAAGCAGCATCGCGGAGATCATGGTAAGTTAAAAAAAAAGAAAACTAATAGTTCGCGCCGTCACAGTTTGAAGGGCGTTCGGGAACTTGATCTGGAAGTAACAATTACCAAAATCCGACTTGTCAATAAATAGCGATATGCAAGGTTAGATACAGTACGCCGGGCCTAACGCGTTCCACTGCAAAACCGACGCACGTCTGACCTCAGTGCGAAATGGCAGTAATGAAATAGCCGTGGTACCTACAGAATGCTTGCGAATATTGGAGTTGGAACATCCAGTACCTGTAGTGCACACTAATATGATGGCGGCTTTAGTTTGCTAATGAGCACGCTCACGGTATCGAACAGAGACCTAAACAGTACGATCATCTCTCTGTTTTTTCCGCACAATGCAGCTGTCGGTGGGAAGTTCATAGCTCAAAGTTGCCTCTGTACACAACTCTCAAGCAACTGTAACTTCGGCGACGCAGGTCAAGCTGCATCAGCGGCGACTGCGTTTTTCTTGGTGTCCAGATTTCTATCAGCCGTCACCGGTCTAAGAGGCAAGGGAGGTGGAGGGTGAGGGTGTGAGACAGATGCCGCACTGCCGAACTAGTTTTGAGAAACGGTGGCGACAATGTCACCGTTTTCTGATACTATGAGCAACCTCATCATGAGATTAATGTTATCTCAATATCTGATTAAAGACAGGTATTTCTCCTGTAACGTTTGGGCAGTCCTCTAACGGAGCTTCATGTTCGCAATCATCCGCGAAATGGGTCTCACTCTTGCATGATGTGGTTTCAATTATATTGTGCTTCTCTTACCTGTTATATTGTACTTCTCTTACCTTCTCTTACCAATCAATGCACTGCTCTTGGTGCACAACAACCAAACTTCAAGACCGCAGTGGCTGGTTAGATACGTCACGGTAGCCTAGAACAGAAAGTGATTCTTGCAAAGACCCGTTAGTTTTTTCCGTCGTTTCTTTATTGGTCCGTACAGTGTGCCTTAACTGACATATCTTCAACAGATCCGGCGAGGATCGTACAGTCTTCCCGACGGCTCGGAGTTCATCGTGGGCCTGCTAAAGACATCCTTCCGCTGCCGGGCTAATGGCTACTTCGCTGATGTCGACAACGACTGCCAAGTGTTCCACGTGTGCCACGAGCAGCCAAATTTTATGGGACCTTCCAGGTACCAGCTGTTCAGCTTCATCTGCGGAAATACGACCATATTTGACCAGCTGACGCTGACGTGCATGTATCCTGAGGATGCCATCCCGTGCGGCACTGCACCACTCTTCTACGACGTAAACAGCAATTTGGGTGACGACAGCGCCTACTTCCTGACTGACGATGACATAGTTGATAGAGGAGCACATCGTTCTCATGGCTCTTTAGAGGAGATGCCGTTACCATTGCCACCGCCACCACAGCCGCTTCCCCCACCACCCCCACCACCACCGCCGCCGCCGCAACACGAGTCGCAGTTTGATGCTCCGGACCAATACTACACAGGTTATCGGGAACTGGAATACTTCGACGAACATTCTGAAGATAGGCCTCCTTTCCTAACTACCACTACGACCACGACGACCACGACCACGACTACGCGGAGGCCGTACACGACGCGATACACAACCCGATCTCCCAAACGAGGGAAATTTTCCCAGCAACGCTCCAGGTCCCGCCCTACACCTAGTCGTCCTCGTGGAGACATCCCCATGCAGGAGAGCCCGGTTAGGTCTTGGGGTCTGCATAGGGGCAACCGCCGGAAGGAAGCGTTCGTGGTAGATGCCCCGACAGTCAGACCAACGGAACCGATTGTTGTACAGCCGAGGAGAATGCCGAAGAAGAAAATCATTGTGACGCCCCTTCGGCGGCCTTTGACTCGCCATTCAATACCATCTGTGCGACAACGTGACGATGTACCAGTGTACAACGAAAAACCTGAAGCGCGACCACGAACAGTTCCTCCGTTCGATTTCGAACTACCCCGGCATGCTCCAAAACCTATCCACCACACACCAAAACCGACGCAGCGAAACAGGCTGAAAAGCTTTGAGGACGAAACACCAGAAAGCCTTTTAAGACAACTCGAAGAAGCTTTTGCACGGGATTATCCTAATGTTCATACCGGCGGTGACCCACTAAGATCCCATGTAGTCGGAAGGTTAACAGGTGGCGTAGAGATGAAAAAATCAGAACCTTTGGTCTTCTCTAAAGACAAGGTTGTAGCTGATATAAATAACGCTACTGCAAAACAAGGCCCAATAGAAAAGCACCAGGCCATAGCTGTGCTACCCAGAGACTTTATTCAGGTAGCCCCGAAGGACGCTGATTCGACTCCTACGGCGCCAGCGGCGAACGCGCACGGTGACTTCTCATCGAACTCTTCACTGGTTGATGTGCCGGACGTTGCCAAAGGAGTAGCACCGACGGTCCAAGGACCAACTTCAACACAGCACGACGAACTAGCATGGAAGAACGAAGGTGGCATAAACATAACTAGGACCGATCCCAATGCAGAAGTTGATAACCCTGTCAAGAGTGTACCGTTGGTCACTGCTGACGTACTCTTATCGCAACCCAACGATTCGGTTACGGAAGCTGCCCAAACACCTCAGGTTGAAAGGGAAGATAGTCCCCATCGCACTGAGAACGCTACTAACTTTCATCCCTAATGTGTAGGCGAGGCTTTCATGTTGGAGCTTAAGGGGCCGGTTCTCTTAATATTCAGCGAAAGCTCTTGCAATACTGTAAAAAAGTACAATTCAATGTGCAATAAAGGCTATGAAGTAAGCTGTATATAATGTGGAAATAAAATCACTTTTCATAATAACAAAGTGTTTGTCCTTTATTTGTAGTCTGTGATTGCAGCGCCTGCGGTTAGTGCACGTTCATTCCGTCATATCCAGTCCTCTCCAGGCGCTGGCCTATAGATTTCCGCTGCGCATGCAGGTGAGCTACGCGCGCATGCGCGCGTGGCCGTGCCTGCTTCTGAAAGGATCTTATACCTCATGGAACTGCACGCCACGTGTAGACGAGGTGAAACGTTACAGAAACCTACCACACCATTTCTGTATAGATGTGAGAGCCCGGCAGAGTATTGCAATGGTATTCCTTAAGAAGAGATCGTGTTAGCTCTTGGGGTTCTTCAAGGCAACCTATTTGTTACTATTCCTAGGATCACAAATGATAATTGGATGGTCAGCACATTGACAAGGACTGGCACTTCCGACGTGCTAATAAGAGAAAGCTGGGCTTTCACCGTCTGGTTGCATGATGCTTTTTTTTAATTGGAGAAAAAATAGAAAATGAGCCACAACGATGATGGCGTGTTGTGTTTATTAGTGCAAGGGCCAGGGCTGGCTAAACAGCGCCATAGCGGTAACGATGAGTTTTCAAAGATAATTGAACTGTTATGTTTGATTTGCTATAGCTAGTTAACAAAGTGGATCTCTAGAACAGCGAAGCGAGGGGGGGGGGGGGGGGGGGGGGGGGGTGCAGATGGGATCAAGAAGTTTGCAGCGATAACGCGGTCGCAGTTATCAGAGGTCCGGGAGAATTGGCCTTCGCCCTGCGGTGGGCGTAGACTCGGCAATAATGATGATGATGATGATCTATACAGAAGCATAAATATTGATCGCTATGAAATGCTTAAAATTTGTAAGCGTTGAAAACGTTGCATTCACTGAGGTATGATAAGAATATGGGAAATGTGCAGCGAGATAATTATAGCGCCACATAAATTCAAAATAAAAACTAGCGGTCGTTTCCGAACAGCACTGCTACACCACCAGGTCCCTTGACCAGGGGGGCACGAAGGCGTGTGCTATATACAATATGATACCATAGCAATGGCTTGTGATGAGAGGCTGCGCTACAAGTCACTTTTACTGATAACGTGAAGAATCTGAGCTTTATTTAAAATCTAAATTTGATGTCACATGGAACAGCGGTTCTCAGACAAAAAAAAAACAGTGTTAATTGGGCGTAGCGGTATACATTCTCTGTATGCTCAAAGAAACTATCGCTTTGCCTCGGCTTCTATTTGCCGAGAATTCGAACAAAAAATGCTGAACGCTCACCTTCACACTACACCTACTACAGGTTGCAGGTTCACTCTGTCAGGAAATAACCATGTGTGTGCCGCAAGTGTGCCCTATACAGAGACGACAGAACAGGATGTCGCTTATGTGAGGCATGCTTAACGAAAGAGAGCTGCCTAAGCGGTGCCATTTATATGTAATGTATTAAGTGTTGAAGTGTTCGAGATATGCTGCCAGTTATTGACGTGTTTTCTTCGCATGTCAGGCTTCATATCAAGTGCAAGAATAGTTATGGCGATGTTGCCAGACAACGCCTCTCACGACATGGCAATTTCGTCTCCTACCACATTACGATCTATGCCGCTGTGCCCAGGCACCAAGTTTACCTGTCACTTAAAGACATAAATAGCCCACAGCAAGGAGCAGAGGTCAACAACTTGAAAATAATTTCATTTAAACTGTGACGTTACAAATGTTGCTACTCCTACGAACATGCCTGTAAAATTGCCCCTTGTTGTTCTATGATCTTTACAGACGATATAGGGAACAGGCCTCTGATGTAAAGATGCATGTTTCAGGATGCAAAATGCCGCCCTCCTAACACTCCGACCGACGGCTCCATAAAGCACGCCTCTTAGGTGCATATGTGAAAAATTCTGGGCAGAAATATTTAAATTGTCGTTGTACGAAGTGCATGGGGATAGGGTGCATTTAGAGCAGCTTCACTACTAAAAACGACATGGTGCAGTCAGTGATCTGGCATTGTCTCAGCAGCAAGATTTTAACGGTGAAGCTGTTCTTAGGCGACGTATCACGGTGGCGGAAGCGGCGTTACGCAAAAGGAAAAAGCGAACCCATAGTTCGGCCCACAACTAAGCGGTGGTGGTTATGCGAAGCGCATTTGCGTGCGTACTTCGTTCATCTTTTGCGCTCGAGCCACTACTACGTGATGGTGATTATTCGAAGCCCAGTGTGCGATTAAGTCCAGAAAAGATTTAGCTTCGAATATCCATAGCGTGAAATTCAAAGAAAGAAAGAAGAAAGATAAAGAAAGAAGAACAGAAGAAAGAAAGAAAAGAAATAAAGAAAAAGAAAGAAGAAGAAAGAAAGAAAGAAGAGAAAGAAAGAAAGAAAGAAAGAAGAAGATGTGCATGGTGAAGGACAAATCACTAGCTTCACCATTTACGTCACGATTAACGACAAAATAACAGCTTCGCTGTTCCGGCAGCTTTCACGGCGTGGAGCTGGCCTGAATTTTTTCTGAAGTCAATAAACGATGTTCAAATGCAGTAACATCCACTTCATCACCGAGCTCACTCCTACTCATTGAGATAGGCTTTCTCATGGCGGGGCATTGTAAAATTATAGAAGTCATGTATTTTATTGTGGAATGTAGGGATAATTGCTGTTTGCACATTATGCTCCTTGAAAGTAAAGAGTGTTAGAACACGACTGCTGCAGATGACGAGACAGTTAAACGAACTCACCGTCTGAGCTCTGCACCTGACCTGACCTGACCTGACCTGACCTGACCTGAAGGCGCGGGTCGTGAGGCGCGAATGTCACTATATCCAGCCTTAAAGGGGAACTGACACGAAAATTTCGCTGATAAGATAGCCTGAGGGATCAATTTAGATAGCCTGAGCGACCAAGAAAACCGCTACATTAAGCAATGCAGAAAGGCGACAACGTTGGCAGGGCAATATCACGCAAGTGCATATATATTGACCGCTGTCGCGCGGCATTTACCATCCACTGTTTCCAGACGTTGCGTAAACTACTTCAGTTACAATGGGTTAGTCATGGTCATGGACTTTAGTCGTCGGGATCGAGGAGATGCCTCAGCAGACGTAAATGTCGATGTGCCTAGGTCAAACGGTGCCATACTGGCGAAACCCCGACAGCAACGTGCAAGTCCATCTCGATGTACAGTAAACATACAACTGCTTCTGTGAAGATGGACTTCATTTTCGTGCTATGTCGATTCTCATGAAGAGGGATCAGCCATTTCTTTTTTTTTTTTTTGGTACAGCGACAAAGCTTTTGCTCATTTGCAGAACGCTCTTCTTTTTTAATACATTCTTGTATTACCCACTCCAGCCTAGGGACTGATAAACAGGTTGACAATACTAGGTAAAACAAAATAAAAGAATAATACGAAATAGCATGCTGGCCGCTTCACTAGGCAGACCCGTGCTGTTTACGTGTATATATAATATTTATATGTCTTTTTTATCTGTCTACGAACTTCTAGTCATGCTGCAGCAAACGTAGTGTTTCAAAGTGCTAAAAGACAATTGCGGGGTGTAGCTTCCGTACGCACTGCTTCTTCAATTATGAACAGCAACGTGTACTTAAGAAATGGAGATCCATCAGTCTGATTTCAGCACAGAACTACAAACAGAACAGAAGCACTTGCTATTTATGTTCTATGGTGCCAACACCACCTGGGATCTCATCAGAAGCTTGCAACTGATGGTTAAGTACTGGCTGCTTCTTCGCATAACTTAACGAGGCCCTGCAACACTTCTTGAGCATACTAGTCAGAAAAGGGTGCCAATAAGTTGTTGTTTTGTGGGGTTTAACGCCCGAAAACCAGCTCTGATTATGAGAGACGCCGTAGTGGAGGGCTCCGGAAATTTCGACCACCTGGGGTTCTTTAACGTGCACTGACATCGCACAGCACACGGGCCTCAACATTTCGCCTCCATCGAAATGCAGCCGCCGCGGCCGGGATTCGATCCCGCGACCCTCGGATCAGCAGCCGAGTATCATAGCCACTAGACCACCGGGGCTGGGCGGCCGATAAGTCGTGGAGGCTCCTGTGAACACGTGCGCAAAATATCATTGTACTACACGCACAAGGAAGTTCGTAACTTGGCTTCAAGCACAGCTGAAAAGCTCCCGCTCCTCTTTCAACAAATTATGTGACTGGGGCACCGATTAAGTAGCTTGAAGCAGAAATAGCATTGGCCGATTTCACGATCGTGGAAATGTCGCTTGTTATGCTTTATCTGTTCGTTTTGAATTCAACAAATAAAGAAAATGTGCGTATCTTTCTTAAAGATTAACGAAAAAAATTGACGGCAGATCCACGAGGTGAATGATGATGAGATTGGGCGAAGCTCCTGGAAGTAATCATCGGTTAAACCGTGAAATTTCTTCCGTTAATTCGCCCGATAAAATTGACGTGAAACGATTGACAAACCTGTATCGCGATATGGTTTTGAATATAAAACCATTGCTTTAGAAAACACCTGGCGTCTTTCGTTAAGCAGCTGGCGTCTTTTCGTTTTGCTTTAGAAACATCTGGCCTCTTTTCGTTTTGCTTTTAGAAAACATCTGGCGTCTTTCGTTGGTTTATTTCATCAATCAACGGCGTTTTGAACAAAATTTTTATTGTTTAATCACGCACAGGAGAAATCTCACCAGGCACTACCTTGGAGGTAAACAATGGCTGCTAATGGGAATGAGAGACAGAAGAAGTCGGCTTTTAGCTAACACTTACACTTCTACTTCTACTAACGTTTCCTACTGGAACTTGCCAATGGCTGCTAATGGGGAATGAGAGACAGAAGAATTCGGCTGTTAGTTAACGCGCACGCTGCGAATTTTTTATTGTTCAACAACGCACAGGAGAAATCTCCCACCGGCACCACCTTGGAGGTCAAAGCGTAAGACTGGTTACGCACTACGACTACGACGAGGGACGAACGGGTGCCGCTTTAAGGAGCTTCGCCCCTAAAAAGTCAAGGACGTAAACGGTGCCCCAGTGGCGTCATTTGTTGGAAGAAGAGCGGGCGCTTTCCAGATGTCTTTGAAACGAAATTGCGAATTCTCTGGTGCGTGCGGTGCAATAACATTTGGCCCACATGTTCAGAGGAACCCCCACCACTGATCGTCACCGTTTTCTGACTATGTTCAAGAAGTGTTGCAGGCCCCTTTAAAGTGATCACTGTCGGTAAGAAAACTAATTACAGGAAAAGACAACGTTATGACCTGTGGCATAAGGTTTGCCTGGACATCTCGGCACGCGCACCTATATATAGCCACTCACGGGAAAAATATAGACCAGCCTGCAGCGATCATCGCTTCACTGATAGAATCGATAACGTTACAGCACGTTTACAATTGCAGCAGAACTGGCCCACGGCTTGCCCTTTACGATGGGCTGTACTTTTCGTGCGGCCCCCGCGTGAAATTCGCGGGCATTCAATAACCAGTGCGGCTGGGTAGAGATGTAACCGCTCTGAACGGGTGGCCAGCCTAGAGTGGTTGTTTTGTAAGCATGAAGCGCAACGCGGAAGGCGCCGTAATTTGGGTATCTTACTTTTCCCGGAGGCGTATGATTCCACCATGACAGCCGGCCTGCCGACGGGCACTGTGCAATTCAGTTGTCAAAAGAGCAAGCCATCGCCGGAAGCCTAGCTTTCGGGTGGCACCAGCGAACTGTCCAGACGCACCCGGAAATTGCCGCCGATGTGGTCGAATCGAGACTGACGCAGCGACAGTCGTGATGCCCCGAACAAAACCGGCAATCAGGTGTTGTTTAGCAGCGAGTGCGTATGCCTTCAGAAGATGAATTCTAGCCCCGCAAGAGCGACTGCCCGCGATCGACAAGTGCTGTGCTGTCGGTGTACTTGAATGTCTACTGAAAAGTTCCGGAAGGTAAGTAAAACAATTTTGTGACGGCTGACGCCTCTGTTGCGTGTGCCAAAAGCAGTCACCTTCTATTATTCGCTCTGTTACTTGTCCCGGATCGTTTTTGAAGATGTTCTACCTAGTGGTGTAGGCAGTGGCTTACGTAACACGGGAGACTTGCTGTAGCAATTATTGACTCTTCCTTGCATATTAGCGCTTGAAAAACAATGTCACAGCGGAAGCCAAATAGCCTATTCCTTCGTCACTTTCATCGCGTGTTTGCCCTTTGCAGTTACTTTTTGCTATCCGTAGCTAAGAAGCCCCTTACGTAATAACAATAAAGATTGTCTTTCCGCCTCAGTCAGTCTCAATAGCACGCGTTCACGGACGCACGTCAGAGATGGCCGATCCTTTTTTTTTTTTTTTTTTTCAGATACAGTTGCCCTATATGTGGCATTCCTTTTCGATAACAGAGCGTCGTGTACAAACCGTGCCTCTTCCGGCAACTGCCTAGCATGAAAAATATTTGCTGTATCTTATGATGTTATCGCCGACATCACTTAGTTATTCGTCATATGCTTGCTCTGGATTATGGCGCTTTACATTTAAGCGAAGGTTACCGCCGACTTATGAACTTACGAGATTTTTGTGTTATCTGTTAAAAGTTTGCAAGAGCAATACACGGGGATTTCTGATGCGCACTCGTATTTTTTGCGTGACGTGCTGCAATACGCTAAAGGAAACAAAATAAAATAATAGATGAGCTTTTACGCGCGAAAACCAGCTATAATTACAAGGCACACCCTGTAATGGAGGGCTCCGGAGCAATATTGACCGCGTGGGATACTTCAAACGTGCACCTAAATCTATGTATGTATGTACTACATGAGTGCTTTTTTTTTTTTCTTGATGTCGCCCCCATCGCAATGCGGCCGCTGTAGCCGGCATTCGATCCCGCGGCCTTGAGCTTCGCAAGCCAACACCTAGCTGCGAAGCTACCACGAAATCAGCACTTTCGAAGACGAACGCAAAGCGACACGACAGAGTGCCAGCTGTGGCTTAGTCTGGTCATAGCACATGTTAAAGCTATATGCATTGCAACTGCGTGAACGGCCTGATTCTTTGATATTGCGTTCTCAGGTTATTTCCTCACGCTATATTTTGTTAATGTCTATTTTACATGTATAACTACAAAGTGTATATTTTTTTAGATTTCTTGAGAAATTTTTATCAATGTATATTTTAAGTGCGCACACGTATAATATGCATTAATAAAGAAATTGCGCGAGCAAATAACGTGAGAACGCAATATGATAGAATCAACTCGCTCACACAGTCTGTGCTTTTATCTAGCTTCTTCCGCTCCCTCGCTTTTTCTTTTATTTTTTTTTTCTTTGCTCAGGTTGTATGCGATCTGAGTTGTCGCCTCTCATCTGAATTGCTAGCTTTCCTACGATGGCCACGGGAAATTTATTTCACTTGGTGAATCAGTAGCGCAACAACGCGAACCATTTTTATGGGATGAGATCGCACGCTGCGCATTTATTCGAAAACGCATCCACATTCGAAACACTATCGTGACAACTAACCCTATGCACAATGCGAAACAGACATGCACCTGTCTGAAATCGACGACCATTCAAGTTCAACGCAGGTGATATGTTCAGTATTAGGTTACATGAATACGATAAGACGGCTCCCACTTTTCATTTCAACCTAATTTGCTTCTCCTCCAGAAGCCTGTTTAGCGCCTTTTTTCCGCTTGATTCTAGGCGCTCAGATATTGAGAAGCTTCGGCCGTTGAGTATTTTGTTGACAATGAACTTTCCGAGCCAGTTGAAGGCGAATGACGCTCCGGTGAACCTTGTTACCTTGATCTTTCCTATTTCCACAACCTGCAGAGAAATGCGAACACATTGGTTATATTCAACACACACACACGGATATATATATATATATATATATATATATATATATATATATATATATATATATATATATATATATATATATATATATATATATATATTAATGAAGCAACAAACATTGAAGCCTAGGAAAACATAGGGAAGTTATTGCAATTCGTAATTATGATGTTGTAATTTTGGGTAAGTAGAAAGGAATTAAAGTGGACGAAAAGACAAACCTGCCTTCGGTGGGAACCGAACCCACGACCTTCGGATACCGCGTCCGATGCTCTACCGCTGAGCTACGAAGGCGGTCGTCCCTCCGTTCACTCCCAGGATTCCATATACATAAATACCCAATAAAGTGGACGGATTTGTAGATCTTTGAGGCCACAAGGCCATTTTTTCATATTCCTTTTTTGCGCTAACCAGGTTCAGGTAGACGCTTCGCGCAGTTGTTGCGCGTGCACATTTGCCATGTTTGGTTTCTCAGGTGCGCATTTCAAATTTTGAACGCGTCAACCGAAGAGGTGGGAGGCGTTTGCCCAGCTGCCCACCGTGGGGCAGAGGTGTAAACGCGCCTTTAAAACATGTAGGTCCTATTAACGATGCTCTACTGGCTTTGTGTGGGCTTTATGCAGACTGCCTCGTGGATTAGTTGCAACTACGTTTGAACCGTCGGTACGTTTAAAACATGCACGTGCTAACGTTGTTGAAGTGACAGCACAAGGCGGCTGCTCGTGTGTGAAAGGAGCGCGCACAGCCCAGTACTGCACAGTGGCCCCTTCCGTGTTTGAGTCTGCTTCACAGCAAAGTACTTTGGCACTGCGGCAAAACTTGCATGTCGGAACCGCTACAGCTGCAAACGTATTCGGCAAACGAGAGCGATGCTGAAGTCTGAAATGTAATTTGCCGTAGGGGGGGGGGGGGGGGGGGGTCTTGAAATAATACCGATTCATTCCTTCAGCCAGACCAAGAAAACGTTAAAAATCGGGAGCCAAAGAGTCCCGGCGTCCGAAATTTCAGACACTTACTGAACGCTAAGGAAGTTGACAATGAATAATATATATATATATATATATATATATATATATATATATATATATATATATATATATATATATATATATATATATATATATATATATATATATATATATATATTCATTTCACCGCTGGTTAGTTTTTTTATCGTCGCCGGACGACTGTTCTCGCCACTATCGTCTTGCAGTGTGATTTGCTTTTTTGCTTGCCATAGCTTCGCCCAATAAACAGTTCAACTCTCCACGTTTGAATTCCCTTTATTGTCACGACCACGTGGCAATATATTGTCCCACTTCTATTAGAGCTGTGCGAACCGAATGGTTTCGGGTG
This sequence comes from Hyalomma asiaticum, assembly GCA_013339685.2. Lineage (NCBI taxonomy): Eukaryota > Metazoa > Arthropoda > Arachnida > Ixodida > Ixodidae > Hyalomma > Hyalomma asiaticum. Next base: position 257,912,361 of record CM023481.1, read on the forward strand.
CCAATCGAATTGCGGAATATTTTTCGAGTACTTCAATGCTATTCGAAAACAAAACACAGCAAAACAAAGCTAGAAACCAGTTAATGTGTTGCAGGACTAGCGTACTCTCACAAAGTTTTTGTATACAGAAAGAACAGCCCAGTCCAAAAGGACAATGTAAGAGGGAAATGTGCTCGAAATTAAAATGGGTCGTGCACGGCATCCATACGTTTAGTCGCGAGCAATGTGCCGTATTTACACGATTGTCGTTAGACCTATCCTAGTTTCATTTTACGTTATGGAGTTTACTGTTAACCCACTAGTGAAACCGAACACAAATGAGAAATCGTAAACTTTATGGCGTCGTTATAATTAAGCGTTTGCTTTTCGGCTCTGCCCATTGAATATGTCTAATCTATTCCTTTGTTGAGGAGCCTCTTTTTATTTCCTGTGTGCGTGGGGACTTCAGGAACTGCAGGCTGCTCTTGACCCGTAGAGGACATCAAGCGCCTATGCAATGGAGCATGCGAACTGCATCGCAGCGTTGGGCTGCAATGTTTACCAGCTCACTTCGGTATACAAGGCGATGTCCAGGGTGATCACGCAGCCAAACTTGGACGTGAAGGCAGGAGTGAAAGAGTCAAGTTACCTTTCTCGAGAAAACATATGCGTCTATACTCGTAACAGTACACGCTTGGAGTTTCCAGCGATAACTCTGGACAGATGCAAGACATTAGTAGGGATCCCTTGTGCAAAATTGACCCATTTGCCAATTCGACAAGCCGCGATACCTCAATAGACAAGAAGAAACATGTCTGCACCGTATCAAACTAAACGCAGCCTACGCGAACTATTTCAAGAACAAGCTCCAACTGTCCGACTCGTCGTTATGCCTCCAGTGTAATGCCCCTGAAACCCTTCGGTATGTTCTGTGTGAGTGCAGGCGCTACGCGTCTGAGAGAGAACCTCTAAAGGCAGCAGCAATACACCTTCCACGGAACTTCGTCCTAGAACTGCGGCATATTCTTGGCCCATGGCACAACGGCACTTGTGTATCACGCGCCACGAAACGCTGATGAGGGCCACGAGCCTCAACTAAACTTTGCAAACAGTGTATGTTTGTGTGGCTGTATGTGATGTTCTATATTATGTGTCTATCAGTGTATATATCATTATCATCACCCAGAACATGGAGTAGCATGTCAGGCGCATTGCCAGGCAAGCATCTCCAGTATCTTATTAAAGGTTTTCTCTTTTTTTATTTATTATTAATGTTATTCTTTTTTCTTTTTCTTTTTTTTTTTTTCTGAGCGCAGCATCCTCTTGGCTTAAATAGAGGAGCTTGCGATAAAAGCAGCGCATATCCGCAGTACAGCTGCAATTTTAGGCTTGGCAGACCATTAAAAGTCTCATGCAAACAACGTGTCGTACGCACTAAACTTCGCTTTGTCTCTCGCAACGTCACTCGCGGTGCAGGACGGTAATTGTCACATTTGCTACAGGGCAGCGTTGTCATGCGGTGAAGGGTACTCCAAATGGAAAGAGGTTACGAGCTGTCATTGGATGCAGCACGTATTGTCCCTTAAATACGAGTGCGCGCACGTGCCTTACAATTATGTGTACTAGGATGTTTTTTGACGTCGGAAAATTTTACCGGTAATCATTCAGAACTGTACGTGACGTTACTGTGGCGGTCGGAAACAATAAATAAAAACATAAGTGAGAGCCGCTGCGACGTTATTTTTCCGTAACTTGGAATAGTAAAGGTTAAGTACGAATGGAAAGGAATGACAAACATAATTCGACATACATTCGAATGTTCCAATGTTCACACACCCCTAAAAAGCGGTGCCGATAGCCTAAGTGCTTGCTTACCTTGAATGTGGTAACGTTGGCTCTATTCTGTTCGTTGTTGACTTCCATTCCAATTTCGACGACGAAGTAGTTGAGGGAGGCGCCAAGGCTTCCGCGAAGCCTGAAGAACCGTGACGGCCGGTAGAGGTACCGACCGGACATATTCAGCTGACAATGAAAGGAAGAACATTGGTAGGCGAGCCTTGACTTAGGTTTCTCTCAGCGACTCTCACGCGACGTGCAAACGCTCTACGCTTGCCAGTTTCGCGCACTCCTCTTTAATTAATTTTCAATAATTATCTGGATGAATAAACTCCTTTCTAGTATAAAATACCTATGCTCTGATATATCTGTCATATATAACTCGCAGCATGTCCTCTTTCTAGCAGTTTATGTATTTGATGTCCTGATTTCGTAACGCATTTCGTAACGCTTTTTTGTAACACTGTTTGAAGTCTGAGGCGAACGAGAGATGCTTAGGAGGAGAAAAGAGTGTCGCTCGGTGCTCATGCCACTATTAAAGGAGGCATACATGGTATAGTATGCAGTACCTACGATTCAATGTTCGGTGATTGAAACGATATTTTCGGAGCGCGTGGCTGACAGCGCTTGTTGCGCCACAGGTGAGCGCTTGTGAAAGCGATAAGACTCAGTGAGGTATACAATGAGGGTGAGATCGTTTGTGACGCGTGGCGACTACATCTGGTAGACAACCGTACAGCTTGTGGTCCTTGGTGTCGTCGGCGGAGCTCTCCTTCAAAACTCCGCTCACGCCATTTGCGCAATGACAACACAGCGCAAAAAGATGCATTCAAACCCTTCGTAACATGTGCGCTGCCATTTCCCGCCGCACGTGAGCGTAAAGTATTGAAGGCAACAGAGGCAGTGCTACGGCGGCTAGCAGTGCTCCGCCATCTACCAGTAACCACAGGCATAACGGTTGTCTGCCGGATATAGTCACCATGCGTCACGAACGCTCTCGCCCTCAATGTATATCGCAATGCGTCATATCGCTTTCACAAGCGCTCACCTATGGCGCAACACGCGCCGACAGCCACGCGCTCCGAGTACCGCGTTTCAATCGCCGAGCACTGCGCGTGAAAAAGCGCGTGGCAAAGCATATGACAAGCAGCACTTACGTCATCTGCCCGTAGTCGTCCGGTGATGGTGACCAAATACGAGTCGCTGAAAGTGATGTTAACGTCACCGTGACGAGCGAGAGAAGAGAGGCCGTATATGGAGATGTTCTCAACATGGCCCTTGCGGTCGTCGAGTTCCACGTGCTTGACGATCACAGGGTTTATTTTCTTCTGTATAGAGTCGCTGTCTCTTGCCTCTCGCAACAAGCCGTCAATGATTTCATTCCCGTTTGCTGTGAGGTCCTCCCTCCTCTCTTGGGCTTTAAAGAGAAGTGCGTGGATTGAGAGTCAGTGTAACTGGCTGTGACCGAATATGAATGTCCGATTTTCAAGCTTTGAGAGTGGAGAAGTGGTAAAGGATGGCTGGCATGTATGACAGCTGACAGACAGATAATCACCAAAGGATGCAAGTAGTCGAACATCATAACATAAATGTAACGGAATATATCACATTGAATTAGCCTCTGCGCATACGAAACATACCTGAAGGAACAAAATGAAACAACAAAAAAATATTTTTTCCCTGTTATTTCTCTATGCTTTCATGCTGTTCGAACAGGAGTTGGTATAGCCGTAAATTCATGAAAACTGTTACTTTCGTTACTTCGTTGCATTTGTTATGCTGAAGTTACTAAACTGCGTGCGGGCGTTTAATATATACCGTTGAACTCATGCGTAGCTTATGAACAAACTCCCACATATTAAACCGAAGTATATGCCTTCAAGTTCTGTATTCGTGAAGGGCACTGAATCCAGCACACAGGACAACGGAGTTTCGCCTTAGTCGTAATCGTTTACAATCGCTTCTACAAAAAGAAAACTGCTCTGTGACGACACAATTCGCCTCTCTCTCTCTCTCTCTCTCTCTCTCTCTCTCTCTCTCTCTCTCTCTCTCTCTCGTTTTCTTTTCTTTTTTTCTAAATATGGCCTGGACAAGTTTCAGTTATGCATGGGGCGGCATTATTGCATTGGATGAGCTTACGCAACGCTCATAAATGCCTGTCTTATAAGCTTTGTCTTTTCATCCACGTTAATTCCTTTCTATTTACTTCAAAATTACAATACCACAATTAGGAGCTTGAATAACTTCCCCTATGCTTTCCTAGGCTTCAATGTTTGTTGGTTCATTAAGTTGTTTCTAACAAATAAACGAGCCATTGACCTCTTCCCTTTCGTTATTTCATAGCTGGGAGCATGTACGCTTTAAGAGCCAGTCCTCTGTCTTGCATTGCCTCGCCACGGGGGTATAGTGGCTAAGGTGCTCGTCTGCTGATCCGAGGGTCGCGGGGTCGAATCCCGGCCGTGGCGGCTGCATTTCGATGGATTGATTGATTTGTGGGGTTTAACGTCCCAAAACATTTCGATGGAGGAGAAATGTTGAGGCCCGTGTGCTATGCGATGTCAGGGCACGTTAAAGAACCCCAGGTGGTCAAAATTTTCCGAAGCCCTCCACTACGGCGTCTCTCATAATCACAGCTGCTTTTGGGACGTAAAACCCCAGAAATCAATCATCTGTCTTGCATCACGTAATAATTAATGAGCTAAGGTCTATTTGGTTTCGATGCTATTGACTCTTCGTCAGCTGTCAATTAGGGGCTTGCGCTTACATCGGTGTCGTGTAGCAAGTGATTTGGGAGGCGCTGTTAAAAGGTGGTGGTTTACAGACTGTAAAATAAAGCAAATATTGAAGAACACGCCGGGACTTCAAATATAAACGCAAGGGCCACCCCACCACTTCGCACATTGCGGCGGATGCTCCGCCAACGACAGAGAAAGAGGGAAAGATGAGGCTGAGGTGCGGAGAAGCTGCAGAAATGTCATGTCTTCCTCCTTCCTCTGCCGATGGTGGGCGGGGCGGCAGCCGCACGGTACGGTACGGTGAAGCGGCTTCAGCGTTATGTGGAACCAAACGGTTTGGAGACAAATTTCTCATTAAGAAAAAGAGAGACATAAAAAACGTTTTCTTCTTTTAAACTTTAGCCCCGCCACGGTGGTCTAGTGGTTATGGCACTCGGCTGCAGATCCGAAGGTCGCGGGATCGAATCCCGGCCGCGGCGGCTGCATTTCGATGGAGGCGAAATGTTGAGGCCCGTGTGCTGTGCGATGTCAGTGCACGTTAAAGAACCCCAGGTGGTCGAAATTTCCGGAGACCTCCACTACGGCGTCTCTCATAATCAGAACTGGTTTTGAGACGTTAAACTCCACAAATCAATCAATCTTTTAAACTTTTCTCCCGCAATGTGTTCCTTCTTTAGAGTGGGCATTATCGAGAAATCATTCACAGCCGATATCGAAGCTACCGTTTACTTTCAACATCTCTTTCCATTTTCCCTTATTCCTGTTTTAACTTCGCTAAAGTGTTTACACTTTCGGTGAACAAGCAGGACCACACCTTCCTACCCACAAAAACCTGCATACCATGACATCTTACCACAATGCATATCCCAGATTAGTTTCTAAATGTGTTCGTTCAGTGTGGTGTTTCTTCTTTGTGTGTGTGTGTGCGCTGCAGCGGATTTTCTTTCGAATTTTGCCTATATAATTCATGATGACGTCATTGCTACCGTTCGATCGTCTCGATTGGCAGATTGTGTACAAATTTGGTAGTTTCATTTGTAACTAGTGAAGTTGTATGTCAATTAATCTTTCGCTTATTTATCTTACGCGGCTAAAGCAAAAGTTGAACGGGCACGCCCGAAGGTATCTACTTAAGAACTTTTTATGAAATAAGTTCCTCCAAGACTATGGTAGCGATTCGGCCTTGTTTAGGTCTACTTTCTTTAGGGATAGAGTGCGAAAAAAACACAAGGACGAAAGAAGGAACGTACACACAGTAGCGCCAGTGCGTGCGCATTCCTATCTTTGTCCTGTGAGCGCGACGCGAACATTCAGGAGCTCCTTGAAATCGAAACTGACGCGGAGAAGAGCGTCTGTGACGTCAACATTTCCCGCCCTTGCTTCTAGTTATGTCGCCATAGTCACAAATTCGATGGCCTCGTAAGCCGATGCCTTGCGGCCAGCCCGGTTGCGTTGTTGAAACAAAGCTTTTAGTTGTGCATTGTCTTATAATATCTCTTCTTTCGTTGTCCGCCTTCCACTGCCAGCACATAATTCGTGCTCATCCCGGAGCAATACTGGGCCGAGTTGTCAGCCGGTAAAACACCGTCTGACATTAACCCCTTTCGCGATACATGGGTAAAATGGGCAGTTGCGGCAGGCTTTAGCAAATATATGTGGCACAACGTCTAATTGATGTACATACCTTAGCTTCCACGGACCTGTGCTTAATGCTTGCTGGGACCAAATGTGAGCAAGAATAAATACAAAAAGAGTACGAGACACGCACAAAAAAGGCAAGGAACACTCTGGGTATTTGGTGGGAATATTAAATATAAAATACATGACTACATGAGGGCATACAATAGAGTGCTCATGACATGAAACACGGCAATTTAGGGCTAAGTAGCGCACGTACTTTCGTTTCCAGCGCCTTCACGTCTGTCACAGTGGCATGACATTGACTCGCACACCTAAATTAGAGCCAGCGTCACCTTTAGTAGCCAGATTCGTAGTGACCCGAAGTGATCAGATCGAGCCGCTGTGCATACTAGTTGTTACACTTCGAGTTTTGAAGTCTCGCTTCATTCCATGAGCACTGTATGTGCTTCACTTAATTGCAAACGCAAACATCCCACTCATCGCGACGCGTACACAAAACAGGCATGATGACTGCAGAAGCATGGCGAACATGCGCATATCTTGAGTAATTTCCCGTAGATTGCTGAGCGCATGCTCCAAGCCCAGCAATTCATGCCCAAGAAGCCTAAGGCAAGCGCCAACGCCGCGAACATGCTGAACTCATTTTGATACCCCATGCGTTAAACATCTTTCCTGGTTAATTATATAAGTGGGCGCGAGTGGAATTTTTTTTTCCTTTTTTTTCGTGTCTATTCGCACAACGCCTTACTATATTGTCATTCGTGAACTTAGTATTGAAAACCCCACGGAACTGTCGGCCTAACCAACAATATTTCTTCAACGTGCAAGGGACGCAGCAAAATTGTCGTTTACATAATCCGGATTATGCGTGTGCGACTTTTTTTTTTCTCCTTTTATATCATAATTCAATTCGCAACGAAGGCTAGCCAACCAAACCTGCGCCAGATTATAATTCTGATTCGGTTAAGGAAAGGATGCTATTTTCTACAGCCTTTGCCGGGAGCACGGCTCAGCATCTGTGGTGGGTAGGGTAACGGGAAGGAAAGAGTGTAAAGAAAAGCCGTAGTGGAAATATCGGATATTTTGACCACCTAGGGTTCGGCCGGGATCGAGCCCGCGTAGTGTGGGTGTGCAGTCAAGCATTACAACCTAAACCGCTGAAGCTGCCGCGCTTGGTTGACCTGAATTCACTTCATTTCCTCCTCCTCCTCTTCCTGACCCGTCGTGATTGTTTAGCGGCTAGGTGTTGGCCGGCGAAGCTCGAGGTTGTGGGATCGAATCTTGGCCATGGTGGCCGCATTTCGATGAGCACGAAATGCAAAAGACACCCGTGTACTTACGTTTAGGCGCTCGTTAAAAAACCCCTGGTAAACAAGATTACCCCGGAGCCCTCCACCACGGGGCGTTTCTCATGATCATACCTGATTTTGCCACGTAAACCTTCATTAATTATAATTATCCTCTTATTCGACTTTTCTCTCTTCATAGCGGTGTTCGACTGCTGATAATTCCTGAACTCCTGCCGCTGTAAATTTGCAGCGCTACCGGAGGGATACACGACAGAATCACGGTGCGTGTTAGCATGCCACCAGTATCAGCGGCCCCTGCTGCAGCTGGAAGAAATATCACGAAGTTTAACCGCAATGCACTGCCTCACAGGAGAGTGCAGTGGTGACGGGGCCATCGTGACGAAATGTAGGGCGGTAAGTCCTGGCACCCCTTTTTCCGAATTAGTTTAGCTTTCAGATGTCCTTCCAACGTAAGATCTATTTTCATGTGGCTCCTGTAAGGGAGCTTCTTAAAGAAAATTCCGCCGCACCGCTAGATCATTTCAATGACTGGTTTCAATCTACGTATTTGCTTTGCCTACCAAAATACAATAACAAGTTAATGAATAACTTCGTTGATTGCCTGCCAGAGGTAATGTGCTTTAGTCACATTACCCGTCGGGGACACTGGTATGGTAAAATAAATTTAAGATTAGATCTTTACCGATCTAATTTTAAAATTGCAGCGAAGCTAAAAAAGAAAAAACTGCAAGTATATGTTGGCTTACAGATGGTTTTGTTGTTGCGGCTGTTGCTGCTGTCTTTAATTGCGCATCATCAATAGTGAAATATGTTTACCTTTATTTAGTTGCTCCCGTGTAATTAGACTTAACGCTACTATGTTTATTAATATTGCTGGGCGATTTTGTTCGCATAGGGTTTTCTCAGATTTCGTCCTCGCGTCACAAGGCACTGCAACACCGTCGTTGCTTTCACACATAATACCGGCACAAGAGTAAACATATATATATATATATATATATATATATATATATATATATATATATATATATATTATATAGATATATATATATATATATATATATATCACCCACACACACATCATCATCACGTGGTAAAATAGAAGCGGATTGGCGGATTGTCATTTCTATGTAAGATTCGGGTATTAAGCTTAATACTTGAGTTGCTATTCGTCCGCAGCTTCGATAACTAAAAGGTCTTTTAGAAAAACGGCCAGTTGAGCTTGCTGGTACACGTTCATATTGGGAACGCGCCACGAATAATTGAGACTTGGGCAAAGTCTTACCTGCCACGAGCGACGACACTCCCCCGAGGAGCAACAGCAGGAGCATCATCGTGCCTGAACGGAGCCTCACTTTCTTCGCACTGAGGAGCGCGCGCCCAGGCCGCAGGAAGGTCCTCCCCCGTCAGCAAGGTGTCGGCACATGCCCGCCTTCCGTTTCCCGGACGTCGTTACAGGATGCCTCGTGTGGACCTACGAAACGACAAAAACGTTTGTAATTGCAGGTCGCCCATTGTGTTTTCCCTCCGTTTGCTTTGTCACGCGACTTTCAGAGAAACCCGATATGGATCGCAGACTTGCCGTCAAGGGCGTCGCAATCTACAGAACAGCGTGAGCGCTTGTTTTTTCCATTCTGTAGCAGTGTCTCGTTAGCGAGTATAGCGACACAGCTGTGGCTTTTTAGGGGGGTCCTGGGTGATCATGCGTGCTCGAAATTCGCAGTCACTGCGTGTATAAGGCCAGCATTGCTACCTCTAAAACTTTAATTGGTTCCAGCAGCAGCTGGAATACGTTGACAAACAAGCTCCCTTAGCTACAGCACGAAACCTTCGTATGAAGAGCGTTTATAAGTATGCATGTACCAGGCCTTACCTTGGCCTCAGCAAAGTACATTTCGCACTGTCGGACAATGCTTGACTGCGAAGCTCAACGTTGTACTTACAATCTCGTCGCGGTCTATTCGTGCGCTCTTCGCCTATTCATCCCTCGCTTTATTGCAGGGAACACCCATTGTCTTCGGTGCCCGTGCGGCTTTGTAATTGAGAACGTGCCTCGAAACGCTCGACGGGCATACCTTTCAAGACGTGCATGTGTTGCAGCCATAGCCAACCTTATTACCGGTTCGTTTACGTCCAGTGTGGAAAATAGTCTGCTTTTATTATGTACTCGTAACATGAATAAAATACTGCGGTTCGTACATATAAAGTGTGCCTTCAGAAATAAGGCAGAAAACAGTTTCTTCTGTGCAACTGTTGTTGCTTCGTTAGAAATCTGCTTCTTTCGATCTCTCTCCTTATTCTTTATTTTTTTTTCTTTTTTGAGTGTTAAGCACAACTTCGCGAACTTGCGCCACTTTTACGGTATCTGTCGATCTAGCTGCCCAAGTCTCGCTAGTTTCCTGGTCGTCTCGTTCGCTTGGTTTGCACCGAAATTGGGATGGTACGGGAATGAATGTATGACGAACATCAACGATCGATCTTGACGTCACTGACATGATGTACAGTCGGGCGCATTATGAAGGTGATCGCGCGAGCGTCGACCAAGAGCGAGAACAGCGCCAAGGCCCAGAATTCAGTTTTGAGGATATGGAAGTACTAGGCATGTCTCCCTCACTCTTTTTGCTGTTCCTTAAGCAGCGGTCACTCCCGCCCGAGGAAAGTGCTTTTTCAGTGATTTTTTTTTTTCTTTACTGGCTTCAAGCAAAGGCGGGGACGGTATTTACTGCAACGTGTGCTTCGGTTTTATCAGGAATTGGCCGCCCTGAAGCTGCGTTTGGCGCGTGTATTATGTCATTGCTGCCAGGCAAGCACTACATTATGCCCGGACGACTACATTAGGCGGATAGCTTCCCTTTTATTTTTTTGCTTTTCTTTTCATGGAGGCTCATAAATTACCAACAGGAAACAAATGGAAAAAACAGTTGAAAAGTTGTTTTATTTTTTTGTTGTTGTTGTTGTTGTTATTGTTGTTGATGATCGAGAATTTGGAGAGCATCGTGATTTTTCGACGAGAGAGCATGACGTAATTCATCGCACCATAACAAAGAAAGATAGGAAAATGTGATGTTGCGTGGGCTGTACAGAAATTAATTATCCAATACTCTTTATTGTAGAATAAACATCCACAGTGGTTCCTCCAAACTCAGTATCATGGTACTACTTTCAGTGCTTCGAACTTGTCATACACTTTAAACGCACCGCCGGAGTTTTCCTTCACGTCTTTCAGCCTTTTCGGGATAGAAGCGAACAGAGATTTCGCCAAGTCGGGGTCTTGTTTGAGATGATTCCATTCCATCTCAACATGTGTCCACAGGGTGTCTGCGTCCACGTTTGTCAATTGGCGCGAGCGAGTCTTGCCTTCATTAGACCCCAGACATTCTCGATGATATTGAGGTCGGGGCTTTTAGGGGGCCAGTAGAGCTGTGCGATTCCAGAGGCATGTAAATTTTTTGCACTGGGGATGCACTGTGAACATAGGTCGGCAGTGTGGGAGAACACTCACTCCACACTCACTCACCCTAATTTTTCCAGCACCCGCACTCACTCGCACTCGCACTCACCTCAACTCACACTCACTGCACTCACTCGCACTCACACTCACCTCCACTCGCAGTCACTGGCACTCACTCGCACTCGCGCTCATCTCCACTCACATTCACTGGCACCTCACTCGCACTCGCACTCACCTCCACTCCACTCACAGGCACTCACATCGCACTCATGCACGCACTCATTCGGACTCACTTTCAACTCACCCGGCTCACCGACACTCACTTACTCACTCGCACTCCCTCCCTCACTCACACTGCCCGGCACTCACTCACACTCACTCACTTCCACTCACACTGCCCGGCACTCACTCGCACTCGCACTC